>JARQOC010000003.1:449255769-449758273 GCA_033576535.1 Allobates femoralis
AGCCGCCCAAATTTCTTGGAATGCACTCCCCCAAAGAAATCAGGACCACCCAAAACTTGCATGGCTTCAGACGTCACTGAAAACCATCTTTTCAAGGCGGCCTTTTCATGCCCCCTAACAAAATTCCTTTGTATGTACATAGCCCTTTCACTATCTCTCTCGAAAATAACTCTTTTTCAAATTCCCCCAAAACCCCAAAAAAGGTCTACACAGATTTTTCTGGTGACCATTCTTTGTAACTTTAGTTCTACCCCCCTTTTTCCCCAAGATGCCTGGACCATTAGTGTGATAACCCCCTGTATTTTGGGAAAACCCCCTATCTCACTTAGATTGTAAGCTTTTTGAGCGGGGGTCCCCACTTTTTTTTTTGTTTTATCTATTGTATTTTTTACATTGATTTTATGTTTATTGCATTGTTTCCTATTTTTGGGACTGTTTTCTTTTTTCTACGGGAAAATTACTGTATTATATTGTGTATTTTCTTGCTGTATTATATTGTGCATTTTCATCTATTACCCACTGTATTGTAAAGCGCTGCGGAATATGTTGGCGCTATATAAATAAAGATTTTATTATTATTATTTTATTATGGTCCCAACCCCATTTATAAGGCAAGATATCCCACTTATTAAACCTGACAGGGCACACCTGTGAAGTGAATACCATTTCCGGTGACTACCTGTTGAAGCTCATCAAGACAATGCCAAGAGTGTGCAAAGCAGTAATCAAAGCAAAAGGTGGCTAGTTTGAAGAACCTAGAATATAAGACACATTTTCAGTTGTTTCACACTTTTTTGTTAAGTATATTATTCCACATGTGTTAATTCATAGTTTTGATTCCTTCAGTGTGAATCTACAGTTTTCATAGTCATGAAAATACAGAAAACTCTCTGAATGAGAAGGTGGGTTTTGGTCTGTACTGAATATATTTATATAGGGGGTGAGTACCGTATATACTCGTGTATAAGCCGACCCGTGTATAAGCCGACCCCCCTACTTTTGCCCCAAAAATCTGGAAAAACCTATTGACTCGTGTATAAGCCGAGGGTGGACCCCAGCACAGGTATACAGCCCCCAGCAGTGTGGTATACAGGCCCCCCCAGTGGTATACAGGCCTCCCCAGTGGTAGTATACAGCAGCCCCAGTGGTAGTATACAGCAGCCCCAGTGGTAGTATATAGCAGCCCCAGCAGCCCCAGTGGTAGTATATAGCAGCCCCAGCAGCCCCAGTGGTAGTATACAGCAGCCCCAGTGGTAGTATATAGCAGCCCCAGTGGTAGTATATAGCAGCCCCAGCAGCCCCAGTGGTAGTATATAGCAGCCCCAGCAGCCCCAGTGGTATTATATAGCAGCCCCAGCAGCCCCAGTGGGAGTATACAGCAGCCCCAGTGGTAGTATATAGCAGCCCCAGTGGTAGTATATAGCAGCCCCAGCAGCCCCAGTGGTAGTATATAGCAGCCCCAGCAGCCCCAGTGGTAGTATACAGCAGCCCCAGTGGTAGTATATAGCAGCCCCAGTGGTAGTATACAGCAGCCCCAGTGGTAGTATATAGCAGCCTCAGCAGCCCCAGTGGTAGTATATAGCAGCCCCAGCAGCCCCAGTGGTAGTGTATAGCAGCCCCAGCAGCCCCAGTGGTAGTATATAGCAGCCCCAGCGGTAGTATACAGCAGCCCCAGTAATCCAGGGCCCCCCCAGCCTTGCTCCGGTCACCTGTAAAGCAAAATATACTTATCACTGTCCCGCTGCTGTCCGCGCCCGCCGCTGCCGACATCCCCGATCCTCCATCTTCATGAGTCTTCTTCCGACTTCCTGTGTCAATGACGTCATTGCCTGCGACGAACACAGGAAACCGGAAGAGGACGCATGAAGATGGAGGATCGGGGATGTCGGCAGCGGCGGGTGCGGATGGCAGCTGGACAGTGATAAGTATATTTTACTTTACAGGTGACCGGAGCAAGGCTGGGGGGGCCCTGGATTACTGGGGCTGCTGGGGCTGCCGGGGCTGCTGTATACCGTCACTGACTCGCGTATAAGCCGAGGGGGGTACTTTTCAGCCCAATTTTTGGGCTGAAAAACTCGGCTTATACGCGAGTATATACGGTAATTTATATGGATGCACCTAAATAAAATGGGAGTAGTTGGTGATATCAACTTCCTGTTTGTGGCACATTAGTATATGGGAGGGGGGAAGACTTTTCCAGATGGGTGGTGACCATGGTGGCCATTTTGAAGTCAGCCATTTTGGATCCAACTTTATTTTTTTCAATGTGAAGAGGGTCATGTGACACATCAAACATATTGAGAATTTCATAAGAAAAACAATGGTGTGTTTGGTTTTAACATAACATTATTCTTTCAAGAGTTATTTACACGTTTATCACCACTTATAAAGTGTGTTAAAAGTTCTGCCCATTGTTTTGCATTGTCAATGCAACCCTCCTCTCCCAGTCTTGACACACTGATAGCAACACCGCAGAAGAAATGCTAGCACAGGCTTCCAGTATCCGTTGTTTCAGATGCTGCACATCTCGTATCTTCACAGCATAGACAATTTCCTTCAGATGAGTGATGAGGCACAGTTTTTTGTGAATGGCGAAGTTAACAAGCAAAACCACCGATATTTGTCTGACAATAACCCACAGTGGATAGATTCCTCCAAGACTGTTTTAACACAAAAATCAATGGTATGATGTGGTATATGGGGTACAAAGATAGTAGGGCCATTCTTCATCAAAAACCTCAATGTCACTGGATATCTGAAATTGCTACATGATTCAAGAGTGGGAGAAGAGGGTTGCATTTACAATCCAACACAACAGGCAACACTTTGAACACATTTTATAAGTGGTCATAAAGTTGTAAATAACTCATGAAAGAATAGTTACGTTAAAGCCAAGCACACCATTGTTTTTCTTATGAAATTCTCAATATGATTGATGTGTCACATGACCCTCTTCCCATTGAAAAAAATAAAGTTGGATCCAAAATGGCCAACCTTAAAATGGCCGCCATGGTCACCACCCATCTGGAAAAGTTTCCCCCTCCCATATACTAATGTGCCACAAACAGGGAGTTGACATCACCAACTATTCCCATTCTACTTAGGTGTATCCATATATATATATATATATAGATATAACTTTAAATAATTGCATTTTTTTCAATTCTCTTCCGTCAATATGGACTTCTGAGTCAATAATTGTGCTCTTATGTATGTTTATCGACCTGTCCCTGGCAGTATTTATATTAAATTAGCAACCTTTATGGTACCTTTACACGCCGCTACCGAAGGTAGCAACAGGTAGGCACCGCACGTGCACGCGCGCGGTTTCAATGGTCCCTAACGGAACCTGATACCGCAATTACACGCCGCTACAAGGTGCTCCACAGAAGGTATTTTCGGTCCCTGGAAGTGCCAACGGGTGCCGCAGGTTACCTTCTGTGGAGCACCTTCCCTGACTTTTACCACAAGGGAATCTGGGCGTACATATTGTGCGCCATAACTACATAGGCGTGCCAGAGTTGTGTATTACACGGCGCTCGTACGGTGATTGGACAATGCAATAACATCATGATTGGCCAGCCAGCCCAGGAAGGCTGGCTAATACATGATGCTATAGCAAATGTGTAGTGTGACTGGTCAGATCGTTAAATATGCCGCCCTGTGCAGGGACAGCCAATGGGTACACAGTAGCCCCCACCAATGAAAGCTGATGGGGCGTGGTATACATGATGCTCAAGCACTCCCCAGGTAACTCAAATACCGTACCTGTGCCCCGATTACACGCCGCAACCATAGGGTTTATACCTGCTTGTTTTTCAGCACAGCTGAAAGACAGGTATCTAAAGAGACAGGGAGCAACAACCTGAATTACACACCGCCACTTCGCGGTGTTTTGAAGGTAAAAGGTACAATTTTCTTCGACACCTGCCGGTTTCTACCTTTCGTAGCGGCGTGTAAAGTTACCATTATGGGTTTTTTATATATATATATATATATATATATATATATATATATATATAGTAGTATTATTGATGTAATATTGTTTTTTTTTCATTATATTCACTAACAAAATCTCAATTTGCAGACACAGTGTTTTAGTGTATTGCCCTCGTCAGGGCAAAGTATGAGATCTGATCAGGCTGTGTGAGAGGCTATGTGTGGTGTAAGGGGTAACCTTATCTTCTTGTGGGGAGTAACATATGAGCAGATTTAAAAGCCGCAATGCTCCTCTGTCAAATACAATATGAAAATTTTCTCGTCAGAGAGGAAAATGAGCTCCAGTTCCACCTACTGTAAGTAGCAATTATAAAAGTCAAAATCATCCCTTTAAGAACAATTATCATAAGAGTTAGGATTAATGCCACACTAAATTCTCAATTTGAAGACAAAGTTTTAGGGTATTGCCCTTCGTCAGTGCAAAGTATGTAAATAACCACAAGGAGAAAACGTACCCTTTAGAACCCACTTAGCCTCTTATATAGCCAGATGATATCTCATACTTTGCACTAACATAGAACAATACCCTGAAACAGTCTGTCTGAAAATTGAGATTCAGGTCTGGCACTAATCCTAAATCATTGGAAGAAAGAACTAGTCAAGCGGAGATTACAGATTGCAGAATTTAATAAATGACATAAAAAACATCCATTTAGTGTGGAGACATAGTGCGAGTTACGCCAACGCGTTTTGACAGTTAGTCTTACTCATGGCTCCTAAATCTTATCACAAGACTCATTAGAAGGTAAAAAACAGACATTTGTGCTGCCTTGAAAACACAGATATGTGAAGATTACCATAGGTTATAATAAATATATGTGGATTCCATGAATTAAAATGGTTGCCACCCACACCGGAAACATGTACATGTGAAAGGGGAATAAGACGAGGAATATACACAAAGAGCCCAATTTATTATTACATTTGTGCCTTTCTCTGTCTAGCTTTTCATACTTCTTTCATCCGTTTTTCACTGGTATCTTATTCCTTTTTAAGTTGTGTCTTTTTTAAAGTCTATTTTACATGTGTTTGCAGGGGTTGTTTTTTTTTTTTTGGTTCATCATTGACAAACTTTAGATTTTCCAATTGCTTTCGAAAGATTTATCAATTATAAACTTTCTAAAGCGTTTCGAAATTTCGTGTAAGTGTACACCCATTTTCCCCTAGAGTGACTTTATGGACATCTGCAATTTTTGTGGAAGCTTTGCAACATTTTAGAGGAGCAAGCAAGGAAGCAACTTCTTGCTCGAAAAAGTATCAAAAAAGTTACAGACAAAAAGAAATGGCATTTTGGATTTTGCACAAAATTCATGAACTGCGTGCGTTATTTTAAAGAATTTAGTTCCAAAATTTAATAATAACAATAATCATTTTTATTATATAGCGCCAACACATCCCGCAGCACTTTACAATTCAGAGGGTATACGATACAATACAATACAATAATATATAATAAAATACAAAACAACAGTACAAATACAATACAATATGAGAAAATACAAATATATTCTGAAGCACTTTACAATTCCGAGGGTATACAATACAATACAATAATATACAATAAAATACAATACAATAATAAGATAAAATACAATACAATATGAGACAATACAAATATAATACAATACAGACCATATAAGACAAAAATAGATAAATACATCACTGAGCCCATTAGGAGTGAGGTCCCTGCTCACAAGCTTACAATGTATGAGGAAGTATTAAACATCCAAAAAAATGAAAATAAAAAATGCAAATGATGAATTGGATCAAACATAAATAGGTTAGACAAAACAATTCCTTTTTTTTTTAAATCAGATCATTTTTATTGAAATGTTTTATCAAATATAGAGATCAAAACATATAAGAAACCCCAAATGACCCTCCCTCCTCCCTATCCAGTCCTCAAACCCACTCAACTCAGCAAATTAATACAAATCTTAGGGCCACTTTACACGGCACGATATCGTAACTCAACTACGATAAAAAGTCACGTGGTTCGTGCGTTGGCGCCGATATCGTTCATGCATTGTGTGATGTAAATTTGCAATTTGATGCAAGAACGATGTAAAAACAATATCGGGGAAGAATTGTGCAGGCTCTCCAACTGCCCGATTTTGGATGGACGATCTGGCTGGATCGTGCTGTGTGACAGCCCAACACCGACTTGGAGCACAACTTCCCCTGTTAAATGGTCGTTCCCTGGTTCGCGCGTACAAGGGGGCATATACATCGCAGTTGTATTGCATGCCGATATCTCCCTGTGTGACATCTCCTATGCGATCCTGGATTTCAGCAAAAAAAATGCGCACTCCCGTGCCGTTGTATACAATATCGAAAAGATGTTGGGACGTGTAAAGTGGCCATTAGACTGTTCTCATAAGACACGTCTAAAACATGGCACATAGTATCATGATTTCCTTCCATGGCAGCCCATCGGTAAAGAATAGAAGTAACATATATGAACATCATTAGTCAAGTAACATATGTAGCCTTACAGTTGAAATAGACATTCCCTAAGTACACATAGAATTTAGAAACCTCAACAGTCAGTTACTGTATGTAGCCATACACTTGTAGTAGACATGCTCCCTAGTTACTCATAGCATTTAGGATAGCTGTGATATGCTATCCATGAAATATGTTCCATTTACCCCAGATTTTATCACATTTAGGAAGGGCTTTTTCGTTTTTTGTACACCCCCTCTTCCATTCTGAACAAGACACGCATTCTGTCAAAATATTCCTGAAAATTACCAAAGGCTGTAGTGGTAGGTCGCAATCAAACACATTATTAATATACTGCATACATGCATTCCAGAATCTCGCAACATACCTACAATTCCAAAACATATGAATAAGATCAGCCTCTCCCTCTCCACATTTCGAGCAAGCATCTCATGCCAATTCTATGAATTTAGTAGTCCTATATACCCTGTGTAGCAAATATAATAGTGAGAGCCTTTGGGCCTTACATGTGGACAGAAGAGGGACACTCTCCACAATATCTTCCCAAGTATCGTAAGCCAGAGCCCCTATATCACGTTCCCATCTTTCTTTAACCATCAAAGGCATTTCCCACTGAAATTGTTGCATCAGAATTCCATCTATTCTGGAAATTAATCCTTTCCCCCCACTATGGCACAGAAGCGTGTTAAACAGTAAGTTGTGCTGAATTTTACTCTGCAAATGTTGTGGTTGCATCAACCATGCATGTCTTAACTGTAAATATAAATAGAAGGTATTCCTTAGGACAAAAAACTCCTCTGTCAACTGTGGAAAAGATTTAAATGTATCACCCACTAAGATTTACGCCACATAAGAAATTTCCAACCCTCTCCATAGGCCAAAACCTTCCAATTTATGGATCTCCAGAAGACAAGGATTGCACCATAAGGGAGTGAATGGGGTATGACCCACCACATTCAATATAGCTTTAGTCTTCTGCCATACTCTCCTCATAAGAATAACAGTTGGTATGCTTCTCTTGCTATCCCGCTCCAACATCCCAACTACCAAGAAAGGGATAATAGGGAGATTATCATTGATTTCACGTATCAGCGTCTCCAAGTTCCCCTGGAGTAGTTTGAGCTGTTGGACCTGGGATACCAGAAAATACACCCAGGGGTTTGGAGCAGCCAGTCCACCCTGATCTTTAGGTCTGTGAAGGGTATCTAATCGGATCCTGGCCACTCCCTTCTTCCAAACCAATTCTCTAAATAACGCTTGGAACTTGTAAAAAAGTTTCATAGGTACCCAAACAGGAGAGTTATGGAGAATGTACAGGAGCTGAGGCATCAAAATCATAATCATTTTAACGAAATTCGTACGACCGACAATGGGAGTTTCCTCCAAGTATTTACCTAATGCTGAAATTTAGCCTGTAAATCCGATAAATTCAATGAGATGTATTCAGTAACGACGTAACATAAGGTGTCTTAGCCAAGATAGTTAAATACCGTAATGCTGTGCCCTCCAGAACAGTCAGTACATATCCCTACACCCTTATCCCCTCCCTCCCTCCCACTCCCCAATCCAAACAAAACAAAACCCCATTGCTTTAGCATATAGCGCATTGTATACAAACCTACGAGATCAGGCGTCAGGCACAGAACATGCCGTTTCGTCATCCATCAATCAGATTGAGAGGAAAGGAAGAAAAAAGAAGAAATAGAAAAGAGAGAGAGCCACAGAAAAGGAGACGAAAAAGAAGGAGAGGGAGAGCAAGAAAACAAAAAAACAACAGTAATATTCATGTTCATCTCCAATCTCATGGGGTAAAGCTCTGGAGACTCACAAGTTGCTCAACGTCCTCCCCCTGTGGTCACAACTCAAAGCAACTTCTTATCAAATCACATTCTTTACCTTATCAAATCACAAGTATTTCGGCTTGCCTGAGATAAATAAAAATATAATATAGCATACTCCTGCAACATAGCTTATGATAGTAAATACCAAAAAGAGACCAAACCATAGTTCAACATTACAAGCAGGAGGTACATCAGAAACTGAAGACTTAAAAAAAAAAAAAAAAAAAGAGGGGGCGGGCGAGCAAATAGTAATTTAACAGGTTAGATAGGCAACATCAGCCTACACAGATTTGCTGTTCCTTCATATCTAGCCATCCCATAGCCTCCTTAGCAATATCAAAGAGTCCCACCAAGTCACACTCAACCGCTCTGGGTATAACATGGAATAGGGTACTTGAAGTCTGTGTTTAGCATCCTGGAATTTTGCGCATTTCCTCTGGATCTCCATGGAAAAATCCAGATACAGTGAAACTCTTGCTCCTTCTATTCACAAATTATCAGCTATCCATGCAAATTGCAGGATCTTGCCCCGATCACGGAAATGCAGCATCCTAATCAGCACAATGCGTGGCAGGCTCCCTGTTTGTGCACGTCTGATGGGCACTCTGTAGGCTCTCTCAATGGCAGACATTTTAGAGAATTTCTCCTTGCCAAAAGATTTTAGCAGCTATGCCTCAAAAACGTCAACTGCCTCTCTACCCTCTGCTTTCTCTGGTACTCCCACTATGCAGACATTATTATGCCGTAGGTGGTTCTACAAATCATCTGTTTTATTTGTCAGATAGTTAATGGAATCATTACCAGCTTAAATTTTTTGGTCAAAGGCGCCACAGTGTCCTCCAGTTTACCCACTCTGCCCTCAGCAGCAGTTAAGCGTTCTGTCATTTTCTGCATATCATGACAAATAAGAGATATGTCCATTTTTAGGGAACCTATATGGCCAGAGAGATCGGTATTACACTGTGCAATGGCTTTCAAGTCATTCTTAAGAGAAGGCTCATCCTCCTCTACAGCCGGTCTTGTGCACATGCACCCTGAGAGTCCCCAGTGGTGGTAGTAGTGGCAGCACACACATCTTTCTCACACTGCCTCCTCCCTCCCTTCTGCATTTCATCCATCTCCTCATCCTCCATTACCGCATTCAGCAGGGACTCCTCATCATTTCCAGAGACTTGCAGCTCCTCTTGGTGCTGTCGAGCATACTGCAAAAGCCGAGCCGCGACCTCCGCTTGCTTCTCCCGTGGCCTCAGGGTCTCTCCTGCTGCCTGGATCTCCTCGCCACTATCTTGCGCTCCAGGCGGCACCATGCCTGTCGCCAGCCTAAGCTTACAATCCCATCGTGTCATGCTGCAGAAGGGGCCGGATCGCTCCTCCGTGCTCCAGGGGATCAGCTCTACCGGAAAATGTACTTGCTGACCTTAATGACCCTCGGGCAATAGGGTTTTTAGCCACAGGATCAGTGGAGCTCCACCACTGTGCGACCACTCACATGCTCAGCCAGGCCACGCCCCCAAGACAAAACAATTCTTACTTTACTACATCTAATATACCGTATATACTCATGTATAAGCCGAGTTTTTCAGCCCAAAATTTGGGCTGAAAAGTCTCCCCCTCGGCTTATACACGGGTCAATACGGTAAATGCAATGGTGGGGGCTGTGGAGGCTGGAGGAGGCAGGGGAGGCTGTGTATGAGCGGCCCGTCACGTGGGGCCGCTCATTATATATGCACTGCTTCCCCCTGTCAATCAGCGGCAGGGGGAAGCAGTTCATATATGCCCCCCAAAAGCTGGCACTGTCCCCCCTTGTAAGGGCTCCCCCCCCCCGCTGCTTATATATTACCATCCCGGTCTTCTGATCGGCGCCGCTCCTCGGTGCTGCTTCTTCATCCTCCCGTCCTCGCTGCATCCGGGATCTCCGGCCGTCGCAGCGATATGACGTCATCGCGCGACGGCCGGAGAACCCGGATTCAGCGAGGACGGGAGGATGAAGAAGCAGCACCGAGGAGCGGCGCCGATCAGAACACCGGGATGGTAAGAGAAGCAGCGGGGGGGGAAGCCTTACAAGGGGGGTGAGTGCCAGCATTTTGGGGCTGCTGGGTACCCCCTGGGGGCTGTTGGTACCCCCAGGGGGCTGTTGGTACCCCAGGGGCTGCTGTGTCCCCTGGGGCTGCTGGGTACCCCCAGGGGGCTGTTGGTACCCCCAGGGGGCTGTTGGGTACCCACAGGGGGCTGTTGGTACCCCCAGGGGGCGCTGGGTACCCCCTGGGGGCGCTGTATAACCCCTGGGGGTGCTGTTAACCCTGGGTGCTGTATAACCCCTGGGGGCTGCTGTATAACCCCTGGGGGTGCTGTATAACCCCTGGGGGCTGCTGTATAACCCTGGGGGCTGCTGTATACCCCTGGGCTGCTGTATATACTGCTGGGGCTGCTGTATATACCACTGGGGCTGCTGTATATACCACTGGGGCTGCTGTATATACCACTGGGGCTGCTGTATATACCACTGGGGCTGCTGTATATACTGGTGGGTCTGTATATACCACTGGGGAGGCTGCTGTATACCACTGGGGTTGCTGTATATACTACTGGAGCCTGTATATGCCACTGGGGAGGCTGCTGTATACTACCATTGGGGGGCCTGTATACCACACTGCTGGGGGCTGTACACCTGTGCTGGGGTCCACCCTCGGCTTATACACGAGTCAATAGGTTTTCCCAGGTTTTGGGGGCAAAAGTAGGGGGGTCGGCTTATACAAGGGTCGGCTTATACACGAGTATATACGGTATATCTAAAGTGTCTCAATAGGGAAATTCATGTCTTTATCCCATCTTTCACTTTAATTTAAACTAAGACATGTATAAAAAGGCTAGATAAATAAAGGATTTATGGTAATCTAATCACCTTGTATCGATAATTTGTACGCTGTTAAATTGGAATAAAAGTCTTGATTAACATATATGATTTTTCTACACCTACATATTTTATATACCGAATGTGCTGAGTATTTATGCAGAATGCAAAATTTAAACAAAGAGAAAATCAGATTTAGACTAATTGTTTCTTATCCTTTTCTACCAGATGTTTTATCAACACCACAAACCAACTCAAAGTTCGGACCATGCCATCTGCAAATTATCTTCATTTAGTGGTAATTAGAATTTAGTATTATAAGCAGGTCTCACGCGGAAAAGTAATTCACAATTGAACAGTGGGTGGACTCTGTAGACTGCCAATCTTTTTTTGATTTGCAGTTCTTATTTTGAAAGTATTAGTATAATCTCAGGATGGCGGGCACATTTGGATTTTACAATTAATCAGGAACTCCTGCAGATTTTCTAAATGCAAATTGTTAAATCTTCATGAGTGTATCTTATTCGAAATAAGAAATGGAATAACTTAGTAATTAGGTCAAGAAACAAAAACAATTATATTGTAAAACAGAGATTATTTTGTAATTTATATCTACACTGCTAAGACATTTTTTTTGCCCAATTCACAATGTCTGTATTTGTCCTATTTAAATTTTTTACATTATTAATTAATGTTTAACCCTTTCTAGATGAATTATTTTATTTATTTATGATCTTTAATTTATTCCTCCCCTTCCTCCAAGATTACTGTTTTATTTTCTGTTGATATATCGAAAGAAAGGCTTAATTTTTGTGGCATGTGGGATGAGTTAAATTACATTTATTTTACCTTTTTATTCACTTAAAAGTGGGGGGAAAAAATCAAATGGGGTAAAATTAAAATAAAAACTGCAATTCCTCCATGTTCTTTTAATGTAGTTCTCTGAACAGTAAAATTCATCTAGAAACATAATTATCTAGGTTAGTTCAATCCCAGTAATACCAAACTTGTATAGTTTTTTTGGTACATTGTGTTTGTTAACTGTGTAAGAAGTCTAAGGCCGCTTTACACACACCAACTTCTGTGACCAACTTCTGAACAGATCTCTGGTTGCAGTGAAATCATGGACACATTGTTACATTTGTACACAGCCACAAAATGGAGCAATGGGTCCATGATTTCACTGCAACCAGAGATCTGTTCAGAAGTTGGCCACAGAAATTGGTGTGTGTAAAGCGGCCCTTATAGATGTTTAGAAACCCTAGGAAAGCCTTGTACAAGTACTGTATGTTAGCACACCTGAAAATGGTTTGGCTGATTAGAAAAGCTATAAAATTGACCTTCCTTTGAGTTAGTTAATAATCTGGAACATTACATTTGTTTGCTCTATAAAACTCTCAAAATGGCCAGAAAAAGAGAACTTTCATGTGAAACTCCACAGTCTATTCATGTTGTTAGAAATTAAGGCTATTCCATGTGAGCAATTGCCAAAAAACTGAAGATTTCTTACAACGGTGTGTACTACTCCCTTCAGAGGAGAGCACAAACAGGCTCTAACCAGAGTAGAAAGAGAAGTGGGTGGCTGCACAACTGAGCAACAAGACAAGTACATTAGAGTCTCATTGGATAAATAATATGAGTTTTCACAAAATTGTCGTTTGAACGGTAGTGTATATAAAAATTGTGTTTCTGTGATTTTTTTTTTTTTCCGTACAGCTGTGTAAGGGCTTGTTTTTTGCATTCTAAGCTTATTGATACTGTGAGGTAGCTACCCGGGGAACTCGATTGCGGCGTAACGACACCAACACATGCTTATAATTTAACCAATGACTACCCGTTTATTTGCTCACATACATAACATAACCCGGATTACCCCTAATCTCAAGGAAAGATTCCACAATCCAGATAATTATTAAATTACCGTATATACTCGCGTATAAGCCGAGTTTTTCAGCCCAAAAATTGGGCTGAAAAGTCCCCCCTCGGCTTATACGCGAGTCAATACGGCCCCCCTCATAATTTGGAGCCCCCACCTCACTTGCTGGGCCCCCCCGCATGCAGCGCTGCGCATATACATTACCTGTCTAGCAGCTGTCACCCTCCGGTGGCAGATCGCGGCTCCTGGGCTCCGGGCTCCATCTTCCTCTCTGTCTTCCTGCTTGTCAGGTGACCGGCCGGCGTCGCGATGACGTCATCGCGATGAGCCCCGGTCACAAAGCAGGAAGACAGAGAGGAAGATGGAGCCCGGAGCCCAGGAGTCGCGATCTGCCACCGGAGGGTGACAGCTGCTAGACAGGTAATGTATATGCACAGCGCTGCATGCGGGGGGGCCAAGCAAGTGAGGTGGGGGCGCCAAATTATGAGGGGGGCCCTGCTGGGGCCCTGTATACTACCACTGGGGATGTATATACCACTGGGGCTGCTGGATACTACCACTGGGGCTGTATACTACCACTGGGGCTGAATATACCACTGAGGCTGCTGTATACTACCACTGGGGCTGTATACTACCACTGGGGCTGTATACTACTACTGGGGCTGTATGTATACTACCACTGGGGCTGTATACTACCACTGGGGCTGAATATACCACTGGGGCTGCTGTATACTACCACTGGGGCTGTATACTACCACTGGGGCTGTATATACCACTGGGGCTGCTGTATGCTACCACTGGGGCTGAATATACCACTGGGGCTGCTGTATACTACCACTGGGGCTGCTGCTGTATACTACCACTGGGGCTGCTGTATATACCACTGGGGCTGCTGTATACTACTACTGGGGCTGCTGCTGTATATACCACTGGGGCTGCTGCTGTAATACTGCTGGGGCCTGTATATACCACTGGGGAGGCTGCTGTATACCACACTGCTGGGGGCTGTATACCTGTGCTGGGGTCCACCCTCGGCTTATACACAAGCCAATAGATTTTCCCAAGTTTTGGGGGCAAAAGTAGGGGGGTCGGCTTATACACGGGTCGGCTTATACACGAGTATATACGGTATCCTTTATTAATTCATTAAAAAATACATAAAAATTCAGAACATTCCCTTCGGGGAACACAACAGAGACTGAACGTATATTTACAAAACAATAGTATAAATTAACACCATTGCCTCAATAACAATATATGTACAAAACTCACTTATTACATATCATATTGGGGAGGAGGGACCACAGACGCTGAGCATGCTTACAAACAGGTATTGACCTTGCCTTATAATGAGAGGTAAAAACATCTTAAACAAAGCTGAAATTGATATAGATGGATAGTGGGAATAGTATGCGACTTGAGCACTTAGGCTGGCTTCACACTGCAGTTTTTCACTGATCAGTGTCCGTCAGTGTTCAGGTGCCAAAACCAGGAGAGGAACCAGTAAAGGAACTTGCAGAGAAACACTATAATTGAAAGATTGACACCTGTTCAGAGTTTTGGAGACACTCCTGGTTGTGACACACAAACACTGATGGACACTGATCAGTGAAAAACTGCAGTGTGAAGCCAGCCTAAGACCTCAGGGAGTTATGAGAGACCCCTGTAACATAGAGTTGGTAGGAGTGTGTTTTTGGCTCTAATACTATATTCCTGATATGACTACCATTGTACATCAGTAGGATGCTGGATATGTAATAAGTGAGTTTTGTACATATATTGTTATTGAGGCAATGGTGTTAATTTATACTATTATTATTATTATTTATTTATATAGCGCCATTAGGTTCCACAGCGCTTTACATGAGGATGAGGGAGACAAGAACAAGTACACTAAATCTAGGCGATTAGCACGTACAGGTACAGGAGGGGGGTACTGTTTTGTAAATATACGTTCAGTCTCTGTTGTGTTCCCCCGGAGGGAATGTTCTGAATTTTTATGTATTTTTTAATGAATTAATAAAGGATAATTTAATAATAATCTGGATTGTGGAATCTTTCCTTGAGATTAGGGGTAATCCTGATCTTTTTTTATATAGTGATTAAAAAGGAAAGCAATTTTTAAGGGACTTGTTTTAAATAACATAACCCGGGTAGCATGTTTGACACATTGCACATCTATTATATAATCACGAATGGGTTTTTTGCCCCTTTTGAGTCCGCTCACGCTGCGAGTCAGCGTGGTCATGTGGATACGCCCGAAGCATTGGCCGCGCAGCGGCCATTGCGAGCAGTTCTAAGGCGACTCGCTATGCCCGCGCAGCGGGCATGGCGAGTCGCCTTAGCAGCGCGAAGCATTGGCCGCGAAGCGGCCATTGCAAGTCAGAGACTCGCTCTGCTAGAATCCCGATGCATGTGCATCGGGCACCCAGCTAGTTGATTATAAGCACAGTACATAAATACACAATACATTTACATATTACATAACGGACACACATATATTGCACACAACGTCCCATAGTTACCCGGGACCTGTCACCACCTCTCTTTCGAACCCTTGGAGCACTAACAACCGCTCCCGCGGTGGTTACGGCCTCCGGCCTATCTACACGTTCCCCATACATTAGCAGTACATAAGTAACCATATTCATCAACGGGCCCTGTGGGTCCCAATGGTGGTAACAGCCGCCTGGCTTTATTTATCCAGCTCTACACTATCCCGGAATACAGGCACCCTCCGGTCATGTCTCGCCACACGTCCGAACCAGCCTGGCCGAGGCTCTTTCACGCCACATGTGATCCAACATATAAGCATCCATGGATCACATACGTCCTTTCTCACGCTCACAGCCCATCATATACTTATCCATGGACTGTGGCTCTTCTGGGTCCAGAACTGCTTCAAAAACACCCAGAATTCCCTATCAAGGGCTCTTAGGTGAAAATATGAGAACAAATTCTACTTTTTAAGTGATCACTTTATTAGTACAAATTTACAACTTATTCCATAAAAATCATGTAAAATATTTTTACTCTAAATAGGGGTGTCCTGATAACAGAAATAACTCATGTCTGGGTCCAGGACTCAGACCAAATACATCACTATTTATACAGTTTATATAGTAACCAGTGATACCAGGTATGTATAGGGGTACTATTTCCTTGTTAATTTATCACTTCAGGCATTCAGTAGTGTGTCTGGACATCTATGCACTCTCCCCTTTCTTTAGCATAGGTCATAATATCATGCCACCTCAATACTTCAATTATAGGTGCCCACTGTCATATGTCCAGATCATACACTCTGTGTGCACACCTATGATCTAATAGTGCCCTTTCACCTCTTATTGACACCTTGTGTGCTACTGCCTTTTTAGTTCCCAGTGTCCCCTTACTTATATCATACCTGGTCAGAAATAGTTGTATAGCCGCGGTCCTGGCACCCCCACCGCCTACGGCCGTTTCGTCTCCTTCCTCAGGACCGCGGCTATACAACTATTTCTGACCAGGTATGATATAAGTAAGGGGACACTGGGAACTAAAAAGGCAGTAGCACACAAGGTGTCAATAAGAGGTGAAAGGGCACTATTAGATCATAGGTGTGCACACAGAGTGTATGATCTGGAAATATGACAGTGGGCACCTATAATTGAAGTATTGAGGTGGCATGATATTATGACCTATGCTAAAGAAAGGGGAGAGTGCATAGATGTCCAGACACACTACTGAATGCCTGAAGTGATAAATTAACAAGGAAATAGTACCCCTATACATACCTGGTATCACTGGTTACTATATAAACTGTATAAATAGTGATGTATTTGGTCTGAGTCCTGGACCCAGACATGAGTTATTTCTGTTATCAGGACACCCCTATTTAGAGTAAAAATATTTTACATGATTTTTATGGAATAAGTTGTAAATTTGTACTAATAAAGTGATCACTTAAAAAGTAGAATTTGTTCTCATATTTTCACCTAAGAGCCCTTGATAGGGAATTCTGGGTGTTTTTGAAGCAGTTGTGGTGCAAGGTGAGGCAATACAGGTTGGGGACATTTGAGATAATAATATCTTCTGGGTCCAGAACAGGGATTGAGCAACCTGAGTCACGGATACGCCATGCATCCCCCCAAGGGCTCTTTCCTGGACATATCTCGCCACACGTCCAGACCAGAGCCCCCTGGTTCAACCACGGTTTCTCCACTCTAGGAGCCTTTCCAACTCCTGCTTCTGACCACCGGTACATACACTTCAACGGGTCCCTTCAGTGACTGTTTTAGATGAACCCAATGCCGGCTATACCCGTCTGGCACAATTCATATGTCTGCCTCCCGTAGGGCCACATACACTTCAATGGGTCCCTTCACTGACTTCTTAGTCGGACCCCATGGTGGCTGTACCCGTATGGCACAATTCAAACATCTGCCTCCCGTAGGACTACATACACTCGCTTGGTCTTACATAAGCCGTGGAATACACATACACTTCAACGGGTCTCTTCACTGACTATTTAATTGGACTCAATGGCGGCTATGCCCACCTGGCACATTTTACGCACAGAGTACACAGTTCACTCTAGCATAAGGGAACTGCCTTCTTACCGGGCACGGATCCGTGTCTCGCTACCTCAGTCACGGGTTGACCAAGCAACCCCAAGGGCTCCTTCCCGGACGTATCTCGCCACACGTCCGGATCTGCATCCACCTGGTTCAGCCACAGCTTCCCCACTCCAGGAGCTGTCAAAACCCCGGTCCTGGCCATCAGTATGGAGCTAGCACGCTCCCATCATGTCCGCACACCACACAGCCCTGCACTGCTCTGCTCTCAATCAGACTGGATCTCAATCTCTGGCTCAATCTTTCATCTGGTGCTCTCTGGCTGATGAATGTCTTGCTAATGATCTCCCATTCAATCAACTGGCAGGCTCTTTATCGTGCCTGCCACGCCCACACTGACACATCCACCTGGGCTGCTATTACTCAGGACACACCCACCTGGGCTGCTACCAATTAGGACACACGGTTCCCATATAGCCGCTTATCAGGCTCAACTATGTGTCAGTGTGGCGCCCCGGTGACCAGGCGCCACAGGGTAGTATTGCACTTTAATATAAAAATGTGTTTTTCTTTTCCTTGTAAGGTCATCAGTTCAGGGTTCACCTTATGGAGTCTGTTTTCACACCCACCTAGGACCACACCACTTAGAATAGGGGGGCCGGTAATTTAGTAGGTCTCATAGGGGTGGGGGTGGAGCCTAGGATAGAGTAGTGGGAGGGAAAGTGACAGTTAGTCAGACGGTGCTGGGAAGGCAGGCAGGAAGTTCAGGCCTGACAGCCCAGCTGACAGGAGGGAGCCCCATCTCTAAGTGGGGACCCAGGACTTGTTGGAGCCGGCTGGTCGCGTTGGGAAAACATCGGCAGTGCGGGTAGCCAAAGTAGTCAGGCGTTTATCCCTGGCTATAGACTGACGAGCTGCGGGCCCAACATAACCGGGTTGCCGTACGCACTACAAGGTACCTCGCCCCTCAGGACCGCAATAGATCCAAGACCGCTGGGGAAAACGGCCCGAATACTGGATGGGAATTGGGCGACCCCGTGAGTCCGGGAAAGGATAACCGTGCCTCAGCGAGGGAGATCAGGGGAGTGGCGGGAGAGCTCTGAGAGGGTGGAGAGTAAAAAGGACAAGTTTATCCCAGAAAGCCATAGAAGGAAGGACATCTAGAGACTCCATAACAGGGAACCTGGAGCTGGTGACCGACCCCCGGTAAACCGGACTGTACTGTATTCCATCATCATCTGCCGGTACTCATTAAACTGGAGTAAAGCTGAATGTGGACTCTGTCATCCTTCTTGCGGTGTCCGGAGGGCTCAGCATCAGTAGCAGCTCAGCAGAGGGGTAAGAACTGCAGTACCAACACCTACTACTACTCCCCTCATCCCCAGCATCATCCACAAACATCCATCACCATTGCCCTGAGGTAAAAGCTCCACCTGTGGGGAACTGTTCCACACTCTGCTGCACCCACCATCACCTCAGCGGCCGGCTTGCAGCGCCAGTACCATATTACTGGGAACTACAGGTGGTGTCACGATCCCCTGTAAATAACCCCTTCTCCCCCATCATCAACGTCCCCTCAAATGATCACCAGGGCACGGCACCGGGATCCAGACCACCCGTGACTCCCCACAAAGCCATCAGCCCCGGTGACCGAGTACCCCTAGCCCTGGCCGCATCATCAGATCTACAGCACTCACTCTCAGATTAAACACATTATGCTCCAGGTAGGTTCACACAGCATCATCACAGTAAAACCGGCTAGTGTGGACAGGATCATACCTTGATCCTTCATGTGATGTGCCCTGGCCATGGGAACCATGCCGGCGGTGCCTCACAATACAATTTTGGGGTGCATATAACATATTGATTACATTTTATTGCATATTTTGAATCGAACTGTGGTGAGAGAAATAATATAAAGAAAACTATTACTCATCTTTACTCGCACCCTGCTAGTCTGGCCTCTTATGTGTTGTGAAGCTCTGCACTGCAAGTATGTTATCATACAAGCTGCCTTCAAATGACACTACTCAGATACAAGGGGAGAATGGTAGAACATACTCAAGTGCTATTACAGGTAAGCCACTAAGAAGTATGCTTACTATATATAGAGAGTGTTCTATTGCTGTGATACTCATAATTTACTTGTCAGTAAAGGTCATGACTACTTACAGTGCCTAGGGCAACATGAAGGCAAAATATGGTCCTCAAAAAAGGAACAGATAGAGCAACAGCTCAACATTAGGAGGTCAGTCTCCTTACCTTAATATCATTGAGCCACATTGGGGAGAACTCAAGCACTCAGTTCATGCAAGAGGTTTTCAGATGCCCTCGCCCAAGAATGGTTGCAGGGGTCTGAGTGTAACATCTTTGAGGAGCAATGTACCCAAAGACTGGTGGTGACCTTCTTCCAGAAGAGGCGAGTTTGAATTCCTAGTCGAAGACAGAACTGGTCACTGGGGCTATGTCAACTGTTCCACCCCATAGCGTGACCATCTGCCTGGTGATGTGGTCACCTTTATGGAATTAAAGGACCACGAGGGGAGGTAATTGGTGGGGGTAAGTCGGGTCACCACTGTAGAGGATTTGGAACAGTGGCAACAGGAGGCTGACATCAAGAGGATGTAGCATCAGTGGTTGGCCAAGCCTGATCATGTTAGCCAGCCAGCTGAAGTGAAACCCATAGGGTTCAAAGAGCCTGAAGGTCATTTTGGGAATGCCAGTGTTCCTCCAGTCTGTGCTGCAGGGTGTCCCCAAACTCCTCTATTCCCTTCTGCAGTGGTGGCATTGTCAGGATGTGCTCAGGAGCAGATGGTGCTGGAGAATACCCCTGGAGGAGTAGCGCCTTTTTCCCACCGAGACATGCTGTTACCGGTCAACATGAAGGAATGGCCATGTCCAACCCGAAAACTGTGGATGGAAATGTTGCTGGAGCGGAAGGCTTCCAAATAAAGGGCTCCAATTAGACAGAACAGTCCTAAAAAAGTATGTTGTTTGGTCACTGACTCATTATTAGAAATTCCCCTGCTCTGACTCTGCTTCTTGCGCTTTTGGCAGGATGATGACTGTTTGCAGTTTTGAGTTCTGACAAGAGCGAGGCATTTTTTTTCTTGCCTCATGGTTGGGTAGGCTTAATGTTATTTTTCCCCTTCCTCAGTTTTAGTGCTGATTGCACATCCACCTGCTGGAATAGCGGGACTGCAGCCTTCGTGCTACACTTCAAAGCCCTAAATGGACTGCGCCCTTAATGGACTGTGCCCTTAACAGACTGTGCCCCATTATCTTGATGGCCTGTGCCTAATTTTAATGGACTCTGCTGATCATTGTAGAACTTGCTGGGTCTTATGGACTGCTGGGTGAAATGGAGGAAAAATCAGAGGATCCGATGTGCCAACTGGTTCAGTTATGTGCAATGTTAAAGGACTCACTTATAAACTGATGCTCCCTGTGTTATCATACTGCCACATTGAGAATGCACTCCAATGCTTATACGAACCACTGTGGACTTTGTGCTCCTGTTGGCCTTTTGACCTTTGTTATGAAAAAATGGACTTGGACTCCATAGTTCCAGGGTCTCAACCCAGTAAGAGCAGGAGCAAGACAACCTAAACAAAGAAGGAAAATACTTTTATTAATGCTTCACCTGTGTTTTTTGTGCGATTGTATGTATCATGTATTCCAGGTGACGACTATGGTTAAAGAGGGGAAGTATGTGGGGGTGTCAAGTGCCCCCATGAAGTTTTTACCCCCCCGAAGACATCACTGTTACTGTGTGTATTTATATATGTGTGTAATTTACATTTATTATGAATAGTCTATGCTAAGTGGCTATTTGATAATGATCAGTGTTTGTGTAACATAAATCTGAAAATTTACATCATGTACCAACATGTGATTTTTTTTTTTAACTCTGCAAAAGTAAAGATTTTTACCTTCACTCCTTGTGTGCAGGATTGATTGCGCAAAGGAAAAGGTGCTTTGATACACCCCTACAGATGCTGAAGAACAAGCTGAAGGCATCTGACCTGAAGGCAAACCAGCCAACGGACGAGCGCACTCATTGACCTCGTTGTCTCCACACTCAACTCCAGTCCTCAAGGGCTGCAAAAAATGCATGTTTTCAGGATTAAATGGATTATCTGTTTTTTGTTTTTTTTTTACTATTGGGCTACACAAGTTCAAGTAGGTAGATATAGTAATTATATATCTGATCTGCTGTAAACTCTTCACTGCTTTCATCACCTGACTCAGAGTGGTCATGTGACAACAATAACAGCAAGTAAACAGCCAGTATAGAGGCACTGATCCAAAACATGAAGGAAGCAATGGTAGTAAAAAAACAATCCTGTTAAGGTACCTTTACACATCGCGACATTGCATGCAATTTCACTTGCAAATTACTGGTTGCAGTGAAATCATGGACACATTGTTACATTTGTACACAGCCACAAAACAGAACAATGTGTCTATGATTTCACTGCAACCAGTAAGTTGCAAGTGAAACTGCATGCAATGTTGCGACGTGTAAAGGTACCCTGATAGGCGTTTTCATTACAATTCAGCACAGATTAGTTTATAAAAATAAATTGAGTTTTGTTGTCAGACAAAGCCTTTAATTTAGCTTTGCCAAAGTTGTAGGAATCATCACCTGTGCAGGTGATTAAATTACTACATTTGCAATGCTATGGAAATCCTGAAAACTTGCACTGCTTGCAGCTCTTGATGACTTCACTTGTCCACCCATGCTCTAGAAGGATCTGTGGAGGTAGCTAGGGGGCGAGTGGAATCCTTGAGCCCCTCAACTACAACTGCGGTTCTCCCTGGACCTTCTTACAATCACATGAGTGGTCACATTTACAGACAGCATCCCCCATTTGATGTGAGAACAGGCACGCAGTTAATAGTGACAGTGTGACAAGAGGTGCTGTCAGTAAGATTACTGTAGTTCAAGGCCACTTCACACACACAGATATCTGAGTCCAATATCTGAACCAATCTCTGGTTGCAGTGAAATCATGGATACATTGTTCTATTTTGTGGCTGTGTACAACATGGAGCAATGTATCCATGATTTCACTGCAACCAGAAATCTGTTCAGATATTGGACTCAGATATCTGTGTGTGTGAAGTAGCCTTCAGACTCGAGGGGTCACGCAGTGGCTATTCCACGAGTTTTAACTGCACTGCACTCCCTAACATCACCGCTATTCACACGCACTGTTTAACGATACCGGTAAAATATACATGCTACATCTCATGCGATATCGCAGCTGTCATGAGACCAGCATGTGTTATGACCACTGACGCCGCTGAAGTTATCTCAGATTACACAGCGGAATTTCCTGCTGTTTGATACCTGCTGTATGATATCAGAAAACCTCACTGAAGTCACAGCTTGTTACACTGTCAGGAGCTGTGCAGTGCATGTTCTCCCAGTATATGGTTAGCACTGTGGACTTGCAGCACTGAGGTCCTGGGTTCAAATCCTGCCATAGACAACATCTGCAAGGAGTTTGTATGTTCTCCCCGTGTTTGTGTGGGTTTCCTCCGGGCACTCCGGTTTCATCACACATTGCTAAGTCTTACTGATAGGATATTCAGATTGTGAGCCTCAATGGGGACAGCATTACTGATGTATGTAAAAGTGCTATGGAATTAATAGTGCTATATAAATGAATAAATATATAAATATATAAGAGGAATGCAGTCACTGATCTTGACCCTGAATGCTGAGATTACTTCTGAATATATTTAGGTTTTGTTTTTTTTGCTTTTCGTAAATGCTTATTTTTCTTGTTGAATGGAATGGGAGTTATTTGTGTCCTTACTGACTTGATTAGTAATGATGAGTATTCTGATTGACGCCTCGATATTACTAACCTCTGGGCTTGATGTCAGCTAATATTACCCAGCTGACATCAACTCCAAATACCATTACCCTGTTTTCCAATGCACCAGGGCAGTGAGAGAGACGGGGCGAAGCGACAGGAGTGGCGCATCTAATGAATGTGTCGAGCCCACAGGGACGAGGGTACTCGGTACCGGACCGTGTCTGCTTTAGGGGAATGTCACTGGGTCCTGGTCCGGGCCGTGTCCCGGGCCATGGCAATAATAAGGGTGTATTTACAGGGGAAATGTCAGTCGTGACGCCACCCACAGTGTGCGGCCAGTAATGGGGCCGCCGCTGCCGCAGAACCTCCGAGGATGATGTGATGGCAGCTAAGATGGAATAGTTCTCCGTGGGCAGAACTGGGTTCCCCGGGGCAGTGATGGTTAAAGTCTATTGTGTAGTGTGCAGGCCTGGTGCTGAGTGTAGTACACTTACTGTCCAGATGCTGCAGGAATCCTCCTGCAGTGTTGGAGCCTGCAAGCTGTGGCTCTCCAGGAGGGGATCTGCTGCAAACCTGTATGGAGGGAGTCGTGTACAGGCAGAGACATGCAAGGGAGTCAGATTCAGGATTCACTGTGTTTACTTCTCAAAGCTCTCATTTACAGTTCCAGTACAATTACAGTTCACAAGTTGCACTCTTTACACGGACACACTCCCTTAGTCTCTGCAGCCAGGTTGCTCCTTCTGTGACCCCTCACTCTGTCTCTCTGTCCTTTCAGGCTGTTACTTCGCTCTCTGTTATTCACTTAGTGTGTGTGACTCCGGACAGTATGGCGGTGGCTCGGACCCCTGTGGACCCTCCGGGTTGCCACTGAGCTGCCTGTCCTTTGGGGTAGGGACCCTCACGTGTAGCTAAGGTCCCCCGTCGGTTGTCTTCGGATACCGGGTAATTCTACGGTCCCCTTTAGAGCCGACACTCTACTTCCAGCCTAGCTTCCAATAGTCCTACTGGGTGAGGCTCTACCAGGCTCTCTCTAACCGTGTCTTCGGGTTCAATAGGAGGGCTACTCCGCCTGCAGTCTGCCGTCTCAGCCGTGGTTCTAGGAAACAGTGTCACTGTCCCTCTCGTCCCTCACACTCCTGGGGTGCTGGCTCCAGTTAAGTTTTCTCTCTGCGGCTCACACTGGCTCATCCAGATTCTGCGCTCCTTCCACCCCACTCTTCCAGGACCTGTGATTCTGTCTTTGCATCTCAGCCTACACTGGCCTACTGACTCCTTTCTCCTTCCCCTGCTCTATATCTACCCTCTGTCACCTGACTTGCTTGCTGGCCCACCCACTGTCTCACCACCCCTTGCCCGCCTAGAGTTCCCAGGCTCCGGGTTGGGTGCTGCTTTCTACTGCTACGTTGGTTGTGTGGGCTATGAGGGTGTTGGTGTTCAACTGTCGTTCCTACCATCCTAGCTGCAGTTCCCTTTGTGGCCTCCTGGTCGCAGGGGCGTCACAAATGTGCCACTCCTAGGGCAGCTACAGCCTACTAATTTTTTTTAAAAGATTTTACAACCATTTAAGATTTTAAAGATTACTCGAGTTTTCAGCTGTTCTAATGGTTGGATGGATGGATGGATGTAAATATTAGATAAAGAGAATATAGAGGAACATATAGATATATTTATAAATAGATAGAAAAAAATAGATTTAGAGATAGATGAATAGATTGATTTTTAGATAGATAGATAGATAGATAGATAGATAGATAGATAGATAGATGCCAAACAGCTATATACAGTAATGTCCTACCCCCCTATATATTGTAAGCTTGAACATTTTAGTGAATTTCATGTTGTGCTAAACGATATTTTAGCAATGTATTAAGCTAAAAATAATTATATAATAATTAATTAATTAAAAAAAAAATAACATGGGAAAAATAACATGGGGTCCCCCATATTCTTAATTGCCACCTAAGGTACAGCAGACAGCAGCAGCCTGCTCACCACAGCTGACAGCTTTTCTTTGGCTTGTAATACAAAACAAAGGTCACCCCAAGCTATTTTTTCAAATTATTTATTTATAAATAATTAATGTTAAAAGAAGGCATAGAGTTTCTCCCCCCATTTTGGATTACCAGCCAAGGTAAAGCTGACAGCTGAGGTTGGTATTCTCAGTATGGGAAGGGTCATCTTTCATGGGACCTCGACACCCTAAAGATGGCAATCCGCAGTTACCCAATCCGCACCTGGTGTGCTGTCTCCCTTTTTACAAGCATGTGTTCAATAAAATCAACTGTGCCCTTACTACTGCAGTTATTAGGAAGGTCCACCTAATGGCCATCATGTGGGCCAAGAATGTTATATTTCCCAAACAGCTCCCTGGGTGAGCCTTGTGGAGGCCGGGACCTAGTCAGTCCCCAGGACGGCATATGTGCTTCCAATGCAAGTTCCATGAGGTTTTCTTCTACCTCCTACACTGGATTCACCCCATTCTCCGCATCTTCTATCTCCATCTTGTCATCTTTGAGAAAGTAATTAATATCAGTTGCACGTTGCAGCACTGCATCAGGGCATCACACATATGGGGTAGGTGCAGTACCAGTGTGGTGACCAGACCGCAGGGGCGCCACAGTTGCTTGTATTACAGAGGGTTCTAATTACACCAGCTTAATCCAATCTGTTCAACTTGGATGGGCTGAAGAGGAGGAGAGGGAGAAGGAGGGGGAGAGGGAGAAAGAGGATGAGATGGATAGTGGTCCTCCTGTGGGAGACAGGGAAGTCTTGAGTGTTGGGGGTCTGGCACACATGGCTGACTTTAGATACACTGCAAAAGTAGCCTAATACGATTGTTGGAAGAGGACCTGTCACTACCAGACAATCAGATGGCCGGTAGCGATCTGGCCAATCAGATGTCGCCACGTCACAACCACGTGATCGCTAGCGGCCACCTGATTGGACAATTTGCAAGGCCCTAGATGTACAATCAGGACCTTGCAAACTGGCCAATCAGGTGGCCGCTAGCAATGACGTAGCTGGCCAGATCGCTACCGGCCATCTGATTGGCTGGTAGGGAAACGTCCTTTTCCAGCAATAGGATGGCTTCTCTAGCGGTCATGGTGCAGGTGTCGGAAGGTGAGTATGTAAGTTAATTATTTTAACAACTTTTATTAACTTTTAGGTTACTTTCGCAGTGTATCTATAGATACAGTGTTGGCCTAAAGTATTGACACCTCTGCAATTCTGTCAGATAATACTCAGTTTCTTCCTGAAAATGATTGTAATCACAAATTCTTTGGTATTATTATCTTCATTTAATTTGTCTTCAATGAAAAAACACAAAAGAGAATGAAGCAAAAAGCAAAACATTGATCATTTCACACAAAACTCCAAAAATGGGCCAGACAAAAGTATTGGCACCCTCAGGCTAATACTTGGTTGCACAACCTTTAGCCAAAATAACTGCGATCAACCGCTTCTGGTAACCATCAATGAGTTTCTTACAATGCTTTGCTGGAATTTTAGACCATTCTTCTTTGGCAAACTGCTCCAGGTCCCTGATATTTGAAGGGTGCCTTCTCCAAACTGCCATTTTTAGATCTCTCCACAGGTGTTCTATGGGTTTCTGGTCTGGACTCATTGCTGGCCACCTTAGAAGTCTCCAGTGCGTTCTCTCAAACCATTTTCTAGTGCTTTTTGAAGTGTGTTTTGGGTCATTGTCCTGCTGGAAGACCCATGACCTCTGAGGGAGACTCAGCTTTCTCACACTGGGCCCTACATTATGCTGTAAAATTTGTTCGTAGTCTTCAGACTTCATAATGCCATGCACATGGTCAAGCAGTCCAGTGCCAGAGGCAGCAAAGCAACCCCAAAATATCAGGGAACCTCCACCATGTTTGACTGTAGGGACCGTGTTCTTTTCTTTGAATGCCTCTTTTTTTCTCCTGTAAACTCTATGTTGATGCCTTTGCCCAAAAAGAGAGAACATTCTTCCAAAACGTTTTAGCCTTTCTTAGGTAAGTTTTGGCAAACTCCAGCCTGGCTTTTTTATGTCTCGGGATAAGAAGTGGGGTCTTCCTGGGTCTCCTACTATATAGTCCCTTTTCATTCAGACTCCGACGGATAGTACGGGTTGACACTGTTGTACCCTCGGACTGCAGGGCAGCTTGAACTTGTTTAGATGTTAGTCAAGGTTCTTTATCCTCCATCAGCACAATCTTGCGTTGAAATCTCTTGTCAATTTTTCTTTTCCGTCCACATCTAGGGAGATTATCCACAGTGCCATGGGCTTTAAATGTCTTGATGACACTGCGCACGGTAGACACAGGAACATTCAGGTCTTTGTAGATGCTATTCAGACACAGGGAGGCAGTTGTAACCTGGGACCCACAGATAAGCAGCTCCACAGAAATGGTTCTTTTTTGGCTGGACAGCATCAGCAAGGGTGAACAGTAATTTCACTGTCATTAACTGCCAATTGAGCAAGACCTGTTACTGAGGGCTTATCTAAACTTACAACTTACATCTGAAACAAGTGTATTATAAACCTGTGTGTGAAACTGGGAAGAAAATGAGAAAGAAGAACACAAAGAGGCTGATCATGAATTTAACAAAACTGTACCAGAAATTCTAATATAGAGGGATTCTAAGACAGTTGAAGAAAAGGACACCGTTTTGAGATAGGGGTTGGGAGGACTGGACACCTTGATGTGAAGCCATCCACCTACCTGTTACCCCTGGTACTATAAGAAAACCTCTGATAAAGCGAAAAACGAACATTCTGGCCTACTTTGATATCCTAATCATAGGATCCTGCCTTTGGACCTGGCTGATGAACTGTAAACTATGGGTTCACAAAGAACCTGTGTGAACCTTCGTGAACTTGATGTAGCACAACAATATTGCCCCTGACGAGCCTTTTTTAGGTGAAACGCGTCGGGCAAATCTCTCTTGCTAAACAGACCATATCACTGATCTGTATGACTTGATGTTGACCAACACCATTCGAAGTGGGTTTTGACTTCGGGGACTAGGTTGGACCTTGCAACAGGATGACAACGGTTCATAGACCTGTATTTGACCAAATTCGGCAACCGCTGTGACCACCCTGGACGCATAGTGTGTCTGGTGGGCCCCCCGGTAACCGTTTTTTTGACTGCCTTGTGACTTGACCGTGACGCCATCCAACCTTTTTAGACCCCTGTCTTGACACCACCTCATGGGTAGTTTATGTAGTTTGTCAATGGGGGTGGGAAGTATTTAAAACACAGTTTGCACTATATCACTGTTTATCCACTAAGTGCTTTTTAACTATTAATTTACTGTAACAAGATAAATAAGTTATCCCCTGTTTTTTTCTAAATTTAAATTGAATAACTTATAAACGCGATAGTCGGTGATAATACTAAAAGTAGTCTTTGGAGATGGACTTGTAGCCTTGAGATTGCTCATGCTTCCTTACAATTTTCTTTCTCAAGTCCTCAGACAGTTCTTTAGCCTTCTTTCTTTTCTCCATGCTCAATGTGGTACACACAAGGACACAGGACAGAGGTTGAGTCAACTTTTATCCATGTCAACTGGCAGCAAGTGTGATTTAGTTATTGCTAACACATGTTAGGTGCCACAGGTAAGTTACAGGTGCTGTTAATTACACAAATTTGAGAAGCATCACATGATTTTTCTAACAGTGGCAATACTTTTGTCCACCCCCTTTTTGATGTTTGGTGTGGAATTATATCCAATTTGGCTTTATGAGAATTCTTTTTGTGTTTTTTTCATTGAAGACAAATTAAATGGAGATAATAATACCAAAGAATTTGTGATTGCAATCATTTTCAGGAAGAGACTGAGTATTATCTGACAGAATCTCAGGGGTGTCAATATTTTTGGCCAACACTGTACACTGCGAAAGTATTCATACTCGCTGTGCTCGCAACGAGTAGCGAGTACCGCTGCCTACTCGTTGCTAGTATAGCGAGCACGAATAATGCGGTACTCACTCATCCCTACTTCTGTAGGTGGAGCAGGATGCCCCGGGGATCCCGCTCCACCTACAGGGAGTAGGGATGAGTGAGTAGGGCAGTGTTTGATGAATAGAGAACTCACACAGGGAGGCGGTTCATCCGGTGGAGATGCAGGCTGACAGTCTGTGGGAACAAGAGTATGGCTCCTCCGGTGCAGGCTAATAAAACACACCACACAGTCTTTGGCTCTGAACAGAGCTTTACTGGTGACTCAGGCAGCAAACAGTCTTTACACACAGTCAACGGGTACCGCTGGCCTGTGTAGTCACTGGAGAACTAGGACGTTTTCCTGGGGACCCTCGGTTTTATGCCTGCCTGGTCCTTTCATCTGTCCCTACTGTGCTCTCCCTCTGTTCCTTCCTTGTGCTACCATGCACAGAGCCCTCCACCGGTCCCCACAGACGGACTGTCCTTGTCTTGAGGCCTCTGAAGAAGTCTGTGCCCTCCGGTTCTGCGGTTCGGGGATATACGTCCGCACTGCCTCAGAGCCAGTCCTCCAGTCTCGGACTGGATCCTTCCAGCCAGGAGATGTACCGGCACAGATTCAGGTGCACCTCAACACCCTAGGATCCCCTTCTTCCTTCAGGCCACCTGTACTGAGGTGCTCGCAGGGTCCTCCTCCAACTGACTTCTCTCTCTGACTGACTTTCCCACTCTCCGCTATACCACCTAAGTTCCTCCCACTGAGACCAGTTTTCTAACAACGGTTTAACCTATTGACTTAAGGTGTGTGGATACGTGTGGTGAGGGTCCCCTATTGACATCCCAGTCTCCTGGTCACAGGGATACTACACACTCTGGTCTGGGTGCACTACGGCTCTGCGGTGTCCCAACCAGTGGGGCGCCACACCAGAAGTCATAGTTTATTGGACATTCAAAGAAAAGAGATGAGGGTGATACACATCAGGTCCCCCGGAGGCAGTGGAACACTGTCAAAGGTCTGCAACAGTTTAATTAGACCCTCCCAGCACCCAGACCCTGATGTGCTGGGTAGACTGGCAAGGAGGGAAATATTTTTGAAGATGGTGAAGGAGTACCTAGCTGACCATACCAGCATCCTTCATTATTCCCCTGTGCCATGAAACTATTGGGTATCCAAGCTGGACAAGTCTGATGAATTGTCCGTCTATGTCTTTGAGGTGCTGTCCTCTTCTTCCACTAGCATTTTATCAGATCAGGTTTTTAGTGCCACCAGGGGCCTAATAGTTGACAGATGATTCTGACTGACAACTGAAATTGCTGACAGGCTGACTCTTATCAAAATGAACAAAGCCTTGATTGGCTCAGACCTCTGCAACGACCTTGATGATTGAGGCATAAACTAAACTTGTTCATGTTTTTTCTTTTTCTTGTCCTCCTTCTCCACCATATCTGTAATGAATGTGGGTGTGGGCCCACTGTGCCATGGACCGGGTTTACCCTGGGGGGAAAATGATTATGTGCCTACCATGTACAGTCATATGAAAAAGTTTGGGCACCCCTCTTAATCTTACTCATTTTTTTTTGTTTAAAATTGGATTTTGCAACAGCTATTTCAGTGTGATATTTGTAATAACTGATGGACACAGTAATATTTCAGGATTGAAATGAGGTTTATTGCACTAACCAAAAATGTGAAATATGCATTATTTCAAAATTTGACAGGTGCAAAAGTATGGCCACCCTTCTGATTTTCATGATATGAATACTCCTAACTACTTTTTACTGACTTACTGAATCACTAAATTGGTTTGGTAACCTCATTGAGCTTTGTACTGCATAGCCCGGTGTATCCAATCATGAGAAAAGCTATTTCAGGTGTCCACTTGCAAGTTGTTCTCCTAGTTGCATCTTCTCTGAGGAGAGGCATCATGGGCTCCTCAAAACAGCTCTCAAATGATCTGAAAAAAAGATTGTTTAACATGGTTGTTCAGGGGAAGGATACAAAAAGTTGTCTGAGATTTAACCTGTCAGTTTCCACTGTGAGGAACATAGTAAGGAAATGGAAGACCACAGGGACAGTTCTTGTAAAGGCCAGAAGTGGAAGGCCAACAAAAATATCAGAAAGGCAGAGAAGAAGAATGGTGAGAACAGTCAAGAACAATCCACAGACCACCTCTAAAGACCTGCAGCATCATCTTGCTGCAGATGGTGTCACTGTGCATCGATCAACAATACAGCACACACTGCACAAGGAGAAGCTGTATGGGAGAGTGATGCGAAAGAAGCCGTTTCTGCATGCACGCCACAAACCGAGTCGCCTGAGGTATGCAAAAGCACATTTGGACAAGCCAGTTTCATTTTGGAAGAAGGTCCTGTGGACTGATGAAGCAAAGATTGAGTTGTTTGGTCATACAACAAGGCGTTATGCATGGCGCTACAAAAACACAGTATTCCAAGAAAAACACTTGCTACCCACAGTCAAATTTGGGGGAGGGTCCATCATGCTTTGGGGCTGTGTGGCCAATGACGGCACCGGGAATCTTGTTAAAGTTGAGGGTCTCATGGATTCCACTCAGCATCAGCAGATTCTTGAGAATAATGTTCAAGAATCAGTGTGAAAGTTGAAGTTATGCCGGGGATGGATCTTTCAGCAAGACAATGATCCAAAACACCGCTTCAAATCTACTCAGGGATTCATACAGAGGAACAATTACAATGTTCTGGAATGGCCATCCCAGTCCCCAGACCTGAATATCATTGAACATCTGTGGGATGTTTTGAAGCGGGCTGTCCATGCTCGGCGACCATCAAACGTAACTGAACTGGAATTGTTTTGTAAAGAGGAATGGTCAAAAATACCTTCATCCAGGATCCAGGAACTCATTAACAGCTACAGGAAGCCACTAGAGGCTGTTATTTTCGCAAAAGGTGGATCTACTAAATATTAATGTCACTTTTCTGTTGAGGTGCCCATACTTTTGCATATTTCACATTTTCGGTTAGTACAATAAACCTCATTTCAATTCTGAAATATTACTGTGTCCATCAGTTATTACATATATCCTACTAAAATAGCTGTTGCAAAAACCCAATTTAAAAAAAAAAAAATGAGTAAGATTAAGAGGGGTGCCCAAACTTTTTCATATGACTGTATTTACCAGAACCTGGTGAGTTTGGACTTGGCTACTTTTAGAAACCATGTACAACTCCATTAAGACAACATGTAGAACTACATTTTCATAGGGTCATTAGGCCACTGCTGCTTCCAATTTTAGGAGCTAAAAGGGTAGCCCTCGCTCAACATTTTTAGAGGATCATCAATCTGCCATTGTTGCAAATGTTAAAAAGATAAACAGGTAACCTTCACTCAACATGAGTTTTAGAGGCTGCCCTTGCTTCATATTAGAAGTGAGTTAATGGGTGGCCCTCGGTCATTAGGCCTGCCCTTGCTACAAATTTTAAGTGGTTAAACATGTGGCCCTTGCTCAAAATTTTTAGAGGGTCATCAGGCCATCCTTGCTTCAAATTTTTGAAGGGTAAACGGGTGGCCCTCACTCAACATTTTTATATTTATACCATTTTATTGAAATCATACACAGAATAGAAAGTAAACTCAGAATTTAACAATTTTTCTGTATAAGGGCCTGGGAGGAAAGAAAAGGAGTGAATGGGAAGGAATAAATAGTTAATTTTGTTTCTTGTTCATTGTGGCTAAATAAACCAGTAGGCTAATAATTGAGAATTAAGGGAGAAGGAGAGGAAAAGACAGTGAAGGAAGAAAAACAGGAGATAATTTTTAAGAAACAAACTATTAAAAATTTATACAAAAAGAAACAAAATGATTAGCCTAAATACGCAATTAATTATGCGCAAAGTATCAACACACATTACGCTGAGCGAGATCTCAGCACAAAACAAATGTCAACAATGACTTCCATCTACTTGATATACAGATTTCCTCATAGACACATGCTTATAAATATATCTAGCACGGCTATCTTAGATCTATTGGCTATCTATGGTGTATTTCTGATCCAGTTTTCCCATTTTTTATGGTACTTTGCATAGTAGTTATGTTGAATAGCAAGCAATTTTTCATACGAGTTGCTTAGGTTGATTCTATTAATAATCTCCTTGATTAATGGAATGGAAGAACTCCTCCACTTAGCAGCTATAGCTATTTTAGCTATTAAAAAGGACCTGTCACCCCCTCTCCCCTCCATGGATATGAAGCTAAGGGCAGCACTGAATGCAGCATGTCTGCTGCATTCAGGCAAGGGGTCCCCCATGTCTGATGGCAGCTGGTACCCCGATATAATAGTTTAGTAAAACTTACAAGCTGGAGCCAAGTAGGCTGTCCCTGGTGCGGCAGCCTGTGTCTCTGTGCCACCTCCCTGCTGCCAATCACGTCCTCCTCGCTCTGTCTCTGCTCCCTGTGGTGGTGACGCAGGCAGAGCGAGGTAATGCTTATTGCCGACCCTGGCCGGCTGTCCCGCCTCCTGCTGTGATGTCAGAGCATTTCTCCGCCCAGCTCCATAGCATAACATGTTATGTTAAAGATCATGTTGCAGATAGTGCAGCAAGAAGGCAGTCATGCGTCTTGCACATCCATAAAGCCCAAGTCTTTGTTGTGTTGGTGGCAGTGGGGTAACATTCCTCGGCCCTCTCCCGCCAACCTGACACAACAGAAACGTGATCAAAATCTTCCTCATCTGCAGAGTCTTCAGTAAACATCAGCTCTTCCTCCTCCATTTCTTCCTTGCCTCCTGCACCATCAACTGTTTGTCTGCTACCATGAGCCCTCATTGATCCCTCTACTCCACCCTCCCATGCCACCCGCCTCAGGGCTGATGATAGTCTGGATCTTTCAGATCTTGCTATCCCTTCCACATATGACTCCTCCTATAGTTTACCTCTTGGACCACCACCTGACTCTACATACTGGTCAAAATGTGCTACAGCATGTAGATGACTGGAATAGTCATGCTGATAGTGGCATTGTCAGTGCTAAACACCCTAGTCACCATTTCAAAACCGTGCAGAGGTCAAGGATCTGTGACCACTCCAGCAGCATGGTTTGCCCAACCTCAGGATTGTGTTGACCCAGACTATACGTCATAGTCGCTGCAACATGAGCAGAGTGGAATTCAATAGTGTTGGAACATTGCATATCCGGCAGATAACCAGCAGACTGCAAGACTTTGGTAGTGATGCAAATAATTGAGCTGCGTGGTGTGAACGGCAGAAGTGAGTACACAGCGGCTGTGCACACTGTAGCAGCCCATCTAGGTAGGGAGAGTGGCCTAGAAATTGCTGGAAGACCAGGTTCAGGATGTCAGCCATGCAAACCACATGTGTTATCTTGCCCTGGGATAATTCCGCACCCAGGTTTAGTGTTTTCAGACACCGCTTTCCCTGCCTGCAGGTTCAGTGGAGACAGCCAATGCTCCAAAGCTGACTACAACTCCCACAGCTGTGTGACTCACGTTTCCAAGACATTTTAACGTTAACGCAGCCTGATGGCATTAAGCTCTGGTGGCAACATAATAAGGAGGTGTGCAGGATTTATTCTGCACATTTGGAATGCGTGTCATATTACCAGAGAGGTTTTGAGCACAGGTGGAGGCCCTAGAAGAGGTGGAGGAAGCAGAAGCACTGGAGGAACTGCTACATACAGAGGTTTTACTCACAAACTGTGGGGATGCTAAGACTTTTACAGCAGCCCCTTCCCTTGCAGCCACGAGAGTCACGCAGTGCCCAGTCAGCGATCTGTAATGTCCCTGGCCATGCTTACTCATCCAGGTGTCTATGGTGAAATGCACTCTGTCACACACAGAGTTTCTCAAAAAGCAGAGATGCTGTCTTCAATATGCTGGTAAAGCGCAGGCACATATTTCTTTGAGATGTAGCGGTAACTGGGCATCTGGTACTGGGGAACTGCGATGGTCATAAGCTTCCAAAAATCCTCTTTATCCAGCAGGCAGAAAGGCAACATTTCCCTGCCAACAGCTTGGAGATGGTTATTTAAGCTTTTAGCAAGGGTAGGAGGAAATGGTCTTTTAATTGACCACATCTGCTTTACCGAGGGCTGGCTGCTGTGCTGAGACAGGGAGGAGTAGGTTGTACCAGACAAACTGCTGGACTCTGAGGGACATGCAAGCGGAGTGGTTATGAATAGGTGGTGCTCTGGATGTCTGACAGTGCTTAACACCAGCAGATGTATCCATTTCCAAAACAGCTGATAACCTGTCAATCACACTAGCTATTGCAGGTAAAGAGGTGGATGTTGTGTGGCCGAAGGTCTGTGTCACAATAGTCCCCACAGTAATGGAGGATAAAGAAGCCATAGATGAGCTTGATGGGGTGATCCATGATTGGCCAGGCCCGCTAAGTCCCACTTTAGCATATTGATCTTCCCACTGTAGCTTATGCTGCATGCCCATGTGACGGTTCATGCATGAAGTACCTAAATTATTGATTTTTTTTTGCCTTTACTCAGATTTTGCTTACATATTTTGCAGAAAACCTGAGTTGGATCATCCTTGGCTATATGGAAACAGGGCCAGGATAGGCAAGGTTTAGTGCCCAAGCTAACTGCAGTTAGAGGCACAGTTGTGGCTAAAGATGCAGTTGTTTATGTGCTCGCAGCACTCCATCTTTGACCAGGAAGCCGCAACCTAACCTCATCAGCTTGATCATTGTCCTCTTCCAACTCCTCTGCTGAGCTCATCAACTGCGTGCCTTTAGGTGGACAGTAAGTGGGAACTAGAACTTCATTATCACTTTCTGTGTTATCACACGCCTTGCCCTCAGAATCACCCTCTTCCAGCGCTAACCGCAAAGTAAAGTAGGCATCTGCCTCAGGTGTGTGAGTGTCATCATCATCATCAGCTTTATTGTCTCCACCAACAGGGGTTAAGGTTTGAAAATGAGGGTCTACATTATGCTCTGACCCTTCTTCGTCTGGCCCTGGATCCAATTCACAAAGATTTTGTACACTGGTGCCGATCACTTCCTCCTCTTGACACAGTGAAGCTGTGAATACCTCTGATTCCCAGGTTATATGCATGAACAGCACTGTAGACTCAGCCATCTGTGTTGACACTTAGTCAGACTTGTGATACGTGAGGAAACAAATATGATTAGGATGACACCTGTGAGGACTGCACTGTGTGTGCTGTTGAAGTTGAGGTGGAGGAGAGGCCACTTGATGGAGTGCTTGATATCCATTGTAGCACCTGCTGTTTCTGGGCTTCATCTACAAATCATAGCGATGTGCTAGTGGCTAGAAAGGGTTAATACCAGACTGTCTACTAAAAGAAGTTGATATTTTTCTTTGTCTAGAAGCCGGTGTTTGATGAGCAGAACGTTAGGTTACTTTATCACCTACTCCACGAACACCAAGCCTTTTCCCCTTACCACCAAGCCTATTTACCTTTCCACCATGAACACGGCTATTACCACTCATATTTGATGGTAAGAAATTCACAAGTCAGTTGTTGTAACCCAAAAAATCTGGGGATGTGAATCCAGCAGACTAGATTTGCTAAACACTGGTAATATTCAAAAAAGCTTGGGTGCCTGGATATTGCATTTTTGAGACGTGGCACTAAATGGTTTTCAGCACAGGATTGGTGCAGATGATCATACAAGCACCACTATACCACCGAGGATTTGCCAAAAACTAGCACTAGGCAAAAAGTGTGGGTGCCTTGATATTGCGCTTGCCAGATGTGGCACTAAATGCATTTCAGCACAGGATTGGTGCAGATGATCATGAAAGGATCACTGTACCACAGAGGATTTGCAAAAAGACGGTACTAGGCAAAAAGTGTGGTTGCTGCCTAGATGTTGCAACTTGCCAGATGTGGCACTAAATGGTTTTCAGTTCAGGATTGGTGTTGATGATCACATAAGCACCACTGTACCACAGGGAATTTGCCAAAAACTGGTACTAGGAAAAAAGTGTGGGTGCCTGGATATTGAACGTGGCAATTTGGCACTAAATTGTTTTTAGCACAAGATTGATACAGATGATCACACAAGCACCACTGTACCATAGTGGACTTGACAAAAACTGGTACTAGGCAAAAAGCATGAGTGCCATGAAGTTGCACTTCTATAATTGGACGAAGTGCCGTTCGACCCGTGCTGCTGTAAAAGTCCACCAGAAAATCGGGATATCTGGGATAAGATGGTCCCTGAGGAAGGAGCCTGGTAGTAGCTCTGAAACACGTCAGAATTAAAGCAGCATCTTATCCCAGATATCCCGATTTTCTGGTGATCTTTTACAGCAGCGCGGGTCGAACAGCACTTCGTCCAATTATAGAACTTATCTTCACCGTGGTGAACCGTGGAGGTGCGGACCGTGCAGCAGCAGTTTGTTGAGCCATTATACTTGGTTGTGGGTCGCACAACCATACCAGGTGAGCAGATTTCATCAAGTTTTATTTCACCTCTCATCCATGAGATAAGACCCTATCGCGCATTATCTCACATTTCAGATGAAGTTGCACTTGCCAGATGTGGCACTAAATGGTTTTCAGCACAGGATTTGGGCAGATGATCACACAAGCACCACTGTACCACAGGAGATTTGCCAAAAACACTGGTACCAAGCCCTAAAAAGGGCTGTTTTAGGAAGGAGTTACTAAACCTAATATTTATATTTCTATAAAGAAATAGAATCGCAAGCTAGCTATCTAAATAGAGCACACAGTATCAGCAGCTTCAGCACTGCAGCAGCAAGACACAAGTCACTGAGCTCCAACACTGACAAAATGGTGTCAAGGGGAAATAGCTGGTTTTCATACGCCAAGAACATGTGACATACCCAGCCAATGACACAAGCCCTTGTATGCAAAAAGCGCAATTTGCTTTATAGGTGCTGAATTGCTGCCAGACTGGACCACACACAGTAAGTGCGTGAAAGAAAAAAATGGAGACCTGCGGTTATCTACCCTGAGACCTCTCACCCCCCCTCCCCTCCTGCCCACTATGCTTTGCATGGTTGTGGAGCCCACTGGGACAGGGTACTCGGTACCGGACCGGGGTACTGCTGGGAGAATGTCACGGCGGTCCTGGTCCGGACCATGTCCCGGGTTCGCACAATCAAATGGGGGTTATTTACAAGGGATTTGGGTTGTCGTGACACCACCCACGGGTTGTGGTCAGTAATGGGACCACCGCTGCTGCAGAACCTCCGGGGATGATGTTTTGGCAACTTTAGATGGAATGGCTCTCCGCAGGTAGGGCTGGTTCCCCAGGGCAGTGATAGATAAAGTCAGTGATGGTTATTATAGCTGTTGCAGGGAAAGGGGATGATGTGGAGATAGCTCCTGACAGGGTCAAATGGAGGACTGACAGTTCTTCATACCTGAAATCAGACACTGACACAGTAGCAGGGTTCACCCGGGTTTACTTCTCCATCTCTCTTGTCCGTTAGTACACGGTACAATACAGTTCTTTACAGCTTTGCTATGTTGAATCTGGTATACTGAACCCACTGCAGCCAGGTTGTCTCTCCTAGACTCCTCAGTCCCTCTACATGTCCTTTCAGGCTTATTCTCGGTGTTTCGCTTTAAAGTGAATTGCGGAGCGGCAGCTCGGTCCCCAAAAGTAGCTTTCCCCTAAATCTCTGGCCGATAAGCCGGGTCCTCTCAGTCGCTGCTGTGCCCCCAATCCTCTGGTGGGAATACAGATCTAGAGTCTGTGTTCCCCGTCAGTTTGTCTGGCTTCAATCTTCAGTCTCCCTCAGAGCTGACACTCTGGTTTCAGCCTATCCCCAAGTATCCCTGTATCACAAGGGATCACCGGGTCCTTCTCTTCCCGTTTAACTTCCTAATATATTAGGGAGGCTCTCCTGTCAGTCAACTGCTGGCCCTCACATCTTCCCTGGACCTGATGGTACTGGTCCGGTCTTGGCTGCTCAGCACTTGCCTACTCCTTGGTCTTCATCTGTTCCTCTCAGCACCCACTGGCCTACTGGCTAACCGCTTCCTGCTTCTCCCTTATATACACATCCTTTACCATGACCCACTCATATCTAGCCCTACTACCCCTTGCCTGCCTAGAGTCCCAGGTTCCGGGTTAAGTCCCTATGTCAGTGAATATGTGTTTTGAGGTGTTTGCTAAACAAACTGTCTACCCTCCTGCCTGGCTGCAGTTTCTACCTGTGGCCACCCTGGTCGCAGGGGCGCCACACTGACAATCTCTAAATGTAGAACGGAAGCATCAGCGCAAATGTACTAATGCTTTTTGTCATCCGAACAATTACCAACCAAATCCCAAATTTCCCACTTTTCAGCAAAATGCTCGGGTTTGAGGGCCTGAACGAACATTGCCAAATGCAGTCTGGACTTGAAATTGGCGAGCAAAGTTCGCTCATCTCTAGTATCCAACACTGCCACAAACTGTCCAGGAGACCAATGATGCTCTGATACACGAATGGCAGATAGCCCTCAGTACATCATACTTTTCTCATCAGGAACATACCCAGATTTTTTCAGGAGTGCATAAAGACAGGTGGATTTAATATCGCTTATGGCCACTTTACACGCGGCTACATTTCTAGCTTATCCACAGGTAACTTACTGGCTGCAGTGAAATCATGGAGACATTATTCCATTTGTACACAGCAACAAGATAGAACCATGTCTCCATGATTTCACTGCAGCCAGTAAGTTACCTGTGGATAAGCTAGAAATGTAGCCGTGTAAAGTGGCCATTACTGAGTCACATTATGAGTTGTCGGGATGAGATTCATGCAAATTGGAAGCATCTGTAATTTGTATTGTTTTTGCTTTGTTTTTTGAGTGACTTGGAAACAGTTTTTACTGATTTGATGACTTTAGTTGCCTTTAACCATTAATATGATTTTTTGTTTCCAATGTATTACACGTTAATTAGTAAATATTTCCAACTTAAATCTTTTGTTTATCGAGATCCGATTTGATTGTTCCCTTAAGGCCCCGTTACATGCAACGATATCCCTAATGATATTGCTGCAACGTCACCGATTTTGTGACATTCAGCGACCTCGTAGTGATGACGCTGCATGTGACATGTACCAACGACCAGCGATCAGCGAGCTGATCGCTGATCGTTGGTAAATTGCCAGGCCCAGGACCATTTTTTGATCGTTGGTCTCCCGCTGGGCAGCCAGCATCCGTGTGTGTGATAGTGGGAGACCAACGATAAACGCCCTCCTAGCGTCGCACAGACATGCTGGGATGCTGGTAACCAGGGTAAACATCAGGTAACTAAGTGCAGTGCCAAGCTTAGTTACCCGATGTATACCCTGTTACCAGTGTTCTCGCTGGTCGCTGATCGCTGGGCCTGTGTGACAGCTCATCAGCGATCAGATAACAATGTCCAAAGCACTCCGAACGTTGGTTGGGTCGCTGGGACATCATTATGTGTAACGGGGCATTTATATTTTTAAACAGTATATGTATATGGTGAATGTAAGGCATTTTTCAACACCTGGTTGTTTTCTCCAATCCTCTGTATGAATATATACTGTATATACCTTGAAAGCCATTCACACATCAGTAGACAAAAAAATGCAGTTTGTGGGTCATAGAATAAAATACAAAAGCAAATCAATGATGAAATATTTTGCAGGCAAGCAGGATATTTTTAAACAAGAATCTCTGATTGCATTAAAATGCAGGAAGCTAATGCTCTAATGTTACTCATTTTTTCATAACATAAATAGAAAACCATAATCATCAAATAATCTAGCTGAAATGAAAAAGGGTTGTCTTTGTGAATTATGTAAATTAAACATTTTCAATGTTATAGTTGTTTAAGTAAGAGTTTGAGATATCTGTACAATACAGAACTGAATGTAAAAGCCCCCAATAAATTACAACATATTATGGTTTTAGTAAGGATATAAGCGTAATGTTTAATATTTTAATCTAGTTGCAACGCATTACAGTGCATATACCTAATGCATTCATTACTTCAAGCTAAATTAATAGCATTGAAAATACCGTATATACTCGCGTATAAGCCGAGTTTTTCAGCCCAAAAATTGGGCTGAAAAGTACCCCCCTCGGCTTATACGCGAGTCATATACCCATCTGTATACAGGCGCCACTCCCATAAGTATACAGGTCCCCCCCATCAGTATCCAGGGTCCCCCCTTGCTCCGGAAACCTGTAAAGTAAAATCATTATACTTATCACTGTCCTGTCGCCCCGTCCCCGCCGCTGCCATCGCGCTCACCCGGCTTCATCCGTCTTCTTCCGGCTTCCCCCTTGGCGCGCAGACAATGACGTCATTGCCTGCGCCGACCAGAGGAAGCCGGAAGAAGACGGATGAAGCCGGGTGAGCGCGATGGCAGCGGCGGGGGCGGCGGCGACAGGGCAGTGATAAGTATAATGATTTTACTTTACAGGTTTCCGGAGCAAGGAGGGGCCCTGGATACAGATGGGGGGGCCTGTATACCTATGGGCTGCTGTATACTACACTGGGCTGCTGTATACTACCACTGGGCTGCTGTATACTGTATACTACCACTGGGGCTTGCTGTATATACCTGTGGGGCTGCTGGGGCTGCTGTATACTACCACTGGGGCTGCTGTATACTACCACTGGGGCTGCTGTATACTACCACTGGGGCTGCTGTATATACCTGTATACTACCACTGGGGCTGCTGTATATACCTCTGGGCTGCTGTATACTACCACTGGGGCTGCTGTATACTACCTGGGGGCTGCTGTATATACCACTGGGGAGGCTGCTGTAACACTGCTGGGGCCTGTATATACCACTGGGGAGGCTGCTGTAACACTGCTGGGGCCTGTATATACCATGGGGAGGTGCTTTATACCACACTGCTGGGGCTGTATACCTGTGCTGGGTCCACCCTCGCTTATACACGAGTCAATAGGTTTTCCCAGATTTTGGGGGCAAAAGTAGGGGGTCGGCTTATACACGGTTGGCTTATACAGAGTATATACGGTATATCATATTTGCTAATAGTGAAATCATACATCACAGCCCAAACAATATTAACCTTCCAACTCCACCCACCCCCTTACGTTGAATTTACCACACCTCCATACTTTTGGAAAACTGATCTTTTGGCAGTAATGGCCACTTTACACGCGGCTACATTTCTAGCTTATCCACAAGTAACTTACTGGCTGCAGTGAAATCATGGAGACATGGTTCTATCTTGTTGCTGTGTACAAATGGAATAATGTCTCCATGATTTCACTGCAGCCAGTAAGTTACCTGTGGATAAGCTAGAAATGTAGCCGCGTGTAAAGTGGCCATAAGGGTTATGTTGGAAAGTTCTCCAGTAACGTCTCTTTCTTTCACCAAATGAGGCTTTAGGCCATGTGCACACAGTGAGTATTTGATGAGTTTTTTACCTCAGGATTTGTAGACAAGGCCAGGAGTGGATAAATACAGGAGTGGTGCAGGTGTTTCTATTAGACTTTTCCTCTGATTGCTCCACTCCTGGTTTTGTCTACAAATCCTGAGGTAAAAAACTCATCAAATACTCAGCGTATGCACAAGGCCTTATTCATTCTGTGGGTGGCATCGATGATGAAGGAGAGGTTAATATGGGAACTATTAGTAGCACAGGCTCTTTCCTGCGAGAGATACAATGGGAAAAAAAGGATTTAGTCAGCCACTAATTGTGCAAGTTCTCCCTCTTAGGCGGCCGTCACATGGTGAGATATCTTTAGCGATATTGTAAGCGATCACGTGCACGCGCAATCGCTTACAATATCGCTACACATCGCTGGTGAGATGTCACACAGACAGACTCACCAGCGATGTGGATCTGCGATCTCGCTCGTTACTATGGTACACATCGGGTAACTAGGCGCGCGCGTCGCTTAGTTACCCGACGTGTACCATAGTTACCATCTCCCAGCATAGGCGCTCGCTGGGAGATGGATCATCGTGGTGTCATACACCACGATGATGCAGATCGTTGCATCGTTCATCGCTAGATCTGAGAACCGAACCTCAGATCAGCGATGTCACGATCAAGCGATTTACCATCGTAAATCGCTTGATTACATGCAACGATATCTTGCCCGATATCGCTTAAGCGATCAAAAAGGAGATCGCTTAAACGATATCGGGCAAGATATCGTTCCGTGTGACGGCCGCCTTAAAAAGATGATAGAAGTCTGTAGTTGACATCATAGTTAGACCTCAACTATGATAGACAAAATGAGAAAGCAAATCCTGACTTTTTTTTCATATTTTGGTGGAAAATAAGTATTTGGTCAATAACAAAAGTTCATGTTAATACTTTGTTATATATCCTTTTTTGGCAATGACAGAGGTAAAATATTTTCTGGACAGAGGAGCCTCTTATAGAGGAAGTTACAGGTCTGTGAGAGCCAGAAATCTTGCTTGTTTGTAGGTGACCAAATATTAATTTTCCACCAAAATTAAAAAAAAAATTTCTTTCCAATTCAGACAATGTGATTTTCAGGATTTATTTTCTCATTTTGTCTCTCATAGTTGAGGTCTACCTATGATGTCAATTTAACGTTCTCTCTCATCTTTTTAAGGCGGCCGTCACACGGAACGATATCTTGCCCGATATCGTTTAAGCGATCTCCTTTTTGATCGCTTAAGCGATATCGGGCAAGATATCGTTGCATGTAATCAAGCGATTTACGATGGTAAATCGCTTGATCGTGACATCGCTGATCTGAGGTTCGGTTCTCAGATCTAGCGATGAACGATGCAACGATCTGCATCATCGTGGTGTATGACACCACGATGATCCATCTCCAGCGACCGCGCCTATGCTGGGAGATGGTAACTATGGTACACGTCGGGTAACTAAGCGACGTGCGGCGCCTAGTTACCCGATGTGTACCATAGTAACGAGCGAGATCGCGGCTCCGCATCGCTGGTGAGTCTGTCTGTGTGACATCTCACCAGCGATGTGAGCGATATTGTAAGCGATTGCGCGTGCACGTGATCGCTTACAATATCGCTAAAGATATCTCACCGTGTGACGGCCGCCTAAGTGGGATAACTTGCACAATTGGTGGCTGATCAATACTTTTTTCCCCACTGTACATCTGTAATTGGAATCTGTGTTGTTGCTTAGTCAGCGAGAATGAATATATTTGCTATGTAGGGTGTCCCGTAACGGTAGTTTTGATTTAGGGATTGACTATGCAAGTCATGGTCCTGGCTGGGTGTGTGGATTTATGTTGGTGTGGGCTTTGTGGGCTTTTCCTATCATTAATGTGGCACCCCAGGATCCAATTGCCACAGTGTCTTTATCGCCCCAGGCCCGGGGGATAGTGTCACGCTTGAGAGCAACAGAAGGGTATCCACACCAGACTGTAACTGCACACAACACCTTTCTGCCTCCAGGTCTGAAGAGGGAGACCAAGACCCGGCTTCAGGGTGAACTCCCCTATAAATTCTTGTCTGGGGTAGAGTTAGTCAGTTCAGTTCCCAGGAGGACTGAGGAAGATATCTTGGTGGACTGGTAGCTACACTAAGCTTGTCCCAGGGTGAGGAGTCGAGACAGGAGTCTGAGGAAGTGTAGGAACACCTGGGGAGCGGAGCAGTACCATGCTTACCCCAAAAGAACAGCGCCAAGAACGGACACCGGAGTCCGAGGCTATGCAAGACCTAACGTCCAAGCAGCCGATACCGGAAGGTGGGGAATTCCAAGTTCCCCAGTCACACTGTGCCCAGAGACAAAGCAGCCTATAGAGCCCAGGGACAGCCGCCCGAACCAAGGGGCTAATAAAGGACTCGAATTGCCTGACATACCGGCACCTAGAAGGAGAGAGAGGGCAAGCAGCTTAGCTAAAGCAGCAGCAGGATCCTACACACTAAGTGCAGCAAAGAGGCCTCAGAACCAGTCGGGTGAGGACCTAGTTTAACATCAACCGGAATTACTGTTGCACTAGTAAAAGGACTGAGTAACTACAAGACCGTGAGTCTGTCTGTTGCATTGCGCCCGCCATCCTGCACCCTACACCCTTACTACATCCACTGCCCCGGGGACCTGCTCCGCCCGTGGGGAGCCGCTCCATCCCAGCTGCCCGTCCATCATCCCAGGAGGTTCTGCAGCAGTGGTGGCTACCTATAGCCACATACCACGGGTGGTGTCACGAATAACTCCCTTATCCATCACCCCTTTCCCTACCAAGCCAGAACAATTCCCTTTTTCAGCTGCCCCCAGGGCCACGGAGTCAGGTCTCCACCCCTGTGACTCCCCGGAACTATATGATAGCCCGCTTCCGAATACCCCATACCCTGGGCAGGTCATTAACTCTTCAAACACTTTGTTTCCATTATTCATTCTTGTCTTGATTATTGCAATTCTCTACTCTTACTAAACTCTATCCTCTCCAATCCATCCTGAATGCAGCAGCCAGGATCATATTCCTCTCCAACCACTTTACCGATGCAGTTATTGCACTGGTTGCCCATTGGCTACAGCGTACAATAAAAAATTATCACTCTCACACAGTGGCATAACCTAAAGCTCATGGGCCCCAATGGAAAAGCTTCAACTGGATCCCCAATTATTGCAAATATTTAGTAGCAATAGTTTTTTCCTATAGGCCAAATGGACTTTTGGCCCCCCTCAGGCTCCAGGGTCCAGGTTCAATTGTAGCCTCTGCACCTGTTGTAGTTATGCACCTGCTCTCACCCACAAAGCCCTCCACATTTCTGCACTGCCCGACATCTCCTCCCATATCATGGTCTATCACCCTACACATATCCTCCATTCCGTAAGTGATATAAGAATGACATCATCTCTACAATATGAACCACCCACTCCCATCTCCAAGACTTCTCTTGAGCTGCTCAATTCTCTGGAACAGACTATAAAGAACAATTCAATTAATTCCCAATGCCGATAGTTTGTAGCGGGCCCTAAAAACACATCCCTTTACACTAGCCTGTCACATCACCTCACTTATCTATTCCCCTTCTGCCCTTTTCCAAATCTGGCCCCTTGTGTCATCTGCATACACCCTCCATGCAATAAATAACACTTTATTTGTACTTGTACTGATCTTGGCTGGTGACCGATTCATGCAGCATTAAATGAATCTCATATTTATTATATACTGTATTGGTTGGACCATATACAGTATGACGGCACTTTTTACCATGTACCTTTTATGCCTCCCCTATTTCCTCATAGATTGTAAGCTTGTGAGCAGGGCTCTCACTCCTCATGGAATCTGTTGAATTGTTTGTTTCTCTGTATTGTCTCATATTGTCTGTACATGTCTGAATTCTAAAATGCTGCAGAATATGTTGTCACTATAGAAATAAAATTATTACTATTGTGTCTATGCAGGCCACAAGTTATCGTTCACTTCACCTTCCCAGGGCCAGATGATGATTCAGACCAACACTAAGACCACCAGATCAATTTAACCATTAACAGTTTACTCAACAGACCTTCATTAACAACTTTGTTCATGAGATAATGGACACATGACAATAGATGGGTGCAGGGCCGGCTCCAGGTTTCTGTGGGCCCCGGGCGAAAAGGTCTCAGTGGGCCCCCTTTAAGTACATATCGCGGACTATATATATATATATATATATATATATATATATATATATAATATATATATATATATATATATATTGCCGCACACTTACCGCAAGCCCCATAGACAGTGCATGGGGCTTGCCGCAAATGTGAAGCAAGTGCAGCCGCTAGACGGAAAATGCGGCAGATGCAGGTTTTTTTTACCGCAACTGCCACATTTTTAAAAAAACTCCTATGTGAAGGCAGCCTTACAGGAACAGTGACTGCCGAATCCAGCAAGAGCTGTTTCTGACAGTGAGTATATTACATGTTGTTAGGAGCGGGCTAAAATGCGATTGCGTTCCCTTGCGCCTTTTAAAAATACCCTTCAAATGCAAAATGTTGCATTTTTGTGCATCTGAGGATACTTGGTATATACGCAAGCATCCTGAAGCACACAAATAATGCAAGCAGCTCAATGGAGCCGCACTGCCATATGGTGGCACCGCAGCCAAGCGGAGTGTCTGGCCGTCCAGATCTCTCTTTCTCCTCACCTTTCTTCTCGCCGCTCCGGTCTCCTCCGGTCGCTCTGCACATATCAGCACAGTGATGACAACATCGTGCCCCTCCATGCTGAGCTGCAGAATGCAGACAGCGGCAGAAGAGACTCTGGAGAAGAATGCTGCTGGCAAAGGTGGCTGAGACTATAGGAGCGGAATCCGTGGGGGGCTACCACAGGTACACATACTTCGAACACACGCGGCTCTGCTACGTACACCTCATAAGTTCTGGGGTCAATGGTGTGTTACAGTCCGCGCTGCCCGATCATCCAAAGGATCACAGGGGAAACAATGTTCCAAGCAAAGTTTTCCAGGTTTGTAAGAATAAAGAAAACTTTGCTTGGAACATTGTTTCCCCTGTGATCCTTTGGATGATCGGGCAGCGCGGACTGTAACACACCATTGACCCCAGAACTCTTGAAGCACCCACGGCCCTGTGGAGGTGGAGGTCCAGCAGCAGCCTGCAATACTAAAACCAACGCTCTTATTCCAGTTGTGGGAGTCACAACTGGACCAGGTTAGTGCAACCTGTTTTTACCGATAAGTCCCTATTCTATACCAAATGATAGGGCACTATTGCGCCTCTGTTTGTCTCCCCTTATATTTTATATACGTACACCTCATACACACGCGGCTCTGCTCCATACACCTCGTACGCACGCGGCTCTGCTCCGTACACCTCGTACACACTCGGCTCTGCTCCGTACACCTCGTACACACGTGGCTCTGCTCCATACACCTCGTACACACATGGCTCAGCTCTGTACACCTCGTACACACGTGGCTCTGCTCCATACACCTCGTACACACGTGGCTCTGCTCCGTACACCTCGTACACACGTGGCTCTGCTCCGTACACCTCGTACACACGTAGCTCTGCTCCGTACACCTCGTACACACTTGGCTCTGCTCCATACACCTCGTACACACACGGCTCTTCTCCGTACACCTCGTACACACACGGCTCTTCTCCGTACACCTCGTACACACACGGCTCTGCTCCGTACACCTCGTACACACACGGCTCTGCTCCGTACACCTCGTACACACACGGCTCTGCTCCGTACACCTCGTACACACACGGCTCTGCTCCGTACACCTCGTACACACACGGCTCTGATCCGTACACCTCGTACACACACGGCTCTGATCCGTACACCTCGTACACACACGGCTCTGCTCCGTACACCTCGTACACACTCGCCTCTGCTACATTCACACTGTAAATCCCTCCTGACCCCACACATAACCTTCACCTAATTGCCATACACCTAGTACACACTCACCTCTGCTACATTCACACTGTAAATGCCTCCTGACCACACACAAACTTCACCTTATTTGAGCATCATTGATGGCCAGCACAGTCCTGGATACACTGAGGAGCTGATCATGTGATCCCTGACTCCTCCCCATCCATTGACATCATCACAGGTCCTGTAAGCACAGTAGCACAGAGTGTGCACAGCTCTGTCGGCTCCCGTGGAGGGGGGAGGAGGGAGACCCTCCGGTGCTGCAGCCTGCAGGAGCCTGAAAATGACCCCCCAGCTGCCCCCTGGATATGGCTCTGGCTGTGGGGGCAGTGCTCAGGGGCCCCTGAGGCTAGGGTCACACTTGCATTGTGACCCTAGCTTTATGCAAGTATTGTGCTGCTATGCGCTGGAGGCAGCCCATAGAAACCCGACGTTTACCTTGACAACCATTGGTTGTCAATGTAAACTGCGGGTTTCTATGGGCTCAGTTGCTGGCAGCGCATAGCGTTAAACGCTCTGCGCTGCCGCAGACAATACTTGCGTCAGGCTAGGGTCACAACACAAGTGTGACCCTAGCCCTCAGGGGCCCGGTGGGCCCCCTCCAAGCCGTCGGGCCCCGGCACTTGCCCGGGTACGCCGGGTGCTGACGCCGGCCCTGGATGGGTGCACTTTCCCTGAACACTTTTACCAATTTCAAATTCAGCACAAATATTGCAGATTGTTTTAGCGATTGTAAACCCGACCAATTTACCAAGAAATCTGCAAACATGGTTTTGTTTGGGAAAAAAAGTTTGAAATTTAAAATGGCCCTGAAACTTTCCCTGATTGCTTAGGGCCAAAACGCTCGCTGGAGGACCCGCTGGCTGGGGACAGTCACTCCTTACAGTTAGGAGTGTTCACAGCCATTGGGGCTACTGTTTTCTTTCAATCTGTAAAGTATTTTGGAGTTTTAAAATACATTTTTTAAACTTCCTGGAGTTTGCAGGTGTTTTTGACACCTGCAGAGTGTGGATTGTGGAAAGAGTGACAGATGTTGCCAGCAGCTGTGAAGTCCAAGAAGCATGCAATGTCCTTACAACATCCATTTAAGAGAGCTTAATATTTTTTTGATGTATTTTTTTAATTTTATTTATGTATTTTTTTATTAATATATTTTATTATTATTATTATTATTATTATACAACAGTTACACGCAGCAGATCATTATGCTGGATTTTGTATTAAATCACTAGTCGGACATTTCCCAAGTGTTTAGGACCGTGTGATATATCAGCAAATTATTATTATTATTTGTTGTAGAGCAAACCTTCATTATTGCAGAGGGTCATCCAGTGGCATAGAGTCCAGTGGGCCCCGGTGCAAAATTTGGACCTGGGCTCCCCGTGCGCATGTAGCTGCCCAAAAACGCATATGTTTCAACCACTCCCCCCATGTAAACATTGGTCAGATGTATAGGCCGACATCCTGGTACTGCATATATGATCCCCCAGCCTGGTACATGGACCTCCATCCTGGTTCATGGCCTCCATATTGGTACCTGGCCTCCTTATCCTGGTACATGGCCCCCACCATGGTATGGCCCCGATCCTGGTACATGTTCCCCACTCTGATATGTATGGCTCTCATCATGGTACATGGACCCCATCCTGGTATAGTACAGTGCCCTCATGCTGGTACTTGGCTTGATCCTGTTACATGGCCCCCACCCTGGTATCTAAGGCTCCATATCCTGGTACATGCCCCGCCATCCTGGAACATGTTCTTCTCCTTGTATGTATGGCTCTCCTCCTGGTACATGACCCCAATTCTGTAATAGTACACTGCCCTCATCTTGATAAATGGCCCACATCCTGGGTATGTATAGACCCCCATCCTGGTATGTATGGCCCCATCTTGGTACATGTTCCTCACCCTGGTAAGTATGACAGTCATCCTGGTACATGGCCCCCATCCTTGTATAGTACATTGCCCTCATCCTGTTACATTTCCCCACTCTAGCATGTATGGCCCCCCATCCTGATACATGGCCCCCACCCTGGTATGTATGGCCCCACATCCTGATACATGGCCTCCTATCCTGGTACATGGTCTCCACCCTGGTATGTATCACCCATATCCTGGTACATGTTCCCAACCCTGGTATATATGGCTCTCAGCTTGGTACATGGCCCCCATCTTGGTATGGTACATTGCCCTCATTAATGGTCCCCATCCTGTTACATGGACCCCACCCTGTTATGTATGCTCTTTCTAACCTGGTACATTGTCCCCCTTCCTGGTATATGGCTCTTCCTGGTATGTTGGTCCCCATCCAGGTAAATGACCCTCATTACACTGTACAATTATACTTACCCTGCCTTCTCTCTCAACACTACATCCTCTTCTCATGCTGGCATCTGATCATTGTGTGAATGGCCCACATGCCATCAGCTTCCAGGTTACTTGCTTTTATTCCCATCCGGGATGTAGCTGCTGTGTGATCCCGGTTTCCCGCTCATTAAATGTAATGATCATTCACTGCACTTAATGAGCCAGCACACGCGATTACCCTGGCTGCAGCAACAGTAGTTGTGATCACTCGGGTGAGGGGGGACCCTGTGCCAGAGCTAGCACTGTGGCTCCTTGATTCAAGGGCCATTGGCGGTGTGCCACTGAAAGCTGGATGTGTGTCACCGAGGATGCTGAAGCAGGTGCTGAAGTCAGTGGGCCCCTGTACCCCTGGACCTGATTGTTATGACCCTGAGTGCATCCTGATAAGTTACCTCTTAGGTTTTGGGCCTTCACTGGTGGCACTTCACTATAAGATTGGTCTCCAGCCTCAGCAAGCTTTGTCTTGCTTCATGTGCTTATGTCAGCACCTTTAGATCACGCTATCTTATACAGTCTCCTCTCTCCTTTGCTGCCACAGGTAACTTACAGCATGTGGCCTTGACGACCTCTCAAACCATTGGTCTGCTCTAGTCACATGCTTTCACGCTAATGCAGGCAAAGCTAAATAGTGAACCCACTTGACAACCGAGATACTGTGGAAGATGATACCAGAAACTACCCGGACAAGGATGTCAGATAAAGGAGTAGACTTTATTGAAAATATAGAAGTCTTCTGGGCCGGATCACCGGAGTTCTCCAAGGGAGCACCAAAGAGCGGACTCCTATACAGGGATTGTCCTAGTACAGCTAAGGAGGCTCCCGTGAACCAGCGAAGACCGACCCAAGGAAATCAGAGATACCAAAGGAGAGAGAGCGAGGAATCCAGGGAAATGGGGAGGAATGACCAGTGGAAGGGGTCGATGCTGCTGGAGGGATACTAGAAGTGGCCAAGATGGTCGAAGGGAGCCGTCAGGATCTGAGGATGCATAAGGCAGACATTGATCCAGAACTGTAAGCAAGAATAATACATGTTAGCATGTAAGATAATACAAGCCAAGACATAAGTGCAGGAAAAGGACCTGACACTGGCTACCACACTATGAATGAAGTTGCCCAGGCACCTTCCAAGGGAAGTGAGGGCCTTATGTATGCACCAGTCTCTCAGCGATTGGCTGAGAGGTAATTCAGCAAAAGGTACACTGGCCCTTTAAATCTTAGAGCAGCAGTGCGTGCCTTATGCTCGCTCTCCCCGCTACCCGGAAGTGAGGAGAAGGAGGAGAGAGGCCGGGAAGCTGCTGCAGCAGGAGGGAACTTCGCGGGAGAGCGGAAATGGTAAGTATGAGATCAGTGCACCAGGGGACCCCCTGCCCCCTGGAGATGGGTCCCGCCGGCCGGAGGGCAACACACGCTAGGCCCTATTTCACATTCTAGAAGGAAACAGCCTTTTTTCCTATGAACTAACCTTTTCCGTTGTGTGATAGTCTGAAAACTTAACTATCACTTGCCCTACAGTCTGGCACATATATTAGAACATTCTAACACATTTAAATTATTAAACACATTCTAAATTATTCCCTGAGTTTCCGAACAAGCCTCATTGGTATTTTCTACCAAAATCCATAAATCTAAGGAAACGCCGCCAGGGAGGCCAATTGTGTCAGGGGTCGGGTCACTGACCGAGCCCCTGTCACGGTACCTGGACTGGCGACTACAACCCCTACTAAAAGAAATACCGGCTTTCCTAAGGGATACTAAGGAATTTTTGGAGGCACTGAATGCGATAGAGTGGCGGGAAGGTTTTCGGCTGGCCTCCATAGATGTGGAGAGTTTGTACACTCGGATCCCCCAGGGCCAAGCAGTGGAGGTGGTAAGAGAGGTACTGGGGGCATCGATGTTGGATGATCATAGCGTAGAGTTCATTGTTGAAGCTTTAAACTTTGTACTAAGCCACAATGCCTTCAAATTCCTGGATCAGTGGTTTTTGCAAGTCGATGGTACCGCAATGGGGACACCGGGTAGCATGCGTTTTAGCAAATATTTTTTGGGGAGCCTTTGAAAACAGGTATATTTATAATCTGGGTAACCCCTTTTTGAAGAATATAAAGCATTATTATCCCTACGTGGACGATATATTTATTGTATGGGGGGGATGACAATGAATTTGCGACCTTTGTACAACATCTTGATAACGTAAATGATATGAATATGAAATTCACTTCCGTGATGGGTGGCGAAACTTTAGAATTCTTGGACGTTGAAGTGTCTATAAGAGAGGGGAAAATACACACTGAAAATTACCGCAAGCCATCTGCTACAAACGCACTGCTACACTATGAGAGCAATCACCCCCCACATGTTAAGAGGGGACTGCCATTTAGTCAGATGTTACGACTAAGGAGGTTGAATAGTTCTGATGAGGGGTTTCAAACACAAGTTGACGACCTGAAAGATAAATTCATAGAAAGGAGGTACTCCAAAGAGCTGCTGGACGAAGCACAGGTGAGAGTAAACACACTATGGAAGGATGGACGACAGAAAACCGTGAGAAAAAGGAAGGAAAAAAGGTTTATCTTCAACTTTAGGTTTGGTCCCATGGATGCAGCCATCCGGAGAGCAATTAGCAGGAACTGGTACGTGATCGAAAGCGATCGGCATTTGAAAGAAGTGGCATTACGAGGGCCCCTGGTAACCCATAGGCGATGCAAAAATATAGGGGATATGGTTATGAGAAAAAGGTTAATACCCAGAAAAACATGGCTAGAAAATCAAAGTCCTAAGGGTAATTTTAAATGCGGGAGTTGCAATTTCTGTACACAACACATAGCCCAGAACCCTGTAAAAATCGACCATTTATATCATAAAGTAGAGCAGTTCATTTCATGTAAGACTAAGAACGTTGTGTATGCAATTTTTTGTCCCTGTGGACGCTACTATGTGGGCAAAACAATACGACAACTACTGGTCAGGTTCAGAGAGCACAGGAGGTCCCTTGAGACAGGCACAGGAGCCACTAGACTAATTGAGCATATGAGGGTGGCCCATAAAGGGGATCCGAGACTTTTGTCATTTGTGGGGTTAGAAAGAGTAATGCCGCCACCTTGTGGCGGAAATGTGCATAAGCTTCTTTTACAAAAAGAAGCTAAATGGATCATAAGGCTGAGGGCCCAAGGGCCAATGGGGTTCAATGACAGGAATGACCTATCAGTATTTTTATAAAAACTTGGTATCTATCTAAATTAATCTATTTATATCTATATGTTGATGTATAGGTTATGTAATATGGTTGGTGTATAGTTTTAATGTGTATAGTTTATGATGTTTCTGTGAGAGTACAGCAAGGGTTAACATGCTTGCTGGGCAGGGGTTTTAAAAGGAAGGCAGGATTATGCTTTGATGTGTCATAGCCTGGAGAAGCGCCCGAGTGCGGCGTGAAGCGGCCCATTGCTTTTTTTAGGGGAATATCCATCCGCCCCCCTGCACCCCTGAACATGCATTTATGCTGTTTTAATGGTATTTATCTAAAATAAAGGATTGATCCTGGAGACCGGTGAGTGCTGCCATCTATCTGTTCTGCTGAATATCACAAGATACACTCTGTAACCTGGAAGTGCACCACACGTGTCTAGGACGCTGACAGGAGTCAGAGGTAAATCACCAGCAGCTGTGTGAGCAGTGTGAGCTCCAGTCTGGAGCAAGGCCTGCAGAAAGGAGACTGAGGACAGCGAGCAGCGCCCGGCATCTACATAAATTAAGAACATTCTAACACATTACATGACTACATTACACAATTCACAATGTGCATTATTTACAAAAACGCAGGAAACAATTCACATGACAATACCAAAATGCGATTGGTGTCTACAGTAAAGAATATGTCTGAAAGTCCACCTCCTTACAACTATCCTGGAGTTCAGCATAGGATGTGAACTCCCTGCTGTAGTTATTAGGGAAGAATCTCAAGGTTTCTTAAACACCTTACAGGTGGGAGTTTCCTGTTATAAATTTATAGTGATCCATATTGATACTCCTAATTCTGTCTCCTGAGTTTACTTGCTTTTTCATGTTGCTAACACTAGTATTATTTTACTGTTCAGCTGCTTGACGATTCTGCCTCTGACACAGTTCTACTGGGTTGTACCTTGGTTACCTCATAACTAGAGATGAGTGAACTTTGCTCAAACATGTTTGCCAATGTCAAATTCGACTGAAAGTGGCCAATTCGGTTTGGGTTTGGAAGAGGAGGAGGAAGAAGAGGGAGATGCAGAAAGGACATCAACATCTCAAGGGTCTGGACTTGCATCACACAGGCAGGTGGCATGTCAAGGTGGCGTAGACTGACAGGGCATGGTACCAGCCAAACTGGTGGTGAAGCTGCAGGAGCTGAGGAACAAATGAAGGAGGATAAGGATGAACAGGTGATGGGCATAGAACAGTCAGGAGATGAGGAAGAATTGATTCCCCTTTCTGTTGTCCGAGGTTGGAGAGACAAAATGGAGGAAGCAAGTGGGTATGTTAAACCACTGCCACCAACACAACCAGGACCTGTTTTTTGGAGTCCTTTGAGAACTTTTTTCAACCAGACCATCTAATGGTAGAAATGAATACAAGTCTAACACATAGTGAGGATGGTGCAGGAGTATTTAGAGCTCAATATCCATGCAATTAGGGCTGTTTTGACCCTTTTCTACTTTGGGCTTCAAAATTGGCGGAGTGCCTGAGCTCACCAGTCATGCCTTAGAGGTTTTGTCATGCCAGGCAGCCAGCGTTCTCTCAGAATGCGAGTCTACAGAGCTGCTGGTAGTGTCCTGATGCATAAGGGCATTTGGCTGTCTCCTGAAAATGTAGACGGCCTAACTTTCATCATGGTGAACAAGTCACGGATGTCCAAGGAATTTTCTACCCTAGAGTTAGACCTGGCAGGGCAGTTGATGTTGTATTTTCCTGCGTGCTGCATTCATCTCATTCTCATTCTCAGGTTTTTTTTTCTGGGTCATTTGATGACACTTTGCTAGTGTCTGGCCCTAATTTTTTTAAATATAGAGACTCTTTTTGGGGTCTCCTTGTCTGTTTGTTGAGTTTAGCAGGGCTCTCTGAGCACCATGCCTACACGTGAAGCTTGATATACTCATCCAGTTCTTGTACCATGCATCCATAATGCACAATGACGAAGAAAATGTTAACTCTGGAAAATAAATGGCACTTTTTGTTTTATCTGTCCCTAGTTTGAGCTGTGTTTGGCAGCTTTTGTGCCCTTTTGAAGGTGTTTTTTAGGCCCTTGATTTTGCCTCCCATTGTTTTTAATGTGTTTCGGATTTTGTGCGAACTTATTAGTTGAACACTGCCCATTCAGGAAACCAAGCCAAATTCGAACTTCCAAAGGTTCGCTCATCTCTACACCTGACATTGTCTTTGACTGCTATTTTTTCCTGTATCACGCTTTTCTGGTTTCTATCCAGCTTGTTGATCTTACTCCACCAGATTGTTCAACTAGATCTTTGTCAGGCTTTAAAATGTGAAGGCCATGGGTCCTCTGAGAACTGATACCCTGTCTTGTGGAAAGTCTGTCGGGTGAAGCCTGATTTATGGCCCCACAGTTTCCATTTGCTGCTCACCTTTACAACTCTCAAATCAGCAATCCAAAACCCACAATCTGTGTCATATATTCTGATCACCGTTTTTCTACTTTTTCTTTGTTTTAGAGCTATGAAAAATTACACAGCAAAATTCAAAAGATAATTTGTACTTCTTTTTCAGCAATTTGGTAAACTTACAATATGCAGTTGTGCTAAAACAAATAGCAGTGTGTTTAAAAACATGACTATAAGCCCAAAATCTTTACAATAGTTTTTATTTACATGCATTGGGAATATTGTGAACTGTTTTCTATATCAGAACATGAAGAGAAATGTATTTAATTTTTAACTTCTTTACAGAAAATAACAATAAATTAACATTGGGCTGTTCAAAAAAGTAGCAGTTTCTGCATTTGTCTTTACAAACTCAAAATGTGTACTCTTTTTTGTAGGATTTAGCATTCCTGTGAATCACTAACCTAATATTTAGTTGTATTGCCAAAGTTATTTAGAACTGCTTCACATCTTTGTTGCACAGATTCAACCAACGTCTGGCACCTGTCAACTTTGTATTCCATCCAGGATGCTTTGACTACATCCCACAATTTATTTACAGTTATTGATTTTGCCTCAGAAACGGCATTTGTGATGAAATCCCATTAGTGTTCTGTCAGGTTAAGCTATGGGGATTGGATAGCCACTCCATAACCTCAATTTTGTTGGACTAGAACCAAAATTTTGCTCATTTACTGGTGGGTTTTGGGTTCTTGCCTTCTTGAAACACCCATTAGAAATACCTCTTCATTGCAAGGCAATATGAACTCTTCAAGTGTTTTGATACGCAAACTAGTCAATGATCCTTGGTATGCAGTAAATAGGCCGGCACCATAGTAAGAGAAACATACCCATATCATGATGCTTGCACCATCATGCTTCACTATCTTCAGAGTATTTTGTGGCTTAAATTTAAAGTTTAGGGGTTGTCAGATGAACTGTCTGTGGCTCTTCGACCCAAAAAGAACAATTTACTTTAACAGTACACAAAATGTTTCTCCATTTTTCTTTATTCCAGTTGATATGTTCTTTGGCAAATTGTATCCTCTTCAGTACATGTCTTTTTTAACAGTGGGACATTGCGGAGACTTCTTGATGATAAATTAACTTCACACAGGCATCTTCTAACTGTCTCAGTACTCACAAGTACCTTGAGACTGTCTTTGATCAACCTAGACCTCATCATTTTCTGAGCCTTTGCCATTCTGGCAATTATTTAATCCATTTGAATGGTAGTCTTCTATTTTGTTCCACGTCTTTCTGGTTTTGCTTTCCATTTTAAATCATTGGAGATCATTTTAGCTGAGCAGCCTATCATTGTCTGCACTTCTTGATTCCTTTTACCCTCTTCAATTAGCTTTTTAATTAAAGTACGCTGTTCTTCTTAACAATGTCTTGAACGACCATATTTTCTCAGGCTTTCAAGGAGAAATGCTGTACAACATGTGATGGTTTCACCCTTAGATAAAGACCACCTAATTCACACCTGTTTCCTTAGAGAATAATTAACCTCACTAATTAAATTCCACACTGCTATTATTTTGAACACGCCCCTTTTCAATTAATTATTCAAATACACAGACTAAAAAATCATGCAGATCATGAATGCTGAGTCTGTTAGTTTTCTAAGAATCTACTGCACCAAATGGTAAATTGTTTGATATATTGTATTATTATTTATACCAAAAACAGTGAATAATCTGGTTGGTACTGCTATTATTTTGAACACTACTGTATAGTCACTGCCTCACAAAGAAGAATATTGACATTAAATCTGTTGTACTTAAGGGTGACATAATATTTCTTCTGCTATGCATGCTGTTTGTCTCAAGCTGGCTGTCCTCACTCCAAGATATTGTGCTGCACACTTTTAGAGCAATAACTGTAACAGAGTCAGAACACAGTAACACATCCTCATTGTCTTCAGACATCATTGCCAACACATAATAATAATTACGGTATATAGATATACACTGGCGATCAAAATTAGAGAACAATAAATAATTACTTGATTTTTTTTTTCAGACACAATGTAATCTACATTGATCAAAGATTGAAGGTTTTTGTGAAAGGGGTACATCGTGCCACTAGAACAGTGTTTTCCTAAATAATAATCAAAGTTTGTCAATTTAAAACCTTTATTTTACACAAAACATGATGATCATAATTAGAAAACAGCAATGACTGTAGAACAGAGAAAGATTAATACTAAATTTTGTGAAGGTTACAACAGTCACCTATCAGTAGGAAGTGTACAGGCCTTTGCTGTATACAGGCCTTTACTTTGAATGACTTCAGCACATCTGCAACCACTGGACATCATTAGTCTTGCACACTGCTCTGGTGTGATTTTGGTCCACCCTCCTCCCAGTCTCTTCCACAGTTCTTTAACTGTTGTTGGTTTATTGGCCATAACTTTGTCACCAAGGATTTTCCAGAGGTTTTCTATTCGGTTTAGATTAGGACTCTGGGCTGATCATTTCATATTTGCTCCTTAGTATTGTGTATATGAGGAATCCCGTGATATGGCATTGTCTATTATCTGTATTCTGCAGTAAACTGGTATTGTTCCCTTCATTGGTATCAGTAAGTCTGGCATTTTTCAATAACTTGAAGCAAGCTTGATCCAATAGTTTTGGTATCTTGCTTAACATTATACAGTACATAAAGCCTATTATTTGACATTTGATTGGCTAATAAATACAGAATTTCAAGACAATACAAGGGAATCTGTCAGTAGACTTATGCTGTTTATATATACATTTAGGTTATGAGAAGCTGAATAAATTATAAATTAATATCTGTAATCTTATTATGTCTTATTCCAGAGTAATCCATGTAGTTTTGTAATAGGCAAATGAGCTGTTAAGGTCTGTGGGCTGGATATACTGGCGGTGAAAAAACCTGTGAGAACCTCAGCTGTGAACTCTGTGACCTCACTGATCTCACTGCTCTCAAAGATGTGGCTCCCACATTGCCATCAGTGTGTTCCAGATAGCCACAGTTAGCGCTGAAATTAGAATAATCCAAGAAATCCACTCATCTCTAAGCAGCAGCAAGAATATAAAGTGAAAAGCGGTAAGATCTAGTATTTGAAAGACTTGTAGACGATAGTACATGTGGACAGATAACTTTACATATGCAACATTTTTCCCTTGTATTGCAGGCTGAGAGATTTGGCAGTCGATACAACGTAATGTATTTCAATGTCTGTAATCCATTTAGACTTAGACAGAATGAAACAATATTTTCCTCTGCAGTGACTTTGAATTTATCTTTGATATTTTCTTCATTTCTATATTTACTTAATATTGATCTATTACTTACAGTGCTGTGCAAATTATTTGGTACAAAGCAAGTCTTTACTTGTTTTTCTTGCATTAGTTTTACTATTTCTGATAAATGTTTAATCAGTTCTTGGTGTCGTTTTCCTTTTTCTTCCACATTTCCCTTTTCGTTTTGGAGAAAACGATCCAGTTTCATTGTGTGTGAATTATTCTTGAAACGGTAGATTTCCAATACCAACGGTGGAAGCGATCTCTCATACATTCAGACTTGTATGTTCATTAAGAGTAATAATTCTAGACCTCTTCCGTGGAGTAACATCCATTTTTATAGGCACGAATCACACTGAGAGAAAAAGTACACTAAACCACTCCTCACAGAAACAAGCTCTCAACTGAAGCTGAGGGGGCAGCTAGCTGTTATTTTCTGACTAAAACCAGTCAAACCACATTTTGTTACTCAAGGTTGTACACTCACCTGTTCAAAGCAGTTAAAACTGGGTTGAATCACTGACTGGTAACCCCATCATACGATTTTACTTACAGAAATGCTTTGTCCCAATTAATTTGTGCAGCACTGTATTTTTCTATAAAAGACATATTTTTGATACATTCAAACTATACATGCATCTTTGTTTCTATGGAGACTTTCCTACGCTGTACTGGAGACAATATGTACATCAGACTGTTGTGAAAAGATGTGCAGCCCAACATGACAGTTCCTGTTTGAAATATGTTTAAAGAGCTTATGTTTTATATTGAAGATAAATAGATATGGGCTGCTTGACTCACTGAATATAAAACAATATTGCAGTGATTTCTATGATTATCTTTCTCATGAATTGCAATTTGTTCTCTTGTCCATTCGTGATTGCAATATTGAATCAAATTCTAGTCCAACCTACAGTGTACAAGCAAAATGGAATTTAACATATAACACTGTGAATACATAACAAAAAAAGTTTATTTTTGTTCTGTTATAATTCATATCACATTTTATGCCAAAAGATACCGTATATACTCGTGTATAAGCCGACCCGTGTATAAGCTGACCCCCCTACTTTTGCCCCCAAAAACTGGGAAAACTTATTGACTCGCGTATAAGCCGAGGGTGGACCCCAGCACAGGTATACAACCCCCAGCAGTGAGGTATACAGCCACCAGGAGTATGGTATACAGCCACCAGGACAGGTATACAGCCACCAGCAGTAAGGTATACAGGTCCCCCAGTGGTATACAGCCCCCAGCAGTGAAGTATACAGGCCCCCCCCAGTGGAATACAGGCCCCAGCAGTATGGTATACAGCAGCTATACAGAGGTATACAGGTGGCCCCCAGAGGTATACAGGCGGCCCCCAGAGGTATACAGGCCCCCCACACTGTGCAGCCCCCAGATGTATACAGGCCCCCAGTGGGGTATATAGCAGGCCCCCAGTGCAGAGCCCCCCACACTGTGCAGCCCCCAGATATATACAGGTCCCCAGTGGGGTATATATCAGGCCCCCAGTGCAGAGTCCCCCCACACTGTGCAGCCCCCAGATATATACAGGCCCCCAGTGGGGTACATAGCAGGCCCCCAGTGCAGAGCCCCCCACACTGTGCAGCCCCCAGATGTATACAGGCCCCCAGTGGGGTATATAGCAGGCCCCCAGTGCAGAGCCCCCCACACTGTGCAGCCCCCAGATATATACAGGCCCCCAGTGGGGTATATATCAGGCCCCCAGTGCAGAGCCCCTCCACACTGTGCAGCCCCCAGATATATACAGGCCCCCAGTGGGGTATATAGCAGGCCCCCAGTGCAGAGCCCCCCCACACTGTGCAGCCCCCAGATATATACTGGCCCCCAGTGGGGTATATAGCAGGCCCCCAGTGGGGTATATAGCAGGCCCCCAGTGGGGTATATAGCAGGCCCCTAGTGCAGAGCCCCCCCCTCCCGCTGCATTATCTTACCATCCAGCGTCTTCATCACCGCCGGTCCTCCCGTCCATCCTCGCGCGCTGCGTTCCCGGTCTCACGTGACCCGGCGGTCGCAGTCGGATGACGTCATCGCGCCGGGTCACGTGAGACCCGAACACAGCGCGAGAGGATGGACGGGAGGACCGGCGGTGATGAAGACGCTGGATGGTAAGATAATGCAGCGGGAGGGGGGGGCTCTGCACTGGGGGCCTGCTATATACCCCACTGGGGGCCTGCTATATACCCCACTGGGGGCCTGCTATATACCCCACTGGGGGCCTGCTATATACCCCACTGGGGGCCTGTATACATCTGGGGGCTGCACAGTATTGCACGGCTCCCCCTGCCGCTGTGATGGGCGGGGGGAGCCGTGCATATCTAATGAGCGGCCCCATGTGACGGGCCGCTCTGTCAGCAGCCTCCCCCCGCCTCCTCCAGCCTCCCCAGCACCCGGACACAGCCCCCACACACCACATACCGTATTGACCCGTGTATAAGCCGAGGGGGTGACTTTTCAGCCCAATTTTTGGGCTGAAAAACACGGCTTATACACGAGTATATACGGTATTTCATATACAGTGGGTTTAATTTGTATCATGAACCGATGAATCACTCCATGAGGCATGGTTGCAGATATGTAACACCCACATACATAGTGGAATTTCTTCATAACCTATCAAGGGATAGTGGATGCTATTATTAACAAGAAGATTCCACATTCAACAAATATAGAACTAGAAAACAGAATATGTAAGTCATAAAGTTGCAGTCTTGTAAAGAACTGGTTTAAAACTTACATATTTTACTTGATAGCTGGTTTTGTGCAAAAATGTTTACTAAGCTTTCCAGAGGAGCAAATGTGTCAATGTAAGATATGAGCAACTATTTAAACATTCACGTTTGCCAGCATAAAATCATTTTTCCTAAAATTGAATCTCAGAAGTACAAAATCTCTGGCTAAAGGTAACAAATTTTGGGATCCAATTTGTCATGCTATCGTTGTGAAAAAAGTGCAAGAATTTAGGCTAAAGCAACATTTTACAGGTAAAATTATAATTTCTTTTTCTACCCACTTCTCATTAACTCCTGTGCAGCATCTGAAGTGTTAAACATTTTCTTGACACCAGTTTTGAAGTATTTAAGGCCCCAGGCGAAAGAGTCTATGGGTGCCTCTTTAATGCATACTGGATATACCGTATATACTCGTGTATAAGCCGACCCGTGTATAAGCCGACCCCCCTACTTTTGCCCCCAAAACCTGGGAAAACCTATTGACTCACGTATAAGCCAAGGGTGGACCCCAGCACAGGTATACAGCCCCCAGAATTGTGGTATACAGCAGCCCCCAGCACAGGTGTATACAGCAGCCCCCAGCACAGGTGTATACAGCAGCCCCCAGCACAGGTGTATACAGCAGCCCCCAGCACAGGAGTATACAGCAGCCCCCAGCACAGGTGTATACAGCAGCCCCCAGCACAGGTGTATACAGCAGCCCCCAGCACAGGTGTATACAGCAGCCCCCAGCACAGGTGTATACAGCAGCCCCCAGCACAGGTGTATACAGCAGCCCCCAGCACAGGTGTATACAGCAGCCCCCAGCAGTGTGATATACAGGGCCCCTCAGCAGTGGTATACAGGGCCCCTCAGCAGTGGTATACATGGTCCCCGACGGCCCCCGGCAGTGGTATACAGCCCCCCCGCCTAGTACCGGGCCCCCATGCTGCGGCACAGCATACAGTAGCTCATACATTACCATCTCCTGCAGCGCGCGCTTCCTCCATCTCCCGCCCGGCTTGTTGCTGTAGTGTCATGTGACGAGCGGACGCGCCAGTCACATGACACTACAGGAAGATGCCGGCTGGGACATGGAGGAGCCGCGCGCTGCAGGGAGAGATGGTAGTGTATGAACTACTGTATGCTGTGCCGCAGCATGGGGGCCCGGTACTAGGCGGGGGGCCTGTATACCACTGCCGGGGGCCGCCAGGGGCTGTGTCCGGCAATATGCACTGCATCCCCTTGCCGGGGATGGACAGGGGGATGCATGCATATCAATGAGGCAGGCCCACGTGACCGCGCGGTGTCACTGCAGTCCCCTCCTGCCTCCTCCTGCCCCCAGTCAGAGCCCCCGTCCCCGTCATACTCAGCACACACTATGTACATACTCGTGTATAAGCCGAGGGGCTGAAAAAGTCGGCTTATACACGAGTATATACGGTATATATATATATATATATATATATATATATATCTACTATATAATTGTCTAAGGGATTTTTGAGTCTGTCTGTGGGCGAAATCGCGCGACAAACAGAGGCAGCTCATTGGCCACCACCGAAATCGGCGGCCAATGAGCTCAGAGTATGCAAATAGGCGCGAGAATTCAAAGTTCGAATTTCGCGCCTATTTGCTGCCCGGCTGGGATAGTCTCTCCTCACAGACCCCTGTTCCTCCTACCGGTGCTCCCTGCGGCCCCCCCGTGGCCCCCCCGCTCCTCCTGCCCCGATCTGCTCTCCCTGCCTCCCTCGCTCCCCGCGGCCCCCACTCCCCCTGCCCCCCCCGCTCCTCAATGGTGATAAAGAAAAAAATCCCATAAGGATACTTACCCTCTGCAGGCGCGCTCCACCTGTCTTCTATCTCTGACTCCCAGGACAGGACCTGTCATTGCCTGGGAAACGGATCAGCTGACCGGTTTCCCAGGCAACGACAGGCCATGTCCTGGGAGTCGGAGATAGAAGACAGGTGGAGTGCGCCTGCGGATAGTAAGTATCCTTATGGGATTTGTTTATTTTTATCACCATTGAGGAGCGGGGGGCAGGGGGAGTGGGGCCGCGGGGGGACAGGGGGAGTGGGGGCCGTGGGGAGCGAGGGGAGCAGGGAGAGCGAAGGGGGGCAGGAGGAGCACCTCCATCCTGCCCCCGTATCCATCCTGCCCCCTGCCGACTCTATCTTGCCCCCCCGCATCCATCCTGCCCACCCCTGCATCCACCCTGCCCCCCCTGCATCCATCCTGCCCCCCCCTATATCCATCCTGCCCCCCTGCATCCATCCTGCCCTTCCTGCATCCATCCTGCCCCCCCTGCATCCATCCTTCCCCCCCTGCATCCATCTTGCCCCCCCGCATCCATCCTGCCCCCCCCCAAAATCCATCCTGCCCCCCCCGCATCCATCCTGCCCCCCCAGCATTCATCCTGCCCCCCCTGCATCCATCCTGCCCCCCCTGCATCCATCCTGCCCCCCTGCATCCATCCTGCCCCCCCCACATCCATCCTGCCCTGCCGATACCATCCTGCCCTGCCGGCACCATCCTGCCTCCCCGCATCCATCCTGCCCCCCAGCTCCATCCTGCCCCCCGGCTCCATCCTGCCCCCCTGCATCCATCCTATCCCCCCCACACCCATTCTGCCCCCCCTGCATCCATCCTGCTCCCCCCGCATCCATCCTGCCCCCCCGCATCCATCCTGTGCCCCCCCCCGCATCCATCCTGCCCCCCCCCGCATCCATCCCGCCCTGCCGGCTCCATCCTGCCCCGCTGGCTCCATCCTGCCCCCCTGCATCCATCCTGCCCCCCCGCATCCATCCTGCCCCCCGCATCCATCCTGCCCCCCACGCATCCATCCTGCTCCGCTCGCCACCGTCTTGCCCCGCCGGCTCCATCCTGCCCACCCGACACCATACTGCCCCGCTCACTTTATCCTGCCCCCCGCCCCCATCCAGTCCCCCCATCCTGCCGCCCCCACCACCATCCTGCTCCTCCACCTCCATCCTGCCCCTCCGCCACCATCCTGCACCACCGACTCCATCCTGCCCCGCCGCCTCCATCCTGCCCCGCTGGCTCCATCCTGCCCCTCCGCCTCCATCCTGCCACGCCGCCACCATCCTGCTCCTCCGGCTCCATCCTGCCCTCCCCCTCCCCCCCACCACCATCCTGCTCCTCCGGCTCCATCCTGCCCCTCTCGCTCCATCCTGCCCCCCTGCCTTCATCCTGCCCCCCTTCCGGCTCTATCCTGCCCCCCTTCCGGCTCCATCCTGCCCCACTTCTCGCTCCATCCTGCCCTGCTTGCTCCATCCTGCCCCGCTTGATCCATCCTGCCCCCCGACACAATCCTGCCCCCCCATCACTATCCTGCCCCCCTTCTCCATCCTGCCCCCCCGGCAGTTAGCAGTCATGTCACCAATCAGCTGATCGGTTCCCAGGCAATGACAGGTCCTAAAGGTCTGTAGGACCTAGAAGAAGGTGGAGCGAGGCGGCGGACAGGTGAGTATCCTCACTGAGGATTTTTATATTTTTACTTTAACTGTGGAGAATCGGGGCAAGGAGGAGCGGGGAGCCGTGGGGGGCGGAGTATCGCCATATACCATAGTACTGCTATACATGTGCTATAATGTACCACCATATACCAAAGCGCTGCTGCACATGCACTGTAATGTACGGCCATATACTATAGTGCTGCTATACATGTACTGTAATGTACCGCCATATACCATAGCGCTGCTATACATGTACTGTAATGTACCGCCATATACTATAGTGCTCCTATACATGTACTGTAATGTACCGCCATATACTATAGTACTGCTATACATGTACTGTAATGTACCGCCATATACCATAGCGCTGGTATACATGTACTGCAATGTACCGCCATATACCATAGTGCTGCTATACATGTACTATAATGTACCGCCATATACTATAGCGTTGCTATACATGTGCTGTAATGTACCGCCTTATACCATAGTGCTGCTCTACATGTACTGTAATGTACCGCCATATACCATAGCGCTTCTATACGTGTACTGCCATATACTATAGTGCTGCTATACATGTACTGTAATGTACCGCCATATACCATAGCGCTGCTATACATGTACTGTAATGTACCGCCATATACTATAGTGCTCCTATACATGTACTGTAATGTACCGCCATATACTATAGTGCTGCTATACATGTACTGTAATGTACCGCCATATACCATAGCGCTGGTATACATGTACTGCAATGTACCGCCATATACCATAGTGCTGCTATACATGTACTATAATGTACCGCCATATACTATAGCGTTGCTATACATGTGCTGTAATGTACCGCCTTATACCATAGTGCTGCTCTACATGTACTGTAATGTACCGCCATATACCATAGCGCTTCTATACGTGTACTGCCATATACTATAGTGCTGCTATACATGTGCTGTAATATTCCGCCATGTACTATAGTGCTGCTTTACATGTACTGTAATGTGCCACCATATATATCATAGCGCTGCTATAACATGTACTGTAATGTACCGCCATGTACCATAGTGCTGTTCTACATGTACTATAATGTACTGCCATATACTATAGCGTTGCTATACATGTACTGTAATGTACTGCCATATATCATAGAGCTGCTACACATGTACTGCCATATACTATAGTTCTGCTATACATGTACTATAATGTACCGCCATATACTATAGCGTTGCTATACATGTGCTGTAATGTACCACCATATACCATAGTGCTGCTCTACATGTACTATAATGTAACGCCATATACTATAGCGTTGCTATACATGATACATGTACTGTAATATACCGCCATATACCATAGCGCTTCTATACATGTACTGCCATATACTATAGTGCTGCTATACATGTGCTGTAAATATACCGCCATGTACTATAGTGCTGCTATACATGTACTGTAATGTACCGCCATATACCATAGCGCTACTATACATGTACTGTAATGTACCGCTATATACCATAGTGCTGCTCTACATGTACTATAATGTACCGTCATATACCATAGCGCTGCTATACATGTACTATAATGTTCCGCCATATACTATAGCGTTGCTATACATGTGCTGTAATGTATCACCATATACCATAGTGCTGCTCTACATGTACTATAATGTACCGCCATATACTATAGTACTGCTATAACATGCACTGCAATGGTACCGCCATATACTATAGTACTGCTATACATGTACTGTAGTGTACCGCCATATACCATACCGCTGGTATACATGTACTGCAATGTACTGCCATATACCATAGCACTGCTATACATGTACTATAATGTTCCGCCATATACTATAGCATTGCTATACATGTGCTGTAATGTATCATCATATACCATAGTGCTGCTCTACATGTACTATAATGTACCGCCATATACTATAGTACTGCTATACATGTACTGCAATGTACCGTCATATACTATAGTGCTCCTATACATGTACTGTAATGTACCGCCATATACTATAGTACTGTTATACATGTACTGTAATGTACCACCATATACCATAGCGCTGCTATACATGTACTGCAATGTACCGCCATATACCGTAGCGCTGCTATACATGTACTATAATGTTCCACCATATACTATAGCGTTGCTATACATGTGCTGTAATGTATCACCATATACCATAGTGCTGCTCTACATGTACTATAATGTACCGCCATATACTATAGTACTGCTATACATGTACTGCAATGTACCGCCATATACTATAGTGCTCCTATACATGTACTTTAATGTACCACCATATACCATAGCGCTGCTATACATGTACTGCAATGTACCGCCATATACCATAGCGCTGCTATACATGTGCTGTAATGTACCGCCTTATACCATAGTGCTGCTCTACATGTACTGTAATGTACCGCCATATACCATAGCGCTTCTATACGTGTACTGCCATATACTATAGTGCTGCTATACATGTACTGTAATGTACCGCCATATACCATAGCGCTGCTATACATGTACTGTAATGTACCGCCATATACTATAGTGCTCCTATACATGTACTGTAATGTACCGCCATATACTATAGTGCTGCTATACATGTACTGTAATGTACCGCCATATACCATAGCGCTGGTATACATGTACTGCAATGTACCGCCATATACCATAGTGCTGCTATACATGTACTATAATGTACCGCCATATACTATAGCGTTGCTATACATGTGCTGTAATGTACCGCCTTATACCATAGTGCTGCTCTACATGTACTGTAATGTACCGCCATATACCATAGCGCTTCTATACGTGTACTGCCATATACTATAGTGCTGCTATACATGTGCTGTAATATTCCGCCATGTACTATAGTGCTGCTATACATGTACTGTAATGTACCCCAATTCATAGGCTGTTCTACATGTACTATAATGTACTGCCATATGTACATAGTGCTGTTCTACATGTACTATAATGTACTGCCATATACTATAGCGTTGCTATACATGTACTGTAATGTACTGCCATATATCATAGAGCTGCTACACATGTACTGCCATATACTATAGTTCTGCTATACATGTACTATAATGTACCGCCATATACTATAGCGTTGCTATACATGTGCTGTAATGTACCACCATATACCATAGTGCTGCTCTACATGTACTATAATGTAACGCCATATACTATAGCGTTGCTATACATGATACATGTACTGTAATATACCGCCATATACCATAGCGCTTCTATACATGTACTGCCATATACTATAGTGCTGCTATACATGTGCTGTAATATACCGCCATGTACTATAGTGCTGCTATACATGTACTGTAATGTACCGCCATATACCATAGCGCTACTATACATGTACTGTAATGTACCGCTATATACCATAGTGCTGCTCTACATGTACTATAATGTACCGTCATATACCATAGCGCTGCTATACATGTACTATAATGTTCCGCCATATACTATAGCGTTGCTATACATGTGCTGTAATGTATCACCATATACCATAGTGCTGCTCTACATGTACTATAATGTACCGCCATATACTATAGTACTGCTATACATGCACTGCAATGTACCGCCATATACTATAGTACTGCTATACATGTACTGTAGTGTACCGCCATATACCATACCGCTGGTATACATGTACTGCAATGTACTGCCATATACCATAGCACTGCTATACATGTACTATAATGTTCCGCCATATACTATAGCATTGCTATACATGTGCTGTAATGTATCATCATATACCATAGTGCTGCTCTACATGTACTATAATGTACCGCCATATACTATAGTACTGCTATACATGTACTGCAATGTACCGTCATATACTATAGTGCTCCTATACATGTACTGTAATGTACCGCCATATACTATAGTACTGTTATACATGTACTGTAATGTACCACCATATACCATAGCGCTGCTATACATGTACTGCAATGTACCGCCATATACCGTAGCGCTGCTATACATGTACTATAATGTTCCACCATATACTATAGCGTTGCTATACATGTGCTGTAATGTATCACCATATACCATAGTGCTGCTCTACATGTACTATAATGTACCGCCATATACTATAGTACTGCTATACATGTACTGCAATGTACCGCCATATACTATAGTGCTCCTATACATGTACTTTAATGTACCACCATATACCATAGCGCTGCTATACATGTACTGCAATGTACCGCCATATACCATAGCGCTGCTATACATGTACTGAATGTACCGCCATATACCATAGTGCTGCTATACATGTACTATAATGTACCGCCATATACTAGATCTATACGTGTACTGCATATACATAGTGTGCTTAATATGTATCACCCCATATACCATAGCTGCTGCTATACATGTACTATAATGTAACGCCATATACTATAGTGCTCCTATACATGTACTGTAATGTACCAGCCATATACTATAGTGCTGCTATACATGTACTGTAATGTACCGCCATATTACCATAGCGCTGGTATACATGTACTGCAATGTACCGCCATATACCATAGTGCTGCTATACATGTACTATAATGTACCGCCATATACTATAGCGTTGCTATACATGTGCTGTAATGTACCGCCTTATACCATAGTGCTGCTCTACATGTACTGTAATGTACCGCCATATACCATAGCGCTTCTATACGTGTACTGCCATATACTATAGTGCTGCTATACATGTGCTGTAATATTCCGCCATGTACTATAGTGCTGCTATACATGTACTGTAATGTACCGCCATGTACCATAGTGCTGTTCTACATGTACTATAATGTACTGCCATATACTATAGCGTTGCTATACATGTACTGTAATGTACTGCCATATATCATAGAGCTGCTACACATGTACTGCCATATACTATAGTTCTGCTATACATGTACTATAATGTACCGCCATATACTATAGCGTTGCTATACATGTGCTGTAATGTACCACCATATACCATAGTGCTGCTCTACATGTACTATAATGTAACGCCATATACTATAGCGTTGCTATACATGATACATGTACTGTAATATACCGCCATATACCATAGCGCTTCTATACATGTACTGCCATATACTATAGTGCTGCTATACATGTGCTGTAATATACCGCCATGTACTATAGTGCTGCTATACATGTACTGTAATGTACCGCCATATACCATAGCGCTACTATACATGTACTGTAATGTACCGCTATATACCATAGTGCTGCTCTACATGTACTATAATGTACCGTCATATACCATAGCGCTGCTATACATGTACTATAATGTTCCGCCATATACTATAGCGTTGCTATACATTGTGCTGTAATGTATCACCATATACCATAGTGCTGCTCTACATGTACTATAATGTACCGCCATATACTATAGTACTGCTATACATGCACTGCAATGTACCGCCATATACTATAGTACTGCTATACATGTACTGTAGTGTACCGCCATATACCATACCGCTGGTATACATGTACTGCAATGTACTGCCATATACCATAGCACTGCTATACATGTACTATAATGTTCCGCCATATACTATAGCATTGCTATACATGTGCTGTAATGTATCATCATATACCATAGTGCTGCTCTACATGTACTATAATGTACCGCCATATACTATAGTACTGCTATACATGTACTGCAATGTACCGTCATATACTATAGTGCTCCTATACATGTACTGTAATGTACCGCCATATACTATAGTACTGTTATACATGTACTGTAATGTACCACCATATACCATAGCGCTGCTATACATGTACTGCAATGTACCGCCATATACCGTAGCGCTGCTATACATGTACTATAATGTTCCACCATATACTATAGCGTTGCTATACATGTGCTGTAATGTATCACCATATACCATAGTGCTGCTCTACATGTACTATAATGTACCGCCATATACTATAGTACTGCTATACATGTACTGCAATGTACCGCCATATACTATAGTGCTCCTATACATGTACTTTAATGTACCACCATATACCATAGCGCTGCTATACATGTACTGCAATGTACCGCCATATACCATAGCGCTGCTATACATGTACTGCAATGTACCGCCATATACCATAGCGCTGCTATACATGTACTATAATGTACCGCCATATACTATAGCGTTGCTATACATGTGCTGTAATGTACCACCATATACCATAGTGCTGCTCTACATGTACTATAATGTAACGCCATATACTATAGCGTTGCTATACATGTACTGCCATATACTATAGTGCTGCTATACATGTGCTGTAATATACCGCCATGTACTATAGTGCTGCTATACATGTACTGTAATGTACCGCCATATACCATAGTGCTGCTATACATGTACTGTAATGTACCGCTATATACCATAGTGCTGCTCTACATGTACTATAATGTACCGCTATATACCATAGCGCTGCTATACATGTACTATAATGTTCCGCCATATACTATAGCGTTGCTATACATGTGCTGTAATGTATCACCATATACCATAGTGCTGCTCTACATGTACTATAATGTACCGCCATATACTATAGCGTTGCTATACATGATACATGCACTGTAATGTACCGCCATATGCGATAGCGCTTCTATACATGTACTGCCATATACTATAGTGCTGCTATACATGTGCTGTAATAAACCGCCATGTACTATAGTGCTGCTATACATGTACTGCCATATACTATAGCGTTGCTATACATGATACATGTACTGTAATGTACCGCCATATATCATAGCGCTGCTATACATGTACTGCCATATACTATAGTGCTACTATACATGTACTATAATGTACCTCCATATACTATAGCGTTGCTATGCATGTGCTGTAATATACCGCCATATACCATAGTGCTGCTCTACATGTACTATAATGTACCGCCATATACTGTAGCGTTGCTATACATGTACTGTAATGTACTGCCATATACCATAGCGCTGCTATACGTGTACTGCCATATACTATAGTGCTGCTATACATGTACTGTAATGTACCGCCATATACCATAGCGCTGCTATACGTGTACTGCCATATACTATAGTGCTGCTATACATGTAATGTAATGTACCACCATATACTATAGCGCTGCTATACATGGTTCACTCACGTTGACTGAACAAGTTCTGTCAGCCACAGTATGTCAACTACATACAAATTCTAGAATACCTGATGCGTTAGAATCGGGCCACCATCTAGTATATATTTAAGAGGCTGCTTGCTAAATATATACATAATATAGAGGCTACAGGCTGTGTATAAGCAATATAGATGCTGCTGGCTGTGTCTCTTTCCCTGTATTCTTTGTCTTCCCTGCCAGTGCCTTGTGCCTCTCCTGACTGTTCGCTGGCCCTATCGCAACTGACAGGGGACCTCTGTGCTCTGGCTCTCTCCCCACCGTAACAGGGAACCCAGTGCTCTGGCTCTCTCCCTATTACAGGGGCCCCTATGCACTAGTTCTCTCCCCTTCTGACAGGGGTCCCTGTGCACTAGTTCTCTCCCCTTCTGACAGGGGCCCCTGTGCACTGGTTGTTTCCCCCTGGCAGAGGGCCCTCCTGTGCTGTGCAATGAGCGCAGCATCTGACTGTTGGCAGTGATGTCATCTAGGGGGCGGCACTGATCTCCTTCACCACCGGGTATAGTGACAACACTGCAAATAAGCCTCTAGCAGTTGGGAGCTGCGCTCATCACATAGCACATGGAGGGAGGAAGCAGTGCAAGGGCAGAGAACACCTCAAGTAAAACAATATTTCAGTTAGTGCATTAGAGTAGATATTATGACATTTTCATCTTAAAAACAGAAATCTATAAAACTAGAATGGACCCCAACGTTATTAATTCTATTAGGGTCCTGTGGCGCCTTCTGTATGCAGTATATCGTGACTAAGAGAGCTCAACAGTGTTTAGTCTCTGGTCTCTCTAATATATTAGAACTACCAACCCAAATTCTGTGATGGAGATTCTGATAAAAATTAAAATCATGTTTAACTTTTACTAAATTAATATTTTGATCTTCAATAATTTTTAATTTTTTCTGATCTGTCTTATTATTGTATAGAAGAAAAAAGACCACAACCTCTATTCAAATGCCAGCTTACTCCATACATTATTCATTCTGAAACATTGACATCTCCAAAATAAATAAACTCCTGCTTGATCAAAATATTGTTATACTCAGTAACAGCTATGCACTTTATGATTTATGATGTTTTCACTAGTGAGACAACCCAAGCGAGTGAACTATTATAATCTCAAAACATCTATTGAATTTCATTGTTTGAAAAAAATAGTATACCGGTAGTTAAAAGACATCAGTCAGAGAAAGCCAGGAACAGTTCTGTTTGTTCCATGATCATTAAAACCAACTGCTTCTGAAAACATGTCACATTTTGGAGACAATAGGTCTCACGTGAAAACTATGTTGCATAACAAACATTTAATTTACCTGCAGAATGAAGAAAGATCAATAAATGAGCATTGCAAGTAAATGTCTGCTATCTTTCATCTCATGTATTCATTTACTCATGTAATCACATGTAAACTGAAAAAAAGAAATATGTAGACTGGTATAAAAGAAACTTTATTCGATATATTTCTTTACATGCAAAATGTAAATAAACATATACATAATGAACACATCTATTGGTACTCTCTCATTTCTAGAGGGTACAAATTTATTTAAAGATACATCTAATTGCATGAGCTTCTATTACTGAGGATTCTTTTTACTTGGTCCAAAATGCAACATTCTGTATACCACTCATGGGGCCTGTATACCACTCATGGGGACCTGTATACCACTCCTGGGGCCTGTATATCACTCATGGGGGCCTGTATAACACTCATGGGGGCCTGTATACCACTCATGGGGGCCTGTATGCCACTCATGGGGCCTGTATACCACTCATGGGGACCTGTATACCACTGATGGGGGCCTGTATACCTCTCATGGGGGCCTGTAACCACTGATGGGGCCTGTATACCACTGATGGGGCCTGTATACCACTGATGGGGGCCTGTATACCACTGATGGGGGCCTGTATACCACTGATGGGGGCCGGTATACCAGAGATGGGGGCGCTATATACTACTGATAGGGGCCTGTATACCACTGATGGGGGCCTGTATACCACTGACAGGAAGGACTGTATACCAGTGAAGAGGGTGCAATATTCTATTCTGCCATTCCACATGACAAGGCAATTTGAGTTGTGGAACAGATACTCAAAGAAACTTGTTCCTTTGAGGATACAGAAAAAGAGTTCCTGTTAATGAGTTTACAATACCTCCTTAGAAGTAATTACTTTGTTTTCAACAACGAATACTACATACAGCAATGCGGTTGCCCGATGGGGGCCAAATTTTCCCCATCTTTAGCTAACTTATATATGCGAAAATGGGAAGAAGAGCATATTTACTTAGAGGGAGGTCCTTTTCAGGAATAAATCTTCTGGTACGGGAGATACATAGACGACATGATCTTGATTTGGTCGGTGTCACCGGATGTGTCTCCTGAACCGGACCCCAAAAGTTGTTGGATGACTTCCATGGTAATAGCTTCAATCTGAGGTTTACCATGGAGGTACATAGGAATTCTACTCCCTTTCTGGATCTTTTTTTGTTCAGCTGTGAAAAGTCTGGCAAAATCTATTCCAAGTTATTCCGTAAGGCAATTAGTAGCAACACGGTACTTCATGTCGATAGTTGCCACCCAAAACATATAATTAAAAATCTACCTTTGGGAGAACTAATCTGGGCCAGGATGAACTGCACCAGAACTAAAGATTTTATGGAAAAGGTGGAGGTCATGACCAACAGACTGAAAGATAGGGGTTATCCAAATTGGATGCTGAGCAGGGCTAAAAGTATAACCGAAAAAAGGAATAGAAAATCACTCTTAGGCCCCTTTCACATCAGCGTTTTTTTTTAAATTGCGGCAGATGCGTTTTTTTCGTGCCCGCACCTGCCGCAAGTGCCAAAACCGCACTTGCCGCATCTGCCGCAAGCCCGCCTATACATTGTATGGGGCTTGCAGCAACTGTGCCGCAACCGTGCCGCAAGTGCAGCCAGTATGCGGTAATCGCGGCAGATGCGTTTTTTTCACCGCATCTGCCGCGATTTCAAATAAACGCTAGTATGAAAGCACCCTAATATAAAGAAATAATAATAATAATACTCTTAACAGATGGTATTAGCAAAAGGCATAATGGGGATGTCTTACCAACCTTTTCCACCCCTTATAGCCAACAATTTGGGGATATCAAGAGAATATTGGATAGGAGCATTCCCATCCTCTATCAGGATGTACAAATGTGGAGAGAATAGGTGCAGAATGTGCAAGTATGTAATTTCCGGATCAGAATTTCTTAACACACACATAGAGATAAACCGCCGGCACGCGCTGGGATTTTACTCTAAGATAACAGCATGTGCCGGACGGGTGCCATCAATTAACGGCATGCATTGAGCTTTTACTATGAAGCACAAGCACTGTTTCAACACGCCTTTGTTTTTAACACTTTATTAACCCCTCATCTTATGATCTCCATTTATTGATTTCATATTATTAAATCTTTTTTAATTAGAATATTTAACATTATGAATTGGAATCCTTCTCATCATTTATGCTTCCCCATACAAATGTATCTTGATCCTTTTGATTTCTTGTTTGGCCTAGACTGTTTCGCCACATCCTAGACTATAAATACTAGAAGAACTGGACCGATCAGTACCGGTTTGAACCCTATTGCACTGCATACAAACTTAATCATCATCATATTGAAAAACATATAAAATGAAAACATATGCTATTAGAAGAGAGTCCACTCATGAATACATTTTAAGAGGTTTTATTCGTAAACACTTATATTCACTTTTATTGTTACAAACAACATTTTTAACAAAATTCTCATTTTTATTTAATTTTATCTATTCTTATAAATTTCTAATATAGTAATAAACTATATATTACTTTTGATAATAATTAGAATAAAATTATATCTATATTTATGTTTTTAATTAAATAACTTTATATATATATATATATTGTAGGGATCAGGCTCTATAGCAGCAGCAAGTAAGGCAGTGACACTCAGGCTCAGTCCAAAAAACAAGTGTGTTTTATTTCACACAATGGCAAAACAAACAAAAAAACAGTCCTTACATCAGGATAATAGCGTCGGTCCTAAACCTGCTCCTCCTGGAGCTCGCCTAGGGGTCCTTCCCCACCTTGGGGTCCGGTACACGCTCTCTGTGTGCTCACAGGCTACTTTCCCACCGACTGAACTCCTCTCCAGTCTGATCTCATCTCACAACACCTTGACAGCCGTCTCTTCCGGCCTAAACCTTTCTCACCTGTCTTTCCCTCCCAGCTACTTCAAAAGCCTGGGGCGGGAGATGAGGAATGGAGGCCCGCCCAAAAACCTTCCCCCATTCCTCATGGATGAGGTCCCATAACAGGCTTTACCAACAGCCACCGTTCTCAGTAACGGTGGCTACACCTACCTCACCTATGCTCATGTAAGCATCTCCTGCCCCATACATGCAGTAGCTCACCATCCTTGGGGAAACATAGCGTCCCTCTACCACCATTCCCCTTGCTACCTCACACACCCCCTCCCTCAGTTCAACCCTGGGGGGTGAACTCCTGCCACCAAACAGTGAGTCCGGGACAAGGCATCGGCATTGCCCGCATCCTCCACCATATGTAGGGATCAGGCTCTATAGCAGCAGCAAGTAAGGCAGTGACACTCAGGCTCAGTCCAAAAAACAAGTGTGTTTTATTTCACACAATGGCAAAACAAACAAAAAAACAGTCCTTACATCAGGATAATAGCGTCGGTCCTAAACCTGCTCCTCCTGGAGCTCGCCTAGGGGTCCTTCCCCACCTTGGGGTCTGGTACACGCTCTCTGTGTGCTCACAGGCTACTTTCCCACCGACTGAACTCCTCTCCAGTCTGATCTCATCTCACAACACCTTGACAGCCGTCTCTTCCGGCCTAAACCTTTCTCACCTGTCTTTCCCTCCCAGCTACTTCAAAAGCCTGGGGCGGGAGATGAGGAATGGAGGCCCGCCCAAAAACCTTCCCCCATTCCTCATAGATGAGGTCCCATAACAGGCTTTACCAACAGCCACCGTTCTCAGTAACGGTGGCTACACCTACCTCACCTATGCTCATGTAAGCATCTCCTGCCCCATACATGCAGTAGCTCACCATCCTTGGGGAAACATAGCGTCCCTCTACCACCATTCCCCTTGCTACCTCACAATATATATATATATATATATTCTAAATAAATAACGTTGTTTCTTGATATAGATAAAAAAATGTATCGGATCACTCCAGTACAAAGGGAACTTTCTGACATCTTAACAGAGAATCCCACCATTTGATTTCTTTTCCTTTTGGAAACAAAAAAAGAATAATATTTTATTGCTGAACATAACTACGGTAATAACAACAAAATTACAAATTATAAAATTTTTATTTAATAATTTATTCATTTTTATTTTATCACTTGATTGACACATTTCACATATATATATTTTAATTACCTCCACTATCATGCCCAGATTTGTATCTTGTAGATACACTGATATTTCATCTGTATATACTTGTAGATACACTTATTTAAGAATTTATATATCACACCTTCACTACCCTTAAAAACTAAAACAAAGCATTAAGGAACACATAGCACAATAGGTAATGCACATATGGAACCTATAGGACTGGATTTTTCTTTTTCCTCTCTTTTTTGAGTTCTATTCAGCACCATGTCACTTGATATAATCCTTGTTTTTATTTTCAGTTTTTCACATATTTTTAGATCATTTGTATGATATAGCAGCTGCATAATCTATATATAACTACAACTTCAGTGTATCATAGAATGTTTTGGCATATTTGATAGAATCTGTTTTTACTACGCAGCCTTGTTGATAAAGAATGTGACGTCAATCTGTGATCCTCCCTATATGCTGATGTCATAGCAATTATCTTTTGCCGCCTTTTCTATGATAAATACGAATCTGTTCAGTGTAATCTTGATGTTCCCTGAGGAAGGAGCTCGGCACGTGGCTCCAAAACGGGTCGGAAATAAATCTATATCTACTATACCCAGATGTCCATTGTCATTGGTATATCTTCCTGACAGCAGCGCGGACATAAAGGTACTTCGTCCGAAAACTTTGTGATTTAAGTACCGCATATGTGTAGAAGTACGGTCCCTGCAGCAGCTGTTTTTGAGCAATTACGCTGGTTGTGTGCTACACAACCGCACCAGGTGAGCAATACTAATATTATCATTTCATACCTGTCTACAAAGGATAAGACCCTATTTGCGCATTCTTAACCCCTTTAGACATAGGCTGTTGACACCATTGCTAATGTGTGCAGTTTATCAAGTAAAGTAGATATCAATTTAAGCCAAGCATGTTGCCGCTTTATAGCAGCACTGCTGCAGTGCTTCCAGCTTGGTATTGAAGTAGTGCTTGGGAGTGATCTGGAGGGTAATTCAGATCTGAAGGAGGAGGAGGATGCAATTTATTGCAGAGGGCCCGGGAAAATCTAAGTATCAATGAGAGAGGGAGCGCCCAAATGTATATGTAACAGCAGTCTATCGAAAATGTATGGTACAGGGCCATCTAAGGCCCCTCACAAAACTCAGGCTTCCTTACACCTGCTGGTGATATGAAAACTTGAATTGAGGGCCGCAGAATGACATGAAGGTGGTGTTGGAGGAGGAGGAGGGTAAAGCACAACATACTTACTGGAACGTTATAGCTGGCCTTGTGAAGTCCTTGGGATTATCTAAATAAAAATTATATATGACAGAGGGACCTACAAAATGTGTAATTCAGGGCCCTCGCAATTGGAAAAGGAAAAAAAAAGCAAAAATGCTATGTGTGAACAAACGCTAATAGGGGATTTTTTTTCCTCTTCTTTATTTAACCTTATATACAAGTGATTATGCAGACCATACTTTTTGTTAATATTTTTCTCTGTAAAATGCAATTTAGGTTAGGTTTGTTAAATACACAAAAAAGGAAGAGGAGGGTTTCTGCCCTGATAATAATTGGATGCATAATGAGAATCCATACAGTACTTCTCAATAAAATGTAACTTTTAATACTCTTAGTTTAAAAAGACATACATACAAAATAAATTTTGGAGCAGTACGGACCTTTTCATAGACATCACAAATTGTACAAGGCCTATGTTTAACCCCTTCTTGACCCTAATGACCTGGCAATTTTTTGAAACTCTGACCAGTGTCCATTTATGAGGTAATAACTCTGGAATACTTCAACGGATCCTAGCGCATGTGAGACTCTTTTTTCATGACATATTGGGCTTCATGTTAGTAGTAAATTTAGGTTGATAATTTTTGCGTTTATTTGTGAAAAAATCAAAAATTTGGCAAAAACTTTGAAGATTTTTTAATTTTCAAATTTTGAATTTTTATTCTCTTAAACCAGAGAGTTATGTGCCACAAAATAGTTAATAAATAACATTTCCCACATGTCTATTTTTACATCAGCACAATTTTGGAGAAAAAATATTTTTTTTGTAGGAAGTTATAAGGTTTCAAAGTTCATCAGCAATTTCTCATTTTTCCAGCAAAATTTACAAAACCATTTTTTTTAGTGACCACTTCACATTTGAAGCCCCTTTGAGGGGTGTACATGACAGAAAACACCCAAAAGTGACACCATTCCAAAAACTGCACCCCTCAAGCTACTCAAAACTACATTCAAGAAAGTTATTAACCCTTCATTAACTCTAAAGCATGGAAGGATAAAATGAACATTTTAATTTTTCTGACAAAAATGTTCTTTTAGTCTCAATTCTTTCATTTTCACATGGGCAACAGGATAAAATGGATCCTAAAATTTGTTGGGAAATTTCTCCTGAGTACACTGATACCTCATATGTGGTCATAAACCACTGTTTAGGCGCACGGCAAGGATCAGAAGAGATAGAGCGCAATTTGACATTCAAAAAGTGAAATTGCGCTCCTTCACTTCTGAGCCCTGCCGTGCAACCAAACAGTGGTTTATGAGCACATATGAGGTATCAGTGTAATCAGGAGAAATTGCCCAAAAAATATTAGGATGCATTCTAACCTGTTGCACATGTGCAAATGAAAACATTTAGGCTAAAATAAATTTTCTGTGAAAAAAAAGTACTTTTTCATTTTTACAGATCAATATGTGAAGCACCTAAGTTCAAAGTGCTAACTATGTATCTAGATAAATTCCTTGGGGGTCTAGTTTCCAAAATGGGGTCACTTGTGCGGGAGCTCCAATATTTAGGCACACAGGGTTCTCCCTATGCAAAGGTGTTGCTAACAATTGAATGTAGCGACACGATGTCGCATACGGAGAGTATGCAACATGGTGTCCGCTAGCAATTCCAATTGTTAGCGGACACCATGTTGCATATGGAGAGCCCTTGTGTGCCTAAACATTGGAGCTCCCCCAAAAGTGACCCCATTTTGGAAACTAGAACCCCCAAGGAATGTACCTAGATGCATTGTGAGCACTTTGAACCCCCAGGTGCTTCACAAATTTATCCATAATAATGACAAAGTATTTTTTTTTCCACAAACATTTTCTTTTTTTCATTTTTATGGATTAATTTGTGAAGCACCTGGGGTTCAAAGTGCTCATCACCCATCTAGATAAGTTCCTTGGAGGGTCTAGTTCCCAAAATGGGGTCACTTGTGTGGGAGCTCCAATGTTTAGGCACACAGGGGCTGTCCAAACGTGACATGGTGTCCGCTAACAATTTGAGCTAATTTTCCATTCAAATTGTTAGCGGACACCATGTAGTGTTTGAAGTGCCCCTGTGTGCCTAAACATTGGAGCTCCCCCACAAATGTCCCCATTTTTGAAACTAGATCCCCCAAGGAACTTATCTAGATGCATAGTGAGCACTTTGAACTCTCAGGTGCTTCACAAATTGATCCGTAAAAATGAAAAAGTGCTTTTTCTTCCACAAAAATCTTCTATTTCAATTATTACTGATCAATTTCTGAAGCACCTGGTGGTTCAAAGTGCTCACTATGCATCTAGATAAGTTCCTAGGGGGCTCTAGTTTCCAAAATGGGGTCACTTGTGTGGGCCCTCCAATGTTTAGGTAGACAGGAGCTCTCCATACGCGACATGGTGTCTGCTAACAATTGGGGCTAATTTTCCATTCAACTTGTTAACGGACACCATGTCGCGTATGGAGAGCCCCTGTATGCCACCAGCACAAGGGCAACTGGAAGAGTTGGGGTACAGCACACGAAAATGGCGCCTCTAATGAATGCGCTATTTTCTGGGGTGGCTGTGGATTGCAATATGCATTGTTGGGGGCCCACGACTTTTGGGTCTCTCCATGCTGAGGATTGCAGCCCCCCAGCTGCCAAGTTGTACCTTGCTGGCAACCAAAAATACGGCAAAGCTCCATGTTAATTTATTTGTAGAAGTAATTAAAAAAAAAATATGTGGGGCTTCGCCATATTTTTGCTCCAGCCAGGTACAACTTGGCAGCTACGGGCCGTCACCATCCCCCAGCTGCCTCGTTGTACCTGGCTGGCAACTAAAAAAACAGCAAAGCCCTTTTTTTTATTTCTAGAATTAATTTTAGAAAAAAAATGACGTGGGGCTCTGCTATATTTTTGGTCCAGCCAGGTAGAACTTGTCAGCTGGGGGCTGGAATCCTCAGCATGGAGAGGCCCAAGCGTTCTGGGCCCCCCATGCTTTGAATTGCAGCCCGCAGCCGTGGCGCATTCATGGAAGTGCCATTTTCTGCACTATACCTAGACTCTTCCAGTTGCCCTGGAACCGGTGGCAAACTGGGTAATAAAGGGGTTAATGCCAGATTTTTTATTGGCAGCTGGCACTAAGCCTGAGATTCATAATGTCGGGCCAATGTTAGATCCGGCCATTAGGAATCTCTAGTAAATAGTCAAATAAAATACACCATAAAGAGAAAAAACTTTTTACTTGAAAAAAAAACACAAACAAAATTCAGACTCCATCTTTATTATTTATTATTATTATATGGCAATGATCTGTCATACAGTGCACCATAACTATGATTCCAGAGACTACAACAAGAGGACACTTGATCCCTTGTTTCACCCATCCCTCTACCCATGCACCCATCATCCATGCATGCACACATCCACACATGCACACATCCACACATGCACACATGCACGCACACATCCATCCATGCACACATCCATGCATGCACACATCCACGCACGCATGCACGCACACATCCACGCACGCACACATCCATCCATGCACACACACATCCATCCATGCTCGCACACATCCATGCTCGCACACATCCATGCATGCACACATCCATCCATGCACACATCCATCCATGCACGCACACATCCATTCATGCACACATCCATGCACACACACATCCATGCATGCACACATCTATGCACACATCAATCTATGCACACATCCATGCATGCACACAGCATGCAAACACACATCCATACATGCACACATCCACCCATACACCCATCCATCCATCATCCATGCGCCCATGCATGCATGCATGCACCCATCCATCCACCCATGCATGCATGCACCCATCCATCCACCCATGCACCCATGCATGCATGCACCCACCCATCCATCAATCCATTCATTCATTCATTCTTACCTCACTCACGATCCACGGATGAGGAGGAGAAGCCCGGGAGAGGAGGATGGGTGCCACAGCTGGAGCAGACTCCGCAGAGGAGGCTGACCGGCAGGTGCACAGGTGGGTGCAGCCCAGGGGGAGAGGTGAGGGGGACACAAGCAGCAGAGGTGGGGGGTGGAACAGGGGGGCTGTGATGATCATGGGAGGGGGATGTGATGATCATGGGAGGGGGATGAGGAGGCTGACTGGTGGGTGCACCGGTGGGTGCAGCCCACCAGCGGATAGGTAATGAGGGACACAGGACCGGAGGAGGGGGGGTGGATAGAAGGGATGGGGGCCCTGATGAACGACAGAGCGGGAGGGCCAGAGGAGGGGGGGCACCCGCCAACCCTCCCCTTCAGATCTGATTGGAGAGCTCCAATCAGATCTGAAGAGGTAACTCCCTCTGATTGCAGTTTCACTTTCAACTGCCAATTAGAGCGAATTTAGCCATTGGGGGGGCTAAGCCACCCCCTGTGGGATAAATTATATGTCCTTGCAATCCCGCAGCATCGATGACATTTCACCGGCCCCGGTCACCGGTGCTGCGGGACCCCAATCCCACCATGACGTTGCACAACGTCATGGGACGGGAGGGCACCGAAACCCATGATGTTGTACAATGTCAAAGGTCGGGAAGGGGTTAATACTTAGGTTAGGTTTGGTAGTTGTTCTTGTAAATCTGTAAAAGAGGTGTAATACTGTGACAAAGCTATTCCCACAAACCATATGTGAGTCAGAAATGCATGCAGGCATATTCTTCAGGCTCTTCTCATTCTGTTTCATCACTTTCCCATCCATTTCAGCCTTTTCCTCAGGCCCCCAGGGTAGGGTCCAGCAGAAAATAACTCACGTTTCTCATTGACTTGCATTATACTCGCTATTTGGAACTAATACGCGATTATTACAATGTACTCGTAACGATTCAGTATTTCACTTTTCGCTAAGTTCAAAACTGGCTCAGAATCAGGAAAATTGAATCAGTATTTTGGCACAACAACAAATAATAATAATAATAATAATAATATATAATTAATTATAATTATTATTGCATAAAATCTGTGAATCTTACTTTAGAGACTACTAAACAAACATATTGTAAACTTCGTAAGTGTATGCAGAGGAAAAGGAGAGGAAAGGCTTTTCAGAATAAAGATCATATATCTAGATGTACATTAACAGAATGGAAAAGACAAAAAACGAAGGATGTATCTATTATATAAAAGCCGAAGCCACTTCCGTCTTCAAGGCACAAAAATGACGTCACACGACGGAAGTGGCTTCGGCACTATACCTGCTCAGGGTGAACCAAGATGGCGGCGAGCGGTGGAGCTTTAGCGCCCACCGCGAGCCGCTATCAAAATGGCAAGCGATGGCCGCGGTAGCGTCCACCAGACCCCCGAGCGGTGGGCGCCAGGGCGCCCACCGCGAGCCACCATCCCGACACCAGACCCCGAGCGGTGGGCGCGAGAGCGGCCACCGCGAGCCGCTATTCCGGACCCGCGGCACGCGGTGGCCGCTCTCGCGACCACCGCTCGGAGGCCGGAGCGACCAGAGCGCCGAGCCCGAGGTAGCCAGGAGACGACCGGAGGCTACAGGGACCGGCGGATGGAGCGCCAAGCGCCAGGTATGGCGGTGCTGTATGGCGCCATACTTCTAATACACTGTACTCAGTGTATTTCAAATATGACGGCATTGCGCCCGCCGCTATTCTGATTGGTCAGCGCGCTGAACGCGCCCGACCAATCAGAGTAGTGGCGCGCACAATGCTGCCATATTTAAAATACACTGTAGTCAGTGTATTTGAAGTATGGCACCATACAGCGCACCGCTATTCTGATTGGTCGCCGCGTTCAGCGCGCCGACCAATCAGAATAGCGGCACGCTGTATGGCGCCATACTTCAAATACACTGTACTCAGTGTATTTCAAATATGGCGACATAGCGCGCGCCGGTATTCTGATTGGTTGGAGCGCTGAACGCGGCGACCAATCAGAATAGCGCCGCGCAATGCCACCATATTTGAAATACACTGAGTACAGTGTATTTGAAGTATGGCGCCATACAGCGCGCCGCTATTCTGATTGTTTGCCGCTTTCAGCGCGCCGACCAATCAGAATAGCGGCGCGCTGTAGTGGCGCCATACTTCAAATACACTGTACTCAGTGTATTTCAAATATGCCGGCATAGCGCACGCCGCTATTCTGATTGGTCGGCACGCTGAACGCGGCAACCAATTAGAATAGCGGCGTGCCCAATGCCGCCATTTTTTAAATACACTGTAGTCAGTGTATTTGAAGTATGGCGCCATACAGCGCGCCGCTATTCTGATTGGTCGCCACGTTCAGCGTGCCGACCAATCAGAATAGCGGCGCGCTTTATGGTGCCATACTTCAAATACACTTTTCTCAGTGTATTTCAAATATGGCGGCATTGTGCCCGCCGGTATTCTGATTGGTCGGCGTGCTGAACGCGGCGACCAATCAGGATAGCAGCGCGCCCAATGCCGCCATTTTTTAAATACACTGTAGTCAGTGTATTTGAAGTATGGCGCCATGCAGCGTGCCGCTATTCTGATTGGTCGCCGCGTTCAGCGCGTCAACCAATCATAATAGCGGCACGCTGTATGGCGCCATACTTCAAATACACTGTACTCAGTGTATTTCAAATATGGCGGCATTGCGCCCGCCGGTGTTCTGATTGGTCGGCGCGCTGAACGCGGCGACCAAACAGAATAGTGGCGCGCCCAATGCCGCCATTTTTTAAATACTCTGTAGTCAGTGTATTTGAAGTATGGCGCCATACAGCGCGCCGCTATTCTGATTGGTCGGCATGCTGAACGCGGCGACCAATCAGAATAGCGGCGTGCTGTATGGCGCCATACTTCAAATACACTGAGTACAGTGTATTTGAAGTATGGCGCCCAATGCCGCCATTTTTTAAATACACTGTAGTCAGTGTATTTGAAGTATGGCGCCATACAGCGCGCCGCTATTCTGATTGGTCGCCACGTTCAGCGTGCCGACCAATCAGAATAGCGGCGCGCTTTATAGTACCATACTTCAAATACACTTTTCTCAGTGTATTTCAAATATGGCGGCATTGTGCCCGCCGGTATTCTGATTGGTCGGCGTGCTGAACGCGGCGACCAATCAGGATAGCAGCGCGCCCAATGCCGCCATTTTTTAAATACACTGTAGTCAGTGTATTTGAAGTATGGCGCCATGCAGCGCGCCGCTATTCTGATTGGTCGCCGCGTTCAGCACGTCAACCAATCAGAATAGCGGCACGCTGTATGGCGCCATACTTCAAATACACTGTACTCAGTGTATTTCAAATATGGCGGCATTGCGCCCGCCGGTGTTCTGATTGGTCGCCGCGTTCAGCGCGCCGACCAATCAGAATAGTGGCGCGCCCAATGCCGCCATTTTTTAAATACTCTGTAGTCAGTGTATTTGAAGTATGGCGCCATACAGCGCGCCGCTATTCTGATTGGTCGCGCGCTGAACGCGGCGACCAATCAGAATAGCGGCGCGCTGTATGGCGCCATACTTCAAATACACTGAGTACAGTGTATTTGAAGTATGGCGCCATACAGCGCGCCGCTATTCTGATTGGTCGCCGCGTTCAGCGCGCGACCAATCAGAATAGCAGCACGTTGTATGGCGCTACATTTCAAATCAAAAGTCCTCGCTGAATTTCTCAGCTCGCGGCTGATCTGATTGGTCCGCGCCTGCCTCGCCCGTCCAATCAGATTCGCGGCTCGCGGCAAGGCGCGAGCTTTTAAATTCTGTGACGACTTTGCTTTGTCCTCACACTGCTGTGCCGCGGACCGTTTGAAAAGCCCGCCATTTTACCTCAGCTGCCTCAGCTGTGGGTTCTGCCTCTCTGCAGTCCTCCTCTGTGTGACAGCCTCCATCTTCTCTACCTTGCCTGTGACCACCATTTTGCCTCTGTGCAGTCCTGCACTCCATTTCATATACTGTGGTTTGACTTTTACCACTTTTTTCCCTCAATACTGTGTATAAGATAGAGTTGGTTAATGAATGCATAACCTTTTAATATAGCTCTGGACTATTAATTCTTAGACATAAGTGCCTCTACTAGCCTCCATCTTTAGTAAGCTGCCTGTGTCCACCATTTTGCCTCTCTGAACTCCTCAACCCTTTGGTATATACTGCATTTTGACCTATAATATCTTTTGCCACAATATCTCTGTACACTATATACTTCCTATAGTACAACTCCTCTGTGTACTACTACTGTTACTGTATATCTGCTTTTGACCTCATTTTACATAGTATCTGCACACAAATAATATGGGTCGCAATAAAAAATATGCTAATGATGCTGACAATAAAGCTGCCATCATACAACATCAACGCAAACGCCGTGAAAACCTGACCCCTGAGGAACATCAACAGTACCTTGACTACCAGAAGGCTTATTATGCAAAATGCTGCAGAACCGAATTGCCTATATCTAAATCAATTAGATTAGCAAAAGATGCGTCTACGCACCGTCTAAAACGTCTAATTACAGCTTCTACCTCTTCCACTATTCAGTCTACACACATACAACATCCCAATTCTGCTCCAGAAACGTCTTCCTCTACCCACTTTTCACACGTGCCTTTGCAACTGCCTATTTCCTCCGTACCAAGCCCACTAATACTGTCTCCACACCTACAGTTTTCTCAATCACAAGATTTCAGTCACCAGCACAATGAAGTGACACCACAAGCGCCACGACTACTCTAAATTCCTCGACTCACACGATCCCGTCCTCCATTACCACATACACAGTCACTACACCATCAATATCACAGTGCTGATGAAAATACTGTTACACTACACAGCTGTGGTGACATGAGCCATCTTTGTGACCATTGCCAAGCTAGGCATTTCGTCGCTGAGATACATTCCGATCACAATTTCACCCTATGCAGTCATAAGGGTAAAGTACAGGTGCCCATACAACAATATCCAGATGTCTTTACCCGTTTGCTTAAAGGTGAAAGTGAGTTCAGTAAAAATTTAATGGAGAATATTCGCAGCATTAACAGCTCATTTGCTTTTGCCTCCATGGGTGCCAAAATTGCCCCGCCTCCTGGATATGGCCCATATTGCTTCCAGATACATGGACAAATATATCATCGCACTGGAACCCTACATCCGTCTGATGATGAAGTTCCAGTGTATGCCCAGCTTTACATTTTAGATACCCATACTGCTAATCAACAAAGCTTGCAATGTCAACAAAATCAAAATTGTCATCCTACTTTGATGAGTATAATTGCTCTTCAATTAGATAATATCAATCCCTTTGTAGCTGCGTACAAAATGTTATGGGATGTAGAACAGGAGGACCATCTTAAAGCTCTTGCAAATGGTAGTGTCATGCCTAATATAACCATGGCCCTAAAACAAGATCGCACACAAGACCCTCGACGCTACAATAACCCCACTGTCAATGAGGTTGCCGTTGTATTCGAAAATGACAATGGAGAGCCACCATTCAATCGAGTATATTTAATTCACTTAAAACCTGACCCTAACAATCCTTTGGCCCCAAAAACCAAACCTATCAGCATTCTGCATAGCAATTTAGATGCTCTCCTCTATCCACTGTTTTTCCCGTACGGAGAACAAGGCTGGCATGATGACATGAAACAACAAGCTCCAAGTACACGCAGAATTACACAACTGCAATACTATTGCTACATGCTATCTGTAAGACATCACATTAATCCAGTACTGAATGGTGGCAAACTCACCCAACTGTACATTGTTGATGCTTATGTCAAAATCGAGGCAAATCACTTACATTTTATCCGCAAACATCAAAAGGATTTGAAAGTAGAGGACTACTGTGTATTGCAAGAGCATTTATTAAAAAAATCCATCCAAAAAGGCATCCCCATTGGCAAAACCGTTATTTTACCATCCTTCTTTGAGGGTAGTCCTAGGAACATGCAGCAATGGTATCAGGATGCCATGACTATTGTCACCAAATACGGTCGCCCTGATTTGTTCATCGCTATGACCTGCAATCCTAAATGGAGCGAGATTACAACTAATTTACAGCCATGGCAGTGTGTCGAACACAGACCTAATTTAGTAGCACGTGTGTTCAAAATTAAGTTAGAAGCTCTATTACAAGACATCAGCAAAGGATTGTTTGTAAAATTTTGTGCTATGGTGCACGTAATCGAATTCCAAAAACGTGGTCTACCACATGCACACATTTTAATCATTTTAGATAGCAACTCTAAATTAAGGACTAAGGAGGATGTCGACAATATCGTTTGGGCAGAAATTCCTGATGCTAACTACTACCCTCAACTTTATGACATTGTTTTGCAACATATGATTCATGGGCGCTGTGGAGAACACAACCCCAATTCTCCCTGTACAGATCTCGGCAAATGTACTAAAGGTTTCCCTAAAGATTTTCAAACATCTACCATCATAGCTAAAGATTCCTATCCCATTTATCGCAGAAGCTTTGGCCCTTCCATTCAACACCACTCTAAAACAATTGACAATTCTTGGGTAGTTCCATACAATCCATTCCTACTCTTGAAATACAGGTGCCATATTAATGTGGAAGTTTGTGCTTCAATTCAAAGTGTCAAATATTTGTTTAATAATGTCTACAAAGGCCATAACAAAGCCAACCTTGACATTTGCCAGACTCACATTGACCCTGATGAAACACATCAATTTATGGATTCCAGATATGTTAGTGCACCAGAGGCAGCTTGGCGCATTCTTGCTTATCCTGTGCATAAGCAATCTCATAGCCTCATTCGCCTTGCCGTACATCTGCCTCATTCTTAATCACTCTATTTTCATGAGGATGACTCCATTGCTAACATCCGACAAAAACTTCATTGGAATTCTACTCTTATGGCCTACTTTGAGCTTAATATCAATGACCAACATGCTCATAACTATTTATACCGGCAAATTCCAGAGTACTATGTTTGGAAGGAAGGCTCTTGGGAACTTAGAAAGTGAGGAGGTGGCTCTGTTATTGGAAGGATGTACACCATCAGTGTCAAAGATCAAGAACGCTACTACTTGCGATTGTTGCTATTACACGTCAAAGGTGCTACAAGTTTTGACAGTATTAAAACGGTCAACGGAGTTACTTATGAAACCTTCAAAGAGGCAGCATTAGCCCTTGGCTTACTCTTTGATGATAGTTTATGGAAAAATACGCTACAAGATGCCTGTATTCTCAACATGCCAGCACAGCTTCGGGACATGTTTGCCTATATCTGCATTTTTGGCCCTCCAGCTAATCCTCTGCAGTTATGGGATGAATTCAAGGAACACTTTCTACAGGACTATTGCCATGCATACCACTCCAATATTCAGGTCTGTATAAATTGTGAAGGCTATGCTATGACTGATGTGCAAGATGTTGTAAAAAGTCACGGGAAAAGTTATACGGATTTTCATTTACCACGACCCGTAAATAAACCACACCTCCTCCCGCTGTATAATAAGGATGTTGAGCTACAAACAGCTGCAGAGATGAAAGCCACTCTAAATGACGAACAACTGTTGGTCCATAATACTATCAGTCAATCTTTACAAGACTCTACTGACACCACAAAGTGCTTTTTCATTGAAGGTCCTGGTGGGAGTGGAAAAACCTACTTATATCATCTACTGCTACATCAGCTAAGGGAGAAGGACACATTGTGTCAGCAGCTGCTACAACAGGAATTGCGCCCAACTTACTCGAAGGAGGATGCACAATCCATTCTCTCTATGGCATTCCAATCCCTGTCAATGAAACCTCTGTTTCAAGGATTAAAACTGATACAGAGGCAGCCAAACAGTTGCAAAATACAAAACTATGTATCATTGATGAGTGTACAATGCTCTCTAAATATGCATTGCATGTCATTGATAGACTTTTACGGGATGTCATGACAACACATGTCTCCAAGAAACAGCAAACACCATTTGGAGCTACAGTTATTGTTCTGGGAGGAGACTTTAGACAATGCCTTCCTGTCATCGCTCACGGAACCAGAACTGATATTGTAGAGAGCTGCATTAAGTATTCCCAACACTGGCAGCATTTCGTTACTCTGCCACTCATTAACAACATGCGCTCCATTGACCAACAATACAGTGTTTGGTTGCTTCAACTGGGAAATGGTGAACTTTCCAATGATTTTAACCTTGGAGATGATGTCATCGAAATACCTTCAGACATGCTCTCTACTGGCTGCTTAATACATGATATCTTTGGAGACAACATTTCTATTGATATTAATAATAATGAGAGTATCAATATTGCGGCATCACATGCAATTCTATGCCCTACAAATGAGGATGTTGATAATGTTAACTTCAACATCATGGATCGTCTAAATCGTGACTACACTGAATATACCAGTCATGATTCCATTGATGCTGACGAATCTGATGACCCTGACCAATATCCAGTGGAATTCTTACATTCGCTTATACCAACTGGAATGCCTTCACATCGGCTCAAACTTAAAAGTGGCACCATTATCATGCTCTTACGAAACCTCAACACAAAAAAAGGTCTGTGCAACGGTACTCGCTTGATTGTTACTGCTTTGCTTCCCAACATCATAGAAGCTAAAGTAATTACTGGGTCAGCAGCTGGAAATATTGTATTAATTCCACGTATCGATTTATGTCCATCTGACACAGGATCACCTTTTACATTAAGACACCGCCAGTTTCCAGTGAAGCCAGCATTTGCCATGACAATTAACAAATCGCAAGGCCGGACACTCCATCGAGTTGGTATTTTTCTACCTGAGCCAGCATTTGGCCATGGTCAACTATATGTTGCTTTTTCACGAGTGAGGCAACGCTGCAATGTCAAGGTTCAAGTGGTGGATACAGCAGCTCAAGGGAAATTAGTTCCGAATAGTCCCAAAGTTTTCACCAAAAATATTGTTTATAAAAATATTTTACCTTAAACTCTTTAGATAGATAGTTAGGTGTAGATACATAGTCACTTTAAAATTAAACAAAAACATACAAAAAAAATTAGTTTAGCCATAGATGTATAGGAATAAAAGAAAAAGAAAAAACAAACAAATTAGTTTAGTTATAGATATAGAGATTATAATTACTTAGATAGGAAACAGTCATTTAAGATATATAGTCGTTAGTTTTTTAGTTTACAGCATTTTCTTTTATGTATTTGATAGTATATGTATATGAACACACATTTAGTAGAAGATGGTAGATGTGTATCATCTAAATGACTGTATTTGGTGATAGGAACCTGTCTTTGAAGCTCCAGCAGTATAGCTGCTGAGAGATTTCATTTTGTTTTTAAACAGGTGAGGTTTTTGTGAACAGCTAAGAGATGGGTGGGATGGCTGTTCACACACATCTCTATCTCGAGGTGTGTTCTGTACATATAAATTATAGAGAGGTACGTATTTAGATAGGGAAAGAATAGAGATTTAGTTTTCACATCTGTGTTTTACTGTTATTTATGGAAGTTAGAGTGGAAATAGCACAATTTTTGGACTTGCTGTGCAAGGGCTGAGCTACAACTCACTTGCTGTAAGTTGTATGTAATATATATGAAATTTGTGGTTCACTTGCAGCAGATGCGGCAACTTGGTTTCAGTAGTTTTGGCCGCAAAAAAACCATGGCTACAAGTGTTTTTTTGTGGATGCATTTGCTGCAACTGTTGAAGCCAACTTTGCCGCATTTACTACAAGTTAACTGCAAGTTTCATATACATTGCATCGTACTTGCTGCAAGTGTGTTGCAGGTCAGTTGTTAGGTGCCAAGTGTGGAAGTTTTTATTTTTTTTAACATTACTTCTGCAAATAGCAGAAAAATGCAGATGTGAAAGGGATGTAAGTGTTAAGAAATAGGGATAAGTTAGTTAGGACCTGTCAGATCAAAGGCCACCGTGAAGTGGTTGATGGCACGCTTATATTGGCCAATCGTGTACTATAGACGTTGATTTCTTAAATTTTACACTTTTGTAAAAACAAAAACAAAAATTTTGGGGACACAAAAGGTCTTTTATCTCAGTTGTACCTCTTAGAATTATTAAAAATGAAGGATTAGCTAAGCCCAAAAAATTATTGAAAACGTTCTATAGCAACCCATCAGATGTAAAATTACTGTGAAAATACATGATGGGCACACAAGTATTCGCCCGTATGGGTACTAAGCGCCTTTACACATATTCATGAAATATTCAAAAATGTTAAAGAACATACAAATATACATAGTTGATGGATACATATTATTTATTTATTGCATTATTGTTGTTGAGCAAAGACCCGTGGAAGTGGCATTTGCCATGAAACGGTAAGCCAACATCTGATGTTTTCCATCCCTCCCCTCATAAGCACGTGGATGGATGCTGTGTAACTGGACCTTGAATGAAAAGAATTCTCACGAGCTGGTGAGTACTGCCGTTTTTTGTTCTTTCTTACTATTATTTATTAATTGCATTATTGTTAAATTAGAATAAAGTATATATGGATTCTAGACTTCCGATTCTTTAGAATCGGGCCGCCATCTAGTTATATATAAATACCATTCTATAGCCAGGGTTACACACGCCCATGCGCTTTTTTAAGCCCTTAGAAAAATGAATCGGTTTTTCTAAGGTGCCAATAATGTCCCCTGAAGTCCTGGATGTTTTTGGGAAATTTTTGGACTTAGTCATTTTTTCACCAAAAATGCATATACGTTAACGCATGATGCCTATATGTAGCATGCGTTAACGCATGCGTCTCCCATAGGGCCCTATGTTAAAAAAAACATGAAATTTTTTAAAGGCACCCAAAAACGCCGCTGCATAAAAAAGCATGCATTTTTTGAAAAACGCACACACAAATGCGTTAACGCATATGCGTTTTTGGACTTTGAAAAAAAAATGTCCAAAATGTTCCCAAAAACAGATTTAAGCCAAAAACAGAGGGTATGTGTGACCCTGGCCTATTGCTTATGCAGAATTGTTGCTTTTAAAAATACTTTTTAGTTTCCATTAAAAGATTTACAAGTGACATGCTGCTCAAAATGTTCCACAAATGTTCCTTCAAGTTCAGCAAATATACAATAGAAGAACAAGCTGAAAGATGAAGATGGAAATAATTGTGGTTTTGAAACACAAGTAACACACATAACAATTTTATTCAGTCTTTGAGGTACACATTTCAATTATTGATAAGAAAGAGTGATAATGAATCTACTACTGTATGACATCACTTCACACATTACAATACTGTGTATATTTTCCAAGCAGTTTTCAGCAGAGGCCAATCTGACAAAGAAATGAAATAACTTAAAATATTGATTTGTTTGTCTAAAATATTAAAGCACTGGAAAGAAAAGTTAAATTGGTTTTGAACACAATTAAATTTGGCTAGAAAAATTTCCAATTACTCTAATACACTAATTTTTAATAAGCTCATTAGATGTTAGACGTTTATTTTGTTTTTAACCATGTTCATTAAAATAGGTCATGAAAAGTATTTGAAACTAGTTAGTGTCTTGAAGCAAAATTATGTTTCTAAACCTTGCAATTTTTTTTTAATACAGTTTGCAAGATTTAAAGAGGACCTGTCATCCTCCTGGTGCTTTCTAAACTGAAAGCACCCCTAAATGCAGCATGTCTTCTGCATTCAGGGAAGGGGTCCCCCATGTCTCTATCCCCCTTGTACAAAACACTTTAGAAAGTGTAGAGGTAAGGAGTCCAGAGGGACTTACTCAGTAATGAGTCCTCGCTGTTCCCTGGTGCCCTCCCCGCCTCCAGCCCTCTTTTTGCTGCCTCCAGCCCTCTCTGTGCCACTTCCAGCTTCCTCAGTAATGCCTCCTTTATGTTTCTCCCCTCCTCGGCCGCTTAATGCTCCTCTAAGGGAGGCAGAGGGATCAATGGGTGGGAACGGCCCCGGTAACTGAAACATCTCCTGCTGGTGACGTCAGCACCCTGCTGCAGATTATGTATGTACAGCAGGGTAGGCTGCAGTGCTGACGTCACTAGCAGGAGGCGTTTCAGCTACAGGGGCCGGCCATTGATCGCTCTGCGCGTGGGTGACTTCAGATGCAGAGGAGCATTGAGTGCCCGAGGAGGGGAGACACATAAAGGAGGCATTACTAAGGGGGCTGGAGGTGGCACAGAGAGGGCTGGAGGCAGGGAGGACACCACGGAGCAGTGAGGACTTATTATTGAGTAAGTCCCTCTGGACTCCTTATCTGTACACTTTCTAAAGTGTTTTGTACAACTTACAAGGGGGGGCTAGAGACATGGGGGACCCCTTCCCTGAATGCAGCAGACATGATGCATTAAGGGGTGCTTTCACTTTGGAAAGCACTAAGGGGGTAACAGATCCTCCTTAATGGCAATGCGTCTCCATCAGATTTATGCAAGGGTTTAAGAGGGCCCCTCCAAAAAAATAAATGAGCCCCTATTGTCAAATAGCTCACAAAAGAATGTTTCCAATATTCAAGCAGCAATCATAATATGATATCAGAAATGATACCATTATTTCAATGAGCCGCCATCATTCCAGCTTCTGGAAATCTTGCATATGCACTCTGCTCATTTCAGTAGCATCCCTGCATCTCTGAAGCCAGGTGTACTCACTCATACTGCCTTTAGAGACGAACACTGGGCATGATCATAAAAAAGCTTATGCATTTCCAATCATGTGTACAGAACCTCTCTGAAGCCAAGATGTGTATTCCTGACCACAGAGGCGCACTGATGCTGCTGAAATGAGTAGATCATATACAGTATGCAAAATTTCCAGGATCCGCAACGTTGATGGCTCATGTAAATCATGTAATCACACCCACAGGGGAGGAATAAGATGGTTAATTAAAATTTAAATATTACACCAGAGCTAGCTCGTATTTCTGAGTGACTGCGGTAACTCTAAGGTGTCACCGCATATGTTCCACCTTTGGGTGTGTTACAAGTTAATTATAAGTGATGAGTTACTCGCTACTCTGTTTATTATGGCTCCCAATAAACCACATAGGCACCACTGAGTTAATCCTTATTTGTGATGTTTATTAAAACTGGATAGTTAGTTACACAATTACCACTTTTTTAATGTGTGGTTGGTGTTATTTGCTATAACTAATTTTAAAATAACAAAACTTCTAAAATTATTCAAATACAATAATTTTTAAATAACTACACCTTACTGTAAATGTAAAAACTAGGTAAAATTGCTATGAAATCAATATATGATCAATATAAAATCACATATAAAAAAGGTAGGATTATGTTTGGTTCACCAGAGGAAGGGGTGTGCCTTTTCCTCTGGTCTTGCGTGGGTATCTCAATGCTTGTAACTGGTAGCGTTGTTTGGTCCTATGTTTGACCGCTTCTTAGTTGATTGTTTATAGCTTATTTCTGGTCTAAGATAGGCGTATGTAGCTCATCTAGAACAAAATAATGTGCTTATCAGTACACAATCTTAAGTATGGTTTCGTTTGTCTGTTGTTATTAAAATATTACCTTTCGATGTTGCCATGTGTGTTTAACCTCTCGGAGTTTTGGTTACTGGTCCTGTTATGTCTTCTGAGGTTTGTCTGGTTGTAGGGACCTGTTGATTTAATTTATTGTTCTTGTTTTAGGGATTCTTTGCCACATCATGTTAAAATTTCGTATTGAATAGACACTTACCGTACTTGTTTTTTATAGTGGTGCCTCTATAGTGATGGGCTCAGCCCCCTCTGATGTGCTATAAATTGAACAAATAAAATCCTATTTATGCTTCAAAAAATAGGGAGTGGATATTTTGACACTAGTGGTGGTGTTTGATATCTGGGTTCTGGGTGTAAGGATTTGTAATAGAATTATATATTTAACTTTGAAATTGGATAGTTTGATACGTGTGGTAGTGTTTGGTATCTAGATTTGAGGTGTGGGGATATGTTATGTATCTATGTGTTCATTTACTCTTTGGAGCCTAATTGTTATTTTGTATAGCACCACTCGTGGTGGTGTTTGGTGTCAGGACTTTGGGTGTGGCAAACAGTAAGGTGTGATTAATTAAAAATTATTGTAATTGAATAATTTTAGAAGTTTTGTTATTTTAAAATTAGTTATAGCAAATAATACCAACCACACATTAACAGAGTGGTAATTGTGTAATTAACTATACAGTTTTAATAAACATCCCAAATAAGGGTTAACTCAATGGTGCCTACGTGGTTTATTGGGAGCCATAATGAACAGAGTAGCGCGTAACTCAGGGGTCTCAAACTCACGGCCCCCGGGCCGCAAGCGGCCCGCCACGCTCCCCAGTGCGGCCCGGGGCACCATGAAAAAAAAATGCATGCCCCGGGCCATTATACATGCAGCCGACGCGGTACCGCTTTATTGTGACTACTGTGACGGGTACCGCGCCGGCTCAGCTCACACAAGCGCCTTCGCGCCTGCCCTGTACATTCATGAAAGCAGGCGGCCGGTGGACCAATCAGAAGCCGCCTGTGACGTCACAGGCGGCTTCTGATTGGTCCACCGGCCGCCTGCTTTCATGAATGTACAGGCGCGAAGGCGCTTGTGTGAGCTGAGCCGGCGTGGTACCCGTCACAGTAGTCACAGTAAAGCAGTACCGCGTCGGCTGCATGTATAATGAGCCCGGGGCATCAGGTGTGTATGAGTGAGTGTTAGAGAGAGAGTGTCAGTATGTGTGAGTGTATATGTGAGTGAGTGTGTATGTGTATAATAGTGAGTGTATTTGTGTGTATAATAGTGTGTATGTGTATAATAGTGAGTGTATTTGTGTGTATATGTGAGTGAGTGTGTATGTGTATATGTGTGAGTATATGTGTGAGTATTTGTGTGTATATGTGAGTGTGTGCATGTGTATAATAGTGAGTGTATTTGTGTGTATATGTGAGTGAGTGTGTATGTGTATATGTGTGAGTATTTGTGTGTATATGTGAGTGAGTGTGTGTGTATTTGTGTGTATATGTGAGTGTGAGTGAGTGTATTTGTGTGTATATGTGTGTGAGTGTGTATATGTGTGAGTATTTGTGTGTATATGTGAGTGTGTATATGTGTGAGTATTTGTGTGTATATGTGAGTGTGTGCATGTGTATAATAGTGAGTGTATTTGTGTGTATATGTGAGTGAGTGGGTATGTGTATATGTGTGAGTATTTGTGTGTATATATGAGTGAGTGTGTGTGTATATGTGAGTGAGTGTGTATGTGTGAGTGTATGTGTGTTGTGAGGCACCGCCGGCATGATCCGCATGGCCGGGGTACATCACATGTAGGATCAGAGGATGATCCTGTGCACACTGGCCGGTTTTCCTGTGATGATAATACTGTGTGAACCAACCTGAACACAATGAGGTTTCAAGAGCCTAATGAGCGGCAGTGAGAGTGAGATGAGATCGAGGAGTCCATGAGGAATAGGATGTAATGAGTGAGTGCTGACAACCCGGAACACAGGGAGTTAACCTAAGCTGTGTGACAGGCTGATTAACAGCAGCTGAGGGGGTGTGTCCATGTGGGAGTGGCTGGCACGATAAGAGCCGGCCACCTGAGTGATTGATTCATTCATTCTGGAGGCTGAGATACATTCTGGAGGCTGAGTTTGATGCAGATGGAAGCTGAGACCAGCCTGAGTGCAGAGTAGTCCAAGGCTCTGTGTGCATGACATGATGGGAGCATGCTAGCTCCATGCCGGTGCCGAGGTCCGTGGTCGTATCCGCACCTAGAGGGGGAAGCCGTGGTTGACCCGTGGACACTAGACCGGGCGTGGGGTGAAACACGCCCGGGAAGGAGCCTGTGGCGATGCCTGGTGGAACCTGTGACCCAGGTAGCGAGACCCGGATCCGTGCCCGGTAAGAAAGCAGTTCCCGAGCGATAGTGTGAACTGTGCACCGGGTGTGCGTAAATCATGTTAGGCGAGTATAGACCGCCCTTGGGACCGACTCAGTGGAGTCCGTTAAAGGTCCTGATGAACCGGAATGTATGTAGCCCGTGGAGGCAATTGTATGTAGTGTGCCAGGCGGGCATAGACCGCCTTTGGGTCCGAGTCAGAGTACTCAGTTAAGGGACCCGATGAACTATGTGTATGAGGGCGTAAGTAATGGCCCTGAATGAGAGATGATGACCTATGTAAGACCCATGTATAATAATGTGGAGAGACAGTGACCCAGCTGGTATGGATGATGTTGGAGGCGTTCCGTCCTTGGGACGAGAGGGAGGCTTGCCCTGCTGCTTGCAGAGGGTACCCGTCCCTCAACCACGACCTCTAATGGGGTGAGTGTGCCTGTGGTGCCAGAGACAGGGGTAAGAGGGCTCCAGTAGGTAACGGATGTAGAGGTTCCCGTCTCCTATGGTTTGCCAATCCCTGTAATGGGCCATGGAGGGGCCACAGTCCATGGATGTGGGCTGTGAGCAGGTGTGTGATCCATGGACGTTTGAAGGATGGATCACATACGGTATGTAAGGACCCGGTCAGGCAGGATTCCTGACTAGGGGTGAATGTATATCATCATGCTGGGGGACTAAAGCCAGGCGGCAGGTACCGCCATTGGGACCCACAGGGCCCGTTGAGGCGTATGTAACGAAGGTCAGAAGCAGGGTTAGAAGGGCTCCCGTACTGTGTAACGCGTGGTTAGGCCGGAGGCCGCAGCCACGGGTTACTAGGGTTTGCCAATCCCTGTTATGAACCCGGAAGGGTCATCATCGAAGTATATCAAATGCATTTATTATAAAGGTACTGTAAGATGTGTAAGTAGGCCGGAGGCCGTAGCCACCACGGGAGCTGTTAGTAGAGCTCCAATGGGGACAGAGAGTCATGGTTACAGGTCCCGGGTTACTGTGAATGTATATGTGCAATGTTTTATGTAATGTATGATGTGTTTATGTAAAGTGTTTATAATCAATGTGATATATGTGAAACATGCTACCCGGGTTATGTGATTAATATGTGAAAATAAACGGGTAGACATTGGTTAACCTTATAAACACGTGTTCTTGTCGTTTGCAAGCGGGTTCCCCGGTTGCTACCTCACAGTGTGTATATGTGTGAGTGTGTATATGTGTGTGCTTGTATATTTGTATGTGAGTGTGTATATGTGTGTGAGTGTATATATATGTGTGAGTGTATTCCCGCGCCGCCTGAGCGGCACATCGCCGGCGGCTGGTGCCATGTGCTGACTGGTGCCGGCTGCCGGGTGCAGGCTGGTGCCGCGTGCTGGCTGGTGCCGGCTGGTGCCGGCAAGCGGAAGACTGGGAGCCACAGAGGAAGAATCTGCCTGAATGAGAAGAGTGGAGTCAGGTAAGGCGCTGTTACAGCCGAAGATAGCAGCCTGGAGGGGGAGGGGAACGTGACCGCTAAAAGTGCCTAGGGCGGCAGGAACTCCAGATATGTCCCTATGTAAGTGTGTCAATGTGTGAGTGTGTATGTGTTTGTGTGAATATGTCTGAGGATGTATGTGTGTATGTATGCGAGTGTGTGTGAATGTGCGGGTGTGTATATATGGGCTTGTCCACACACCTGCGCTCTCAGTATTTAAGTGCTTCTGCGCTAAATACTTAGGTTTTGACAGAGAAGTGCAGGTGCGTGTATGCGGCCGCTTTCAGCAGACGCTGTCCCTGGTTACCCGATGTGTATCGTGGTAACCAGTTCATACAGCAGGCTGCCCACTGTCCGCTTATCTCGAACGCACAGGGAAACGCTGCTTGCAGGGTTTCCCTGTGCGCTCTGGATAAGCGCACACTATGCAGCCTGCTGTATGAACTGGTTACCACGATACACATCGGGTAACCAGGGACAGCGTCTGCTGAAAGCGGCCGCATACACGCACCTGCACTTCTCTGTCAAAACCTAAGTATTTAGCGCAGAAGCGCTAAATACTGAGAGCGCAGGTGTGTGGACAAGCCCTATGTGAGTGTGTGTGTGAGGGAGAGAACAAAAAGAACAGAGACCAGGACATTACTACAAGATGACAAGGGAGGGAACATTACTAAAAGATTGGGACATTACTACAAGATGAGGACCAGGATGGGAGACATTAATATAGGATGGGGACCAGGATGGGGACATTACTACAAGAAGAGGACCAGGATGGGGACACATACTACAAGATGGAGACCAGGATGGGGACATTACTACAAGAGGTGGATCAGGATGGGGACATTACTACATGACGAGGACCAGGATGGGGACATTACTACATGACGAGGACCAGGATGGGGACATTACTACAAGATGGAGACCAGGGTGGGGACATTACTACAAGAAGAGGATCAGGATTTGTACTTTACTGGTTGAGAAAAAAATTCTGGTATTGCTAAAATGTCACTTAGGGTACCGTTACTTGTCGCAACATTGCATGCAATCTCACTGGCAATTTGCTGGTTGCAGTGAAATCATGGACACATTGTTACATTTGTACCCGGCAAGAAAATAGAACAATGTGTCCATGATTTCACTGCAACCAGCAAATTGCCTGTGAAATTGCATGCAATGTTGCGACGTGTAACGGTACCTTTAGTCCTACAAGCAATGCGGCCCCCCCGATATCAATTTTTTTCTACGTGCGGCCCACCAACCCAACCGAGTTTGAGACCCCTGGCGTAACTCATCACCTATTAACGAATAATAAGATGGAAAGAGGGCAAACTAGTCTGGGTAAACAATGCCTTTCTGACTAGTCAAAGCCCTAATTAGCATATAAAAAACAGAGGAAATAAATGCTTTTTTTACACTTCGGCTAGGGTCACATTTGCGGTCGGGATTGCAGATCCTGATCCGGTTTTGAGCTGTAAAAATGCTTAAAACTGGATCAGGATCCGCAGCCCATAGATGACCATTATAAAACAGGATTGCACTTAATGCAATCCGGTTACCGCATTCCGGTTTCGCTGCCTGCGTGAAAAATCATGCAGGCAACATTTTTCAGAGCGGTTTCAAAACCGCAGTGGGACTGCTATAATGGGCGACTATGGGAGCCCAACCTGCGGCTGCGGGGATGAACAAAGGGTTAATTTTAATATTATATGTGGGCAACAAGTCTCTAGGGAGTGTCCACCCTCCCTAGAGACATGTTGTCGAAGGGATGAACAAAGAGTTAAGCTTAATAATAGATGTGGCCAGCATGACTCTAGGGGGTGCCCGCCCTCCCTAGAGACATGCTGTCCACACAGGTGGGCATGTGAGGGGTTAATATGTGGAATTATAGTCTTGCCGGCTATTGTCGGCATTTACAATTTTATGGCTAGGGTCACATTTGGAGGGGTAATTGCAATTACCGCATCCAGATCCAGATGCGGTAAGCGCAATTGCCTTCAGACACATTTTTTTCACAAAATGTGTCCTGCAAACCGCAATGCGGTAACCGGATTTCTCAGGATGTGTAATCCGGAGCAATCCAGTTACCGTATGCTTTGTTCATCCCTGCTACTGCAGGGATGAACAAAGGGTTAATGGTAATAATAGATGTGGGCAACATGTCTCTAGGGGGTACCCCCCCAGAGTCATGCTGTCCACTCAGGTGGCCATGTGAGGAGTTAATGTGGGCATTTATAGTATTGCCAGCTATTGTCGGCATTTTCAATTTTGTGAATGAATCCGACGGCTCCTTGCTGTGTAGTAGATACAGTACGTAATGTACGTACTGTATGAGCCACTGGCCTTGGTCCTGAAAGCATTAACATTAGGTCTATGGGCAGCGCACCGCCATAGACCTAATGTTAATGCTTTCAGGGCCAAGGCTAGCAGCTCTTACAGTACGTACATTATCAACTGTATCTACTACACAGCGAGGAGCCGCTGGGTTCATTCATAAAATTGAAAATGCCAACAATAGCAATACTATAAATGCCCACATTAACCCCTCACATGTCCACCTGAGTGGACAGCATGTCTCTAGGGAGGGTGGGCACCCCCTAGAGACATGTTGCCCACATCTATTATGAACATTTAACCCTTTGTTCAGCAGGCAGCAGGGATGAACAAAGCATACGGCTGCCTCAGGCATTCACATGTGCCTTGCAGTAGCCGCATGGACTCCCATAGGAGCCCATTATAACAAGCCTGCTGTGATTTGCAAACCGCTGCGAAAACTGCAGCCTGCAGCATTTTTACAGAAGGCTGCAAATCCACAAGCGGTAACCAGATTGCATGTAGTGCAATCCGGTTTACATAATGGGCTCCTATGGGCTGCGGTTCCTGATCCGGTTTTGAGCTTTTTAACAGCTCAAAACCATATCAGGATCTGAAATTTTCAACACAAATTGTAACTGTAGCCTTTGAACGAAACCAGCGGCTCCTCACTGTGAAGGAGATACAGTACATAATCTTCGTACTGTATCAGCCGCTATCCATGGTCCTGAAACTGTAACATTAGGTCTATGGCGATGCACTGCCCATAGACTTAATGTTAAAGCTTTCAGGACCCTGGATAGCGACTCATACAGTACGTAGATTACGTACTGTATCTCCTCCACAGTGAGGAGCCGCTGGTTTCATTCATAAATTGTAAATGCCGACAACAGCAAGACTATAATTCCACATATTAACCCCTCACATGCCCACCTGTGTGGACAGCATGTCTCTTGGGAGGGTGGGCACCCCCTAGAGAAATGGTGCCCACATCTATTATTAAGAATAGTCCTTTGTTCATCCCTGCGGCAGCAGGGATGAGCAAAGCATACAGCTGCCACAGGCATTCACAAGTGCCTTCCAGCAGCTGCATGGGCTCCCATAGGAGCCCATTATAGCAATCCTGCTGTGGTATGCAAACCACTCCGAAAACTGCAGCCTGCATGATTTTTCACGCAGGCTGCAAATCCGGATGCGGTAACCAGATTGCATGTAGTGCAATCCGGTTTACACAATGGGCTCCTATGGGCTGCTAATTAACAGCTCAAAACCGGATCAGGATCTGAATCTTTAAACGCAAATGTGACCCCAGCCTAAGGCTAGGGTCACACTTGCACAATTCTAAGTTCCCTGCGTTATTTGCAGAAAATTAGAATTTTTCCTCACTACGCAGCCTGCACACAGACAACACGCAGGCTGCATAGCGGCGAACGCGGTGTATAGCGGTGAACCCTAGCAACCTGCTATGCTCCTGGATAGCAGCTACACAGCGGGCTGCGGGGAGTGCGATTTGCACCACGCACGCATCACGCACAGGGGAATGCAGCATGCTGTGTTCCCCTGTGCGTGGTGCAAATTGCACTCCCCGCAGCCCGCTGTGTAGCTGGTATCCAGGGAACACAGCAGGTTGCTAGGGGCCGCGTTCGCCACTATGCAGCCTGCATGAAGGCTGCGTGCAGGCTGCGTAGTGAGGAAAAAATTCAAAGTTTTCTGCAAACAACGCAGGGAACTTAGAATCGTGCATGTGTGACCCTAGCCTCAGACCTGCGTCTTCCTTGAGGCTGCTGAATCCATATTAAACTTAGGCTAGGGTCACACTTAAAAGGCACAACCCCGGTAACTGTATCTTATAATCTGTAAAAATGCAATTCTTATTCTGGATCTGGATGCATTAATGCATCTGGTTTTGGAATATCAAAAACTGGATCCGGAACCAGATCCGATACCGCAAGGTACATTTATGTACCTTGCGGTACTGGATCCGGTTCCCATAGGCGCCCATGTTGGAAAAAAAACGGATCCAGTTTTGCAACCTCTCTGAAAAATGCAGCCTGATGGTTTTTACCGCAGGCTGTAAAACCGGATCTGGTAACCGGTTTACCATTTGGGCCATCCGGTTTTCCAATTACAGCATATGGGCTGCGGATCTGGATCTGGTTTTGAGCATTTTTAACACTCAAATGTGACCCTATCCTTAGATTCTAGCAGGCTTAGCTCGCAGTGTTACCAGCATGTAACGCTATGTGCTGCCTGCCTATGGATTGCTATGTCAACCCGATGCTTACAGCAGCCAGCGGCTCCACAGCTAATCCCCGGATATGCGCTATTGCAGAGCGCACAGGAAATGTGGTTTGCAGCATTTTCCTGTGCGTTCTGAAATAGCACATATCTGAGGATTCTCTGTGGAGCCAGCGGCTGCGATAAGCATCCAGTTGCCATAGAGATGAGTAGGCAGGCGGCGTTACATGCCGTTAACGCTATGCGCTGCTCCTGCCACAGACTAAGTTTTTAATGGATTCCCCAGTCTGAGGTCAGAGGCAGGTCTGACCCTAGCCTAAAGCAAGGATCACACTGCCGTTAGTTATGTGTTCAGGGGTTCCATTTAAAACCTAGAATTGTCAGCCTTAACGCAGTGTTACCAGAAAGGTTAGACTGCGTTAACGCTTTCAATTCATTCCTATGGGGGATGGAACCCCAAAGCACAGCTCAAAGCCGGCATCTGTGTGCCTGAGATTGAATCTCGTGCTATTCCAAGTGCATCAGAAGGGCGTGTGCCTTCAGCATCATGTGATGCGCTTTAAATAACACAAGATTTCAAACTCTGACATTTAGATGCCGATGTTTGAAATGCACTCAGTGTTCTATCAGCCATAGCAATGATTGGCAGCATTAACACAGGCTAGGTCACATTAGCATTTTTTTTCCATCCGGATCCGGTTTTAAGCATTAAAAATGCTCAAACCGAATCCGAATCCGCAGCACCATATGCGCCATTATGAAACCGGATTGCACTTAATGCAATCCATTCCTGAATTCCGTTTTCGCTGCCTGCGTGAAAAATCATGCAGCAACATTTTTCAGAGCGATTTCAAAACCGCAGCGGCTGCTATAATGGGCGCCTACGGAGCCCATCCGGTAACCAGATTGCTCATAATGTGTAATCCGGTTGCCGACGATTTGTTCATCCCTGCTGCTAGCGGGATGAACAAAGGGTTAATGTCAATATAATATGTGGGCACCATGTTTCCAAGGAGTGTCCACCCTCCCTAGAGACATATTGTCCAATAGGGTGGCATTTGAAGGGTTAAATGCTTTATTCGTGATCGCCGGCTTTTGTCAGCTTTTACCATTTTGATCAATGAAAGCCGGAAGCTCCTCGTTGTAAGGAGGAGATACAGTACGCAATGTGCATAAGCACATTACAGGGCAGCATCCTCAAAAAGGAGCTGACCCTGCTGCTTACGCAAATTGCGTACTGTACCATGCTGCTAATAATGGTGCTGAAAGCTTTAACATTAGTTCTAGCAGTGTGACCCTAGCCTAATTGTTGCAGATTCTAAGGCAATCTTGGCCCTTTCATCAGTTTCCTGGGATTCTGAATGGGCACATCTGATGGAAAGTGGCTACTTTGCTGAATAAAACATATTTTTATAAATATATTTTTTGTTAAAATTTTTGAGAGTGTGCTCAATGAATGTATTGGGGAACACATCACATGATAGCGGATTTGGAGCACACAGCAACAGTTTCCATTTATTCACATCCTTCAGTTTATTAAAGTATACATAAACCACTACTACTCTGTCTTTGTAGCCAGTAATCATTACATACAGTTCACAGGAAATGTACATATCATTGAGTCCATATCTTCAGCGGGTACGTCCGCACGCTTTACAGAAACGTAAGTAACCTATAGTCCAATTCTACCGTGGATATGTCCGCATGGACTGACTATAATACAGCCTGTGTTTTCCAGTGAGTGTATAGCAGTCCTTCATAGCAGGGTTACCTGTCAGCCGCGTTGCTAGCTTCACAGACTGGCTCCAGCCAGTCTCGCTGACCAGGAAGACAACATACTGGCACAACCAACCAGGTCCTTGGACTTGATTCATTTATTGGCACCTGTCAGTGGTCCAGACCCTTAGAAGTGTCTACAGCTTCTTGGCCTCTAGGAGCCATAGCTCTTTGCTATCTCCTCACGATGTGATCAAACAGGGAGTATGTACTTCCAGAACTTGTCGGACATCAGAGATTCTGTTACTTAGTGGCAGTATCACTGTAATGCGTGAGACACACTCATGGGAGGTTTGTGGTTAGCCAGACATTCCCAGCACTTTCTGGTTAACCTGCAAATCCAGCCCTTAATACACTAAATCAGATTAATAGATCTACAAATCCCAGCAAAATAACCTGGATTTACATTGCAGCAGACCTTGGCCTGTGCGATACATATCGTTCATTTATAATATATTTGGTCGCTACCTCACAGTACTAGAAAAAATGAAGGGAAGAGAATAGAAAGGAAACATTAGGAAATGTATGAGAGGGAAGGGGGGAAGGAAATGTTACAGTCAACCAGTTTACGGATCAAATACAATAAGAATAGCAAGTTACAAAGAATACAACCTACAAACAACTTCAATGAGTGGTACACTGTAAAGAGCCCTGCTAAATTCACAAAACAGACAAGTAGGAGACACCAAGAACATTTTAAAAAATTAGGTCCAGATACCACAAAAATGGCATCAATCAACCCAAAATAAAATATTTTATAATTGCGCAGCCTGCATGTATGGCACAAGGGCTGTACACAAAGAAGTTCAGTGACCGCATTCATCACTCAGCCCTTCACTACACCCAGAACACTCATTCATGGCCGCACATTGCCCCAGACCTGATGGCAATAAGGCAGGCACGAGCGTAACTGAGGTAGCTGCTGGAGAGCTGGGACAAGCCGAACACCACAGATGCATTTCACTGCAGCATTAACCCATACTTTGCCACATATACACAGGGATCTTACTTATACATTTATGAACACCAGATATGATTACAATCATCATAAACATATCACAATAAACATGTACATAAATATACTATCAGGTGCTTTTCATACATGAAGATGTTTTATATATGTATGTGGGCAACATATGTATTCCAGATGTTTAGAGGGTAATCATGCTGTTAGGTTCTTTATGCTTATGGACGCTGATTTCCTAGGAAGCTTCAGATGGACTTAGGGCCTTAGTTTTATCCTGTTTAAAAAAGGGTGCAAATTAAAGACAATAAAATCACAGTAAAACTGCAAAGTCATTAAAACTCAGTGACATTCACTCATTTAAAACATAGCAGCAATCAGACTCAGGAAAGCATATAAAAATGCTTAAAATTTTCTTCCTATATAGATCTGCTGGTTAGGATTATAGCCATATATTTAATCCAAAAGGGCGTTATAAATATGAGCAAGTAAACGCTCATTGACCTTTTGGCATTCTATCCCCAGAGTTGTTAGTCCAGAAGCACTCTCTATGTGCAAGTCTCTTTTAGATTCTCCTTGCCATATTTATATGTCTATGTCCCTAACCTGAAGCATTTTAGATGCTTGGTAGCATGTAATTTATAGTGACGTGCTAGTCTTGAGCCTTGAGCTCATTATTACAACCAACACTCTTTGATGCTAAAATATCTTTTACCAAGTTCAGTGTTCGAATTTTATTGCCACAATGTTAGGCCTTAAGTACCTTAGGCAAATACATGTTGCATAGTCACATGATGTACTAGTGTTGCAGTTGATATGGCTACTTATGCTAATTCCTTCTCCCATCTGTGACCTAAATGTCTTGCCTGCCTAATGCTTCTGCGGATGCAATGACAGTCCACCAGGGATAAACCCTGTTAGCTTACTACCACCACCAAAGGGTGTTAACCTCAGGACATAGTGCCTTGTACCCAAAGGCCTTTCAACTTTTGCCTTGATTCGGGTTATTGCAGGGTGACTACGGAAGGTAATTTGCTAGTAAAGCCTGATCCTTAAGACGGCCACATCTCTTGAAGTCCTCCTCTCTGGTCCCCACTCTCACATTAAATATCAAATCTAATTATATTCTGCCTGATTCTGCTTTTCTGCTTGAACTAACAACTCACTCCCTCTTTGATTTTCTTAGCCCCGCTAGTAGCCTCCTTTTATTGTCCGTTTACTATAACTTCTGACTGGCAACCGTTGTCTTAGATCTTCGCCCGCTCTCAAATTTTTGATCTGTTGAGCAGATCTGCCTATCCCACACGAACGCCTTATTGGGATGGCTCTAATGTAGATGGATTATGGCCTCGATTGTGCATGTGCAGGAGTTTGTGGATTCGTTTTTTTATAAATGTCAGTTTGTATATGGTTACATATACAGTGTTGGCCAAAAGTATTGACACCCCTGCAATTCTGTCAGATAATACTCAGTTTCTTCCTGAAAATGATTGCAATCACAAATTCTTTGGTATTATTATCTTTATTTCATTTGTCTTCAATGAAAAAACACAAAAGAGAATGAAGCAAAAAGCAAAACATTGATCATTTCACACAAAACTCCAAAAATGGGCTGGACAAAAGTATTGGCACCCTCAGCCTAATACTTGGTTGCACAACCTTTAGCCAAAATAACCATCAATGAGTTTCTTACAATGCTCTGCTGGAATTTTAGACCATTCTTCTTTGGCAAACTGCTCCAGGTCCCTGTATATTTGAAGGGTGCCTTCTCCAAACCCCATTTTTTCTCTCAAAACCATTTTGCTACTGGTTGGCTTTTTGAAATGTGTGTTTTTTGTGGTCATTGTCCTGCTGGAAGACCCATGACCTCTGAGGGAGACCCAGCTTTTTCACACTGGGCCCTACATTATGCTGCAAAATTTGTTGGTAGTCTTCAGACTTCATAATGCCATGCACACGGTCAAGCAGTCCAGTGCCAGAGGCAGCAAACAACCCCAAAACATCAGGGAACCTCCGCCATGTTTGACTGTAGGGACCGTGTTCTTTTCTTTGCATGCCTCTTTTTTTCTCCTGTAAACTCTATGTTGATGACTTTGCCCAAAAAGAGAGAACATTCTTCCAAAATGTTTTAGGCTTTCTCAGGTAAGTTTTGGCAAACTCCAGCCTGGCTTTTTTATGTTTCGGGTAAGAAGTGGGGTCTTCTGGGTTCCTACCATACAGTCCCTTTTCATTCAGACGCCGACAGATAGTACAGGTTGACACTGTTGTACCCTCGGACTGCAGGGCAGCTTGAACTGGTTTGGATGTTAGTCAAGGTTCTTTATCCACCATCCGCACAATCTTGCTTGAAATCTCTTGTCAATTTTTCTTTTCCGTCCACATCTAATGGGAGTTTAGCCACAGTGCCATGGACTTTAAACTTCTTGATGACACCAGGACACAGACATTCAGGTCTTTGGAGATGGACTTTAGCCTTGAGATTGCTCATGCTTCCTCACAATTTGGTTTCTCAAGTCCTCAGACAGTTCTTTGGTCTTCTTTACTTTTCTCCATGCTCAATGTGGTACACACAAAAACACAGGACAGAGGTTGAGTCAACTTTAATCCATGTCAACTGGCTGCAAGTGTGATTTAATTATTGCCAACACCTGTTAGGTGCCACAGGTAAGTTACAGGTGCTGTTAATTACACAAATTAGAGAAGCATCACATGATTTTTCTAACAGTGCCAATACTTTGTCCACCCCTTTTTTTATGTTTGGTGTGGAATTATATCCAATTTGGCTTTAGGACAATACTTTTGTGTTTTTTTCATTGAAGACAAAATAAATGAAGATAATAATACCAAAGATATTGTGATGCAATCATTTCCAGGAAGAAACTGAGAATTATCTGACAGAATTGCAGGGGTGTCAACACTTTTGGCCAACACTGTATGTCTTTTTATCCTGACATTCAGGATACAGTAGTCAGTATAATATTTGTTTGCACTGAGCTGATTCATAAGGTCCTGGAGTCCACCCTCAGTCCCTTCCCATATCATCATATTATCAATAAAACGCACTCATAAATGCCCTTTTGGATTAAATATAAGAGCTATAACTTTATCCCAGCAGATCCATATAGGGAGAAAATTAGAGCAATATTTAATAATGCTTTCCTGAGTCCTGATTGCTGCTATGTTTTAAAATAAGTTAATTTCACTGATTTTAAATGACTCTGCAGTGTTATTGCGATTTAATTTTCTTTAAATTTGCACACTTTTTTACACAGGATAAAACTAATGGCCTAAGTCCATCTGAAGCTTCCTAGGAAATCAGAGTCCATAAGCGTAAAAAACCTAATAGCATGATATACCCACTTAAACATCTGGAATACATATTGTTGCCACACATTATAGCACCTGGTTGTATATTTATGTACATGTGTATTGTGATATATTTACATGATTGTAATCATATCTGGTGTCCAAACATATCTTGTCTGATAGATGTACTATAGCAACACTTTTTTTTGTATACACATGAAAGTGGTCAGTAAATTAGAGATTCAAGTTGTCACCCATTAATGGTACCTTTACACGAGGCAACATTTCTAGGGTGTCAACAGGTAACTTACTGGCTGCAGTGAAATCATGGAGACATTATTCCATTTGTACACAGCAACAAGATAGAACCATGTCTCATGATTTCACTGCAGACAGTAAGTTACCTGTGGATAAGCTAGAAATGTAGCCGCGTGTAAAGGTACCATTAGGGTTAACATATTTAGCAGCTGCAGTGATCATGTATGCCTCTTAGGCTTAGGATCAGGTCGCCGTTTGTTTTATGGCAAATCATTCTAGGCAAAAGATAAAGTGGGCATTTTATTTAGGCCATTGTACAGATCTATACGCCCTCCTTGTGTAATTTAGCTTCTGATTTTAGCAAAACGCTTCAATATGATACGCATGGATTCTTGTCATTATTTCATGGACACATGTCATAACAGGCCTGCTATAGCATGTAGATTTTAAACATATCAGAACAGGATGCAGTGCCAATGTGGCCTATAAGAGCATGGGGTAAGACGTTATGTAACTGCTCGCAAAAATGTTATGTACTACATCGTTGGCCGTATTTTTCACAACGAATGCGTGAAGCGTTTTTCATGTTGGTTCCCATGTATAGCCTATGTGGGCAAAAAACCGCATAAGTCGTCAATTAAATGTTTTAGCCGGCTAACCTCAGGTACTACAAAGGCAATTTCTGGAATACTACCAAATTTAGTCTGTGGATCAGTCCTATTTATAGATCTATTGGGCTCAAGTGATTATATGTCAGTAAAACATCCGAAATTTTTATGTTCCACCACCTACTAAAAAAAAACAAAATGTAAAAACACAAAAAGAGTCTCTTCATTTTCAAAGACATTGGGTCAAATATGGCATACATTGACTATGTATGGTTCTTATATGCCGCAGCCTGCATTTTTTATGGAACCATTTGAGACAGACACTACCTAGCATTTCATAGATTATATTGTAACTAACGGGTGGAAAAATATTTTGTTTTATTTTTTTCCCATTACGCCATTTACCAATTGGATTAATTTACTTCATATATTGATAGCTTAGATTCTTATGAACGCAGCGATACCAAATCTGTGTATTTTTACATTTTTTCCACTGTTTTATTGCTATTTTCAGTTCAGTTCCTTTGGGGGCCCCTAAGAGAGTGGGGGCCCTAGGCAACTGCCCACTCTGCCCCCCTAACGCCGGCCCTGCTTAGGATCCATGTAATTGTCCGCTGAATTTGTATTTTGTATTGCAATAATCATTTTATTTGTTTTGTAAAGCAATAAATTGCATTTCTATTTAGAACTTCATTGTGTACAGACTCTATATGCCCTCCTTGTGTAAACTTAGCTCTGATTTAGAAGTACACGCTTAATATGTATAGCTGGAATCTTGTATTATGCATGGCACAGGGTCTATAACAGGGCCTGGCTTAGCATTAGAATGTTAAACATTGATCAGGAACAGGGGGATGAGTGACACATGTAGGCCTATTGGGCAGGGGCCCCTCATACCTCATGTAACTGCTCCAATAAATGTTATGCTCCACTACACTCAGGTGGCACAAGTATTAGTTTCACAGAGTAGTATCGGAAGGATTAGTCTGTTGGTTCAGTCACATGTATAGGCCTATTGGGCAAAAACCTCATAAGTCATGCAATAAAATGTTATGCTCCGCTACCCTCAGGTAGCACAAATAGCAATTTCGTGGAATACTACCAAAATAATTAGTCTGCTGGGTCAGTCACATGTATAGATCTATTGGGCAGGGGGCCGTCATATCTCATGTAAATTCTCCAGGAAATGTTATGCTCCACACCCTACTAAATTCACAAAACACACAACAAAGACACACCAAGAAGAGTCTCCTCATTTCAAAGAATTGGGGCCAACAAAGTGGCATCAATTGACCTAGAATAGAATCTGTATAATGCCGCAGCCTGCATGTATGGCACAGGGTCTGGAACAGGACCTGGCCTAGCATTTCAAGATTAAATATTGATTACTAACAGGGGGATGAGAGATATCTTAGGCATCGTGCTCACAGAGCATTGCTAAATTCAGGAAACAGATAATAACGAGACCCCAAAGAAGAGTCTCCACATTTCCAAAAATTAGGGCCAGATACCACCAAAGTGGCATCAATTGAACCAGAATAAAAATTGTATAATGGCACAGTCTGAATGCATGGCACCAGGTCTGGAACAGGGCCTGGCCTAGTATTTGAAGGTTAAATATTCATTAGTAACAGATGGATAAGTGACATGTGTAGGCATCATACTAACAGAGCCCAGCTAAATTCAGGAAACAGACAAAAAAGAAAACCCAAAGAAGAGTTTCCACATTTCAAAAAATTAGGGATAGATACCACGAAGTGGCATCAATTGATCCATATTAAAAATTGTATAATGGCTGAGTCTGCATGGATGGCACAGGGTGTGGAACAGGGCCTGACTTAGCATTTGAAGGTTAAACATTGATCGGGAATAGGTGGATGAGTGACACATGTAGGCCTATTGGGCAGGGGCCCCTCATACCTCATGTAACTGTTGCAAGAAATTTTGCCACTCAGGTGGCACAAGTATTAGTTACAGAGTACTACCTGAGGAATTAGACAGTTGGTCAGTTACATGTATAGGCCTATTGGGGGCAGGGGGCTCTCATATGTCATGCAAATGCTCCAATAAATTCTGTGCTCAGCTACCTTCAGGTGACACAAATATCATTTTCATGGAATACTACCAGAAGAATTAGTCCTCTAAGGGTACTTTCACACTAGCGTTTTTTTAAATCGCGGCAGATGCGGTGAAAAAAACGCATCTGCCGCGAATTACCGCATACCGGCTACACTTGCGGCACAGTTGGAGCACAGTTGCGGCAAGCCCCATACAATGTATATGCGGGCTTGCGGCAGGTGCAGCAAGTGCGGTTTTGGCACTTGCGGAAGATGCTGGCCGCGAAAAAAAACGCGGTGAGCCGCGTTTTTTCGCGGCCGCACCTGCCGCAAGTGCCAAAACCGCAATTGCCGCACCTGCCGAAGCCCGCATATTCAATTGTATGGGTTTGCGCAACTGTGCCGCAAGTGCAGCAGGTATGCGGTACGGGCGAGCGTTTTTCACCGATCTGCCGTTCAAAAACCTAGTGTAAGTGCCTAGTCGCAATGCTATGGAGGGTCCTCATACCTCATGCACTGCTTCAATAAGTTTTATGCTCCACCACCCAAATATGGCAAAAATATGAGTTTCATGGCATATTCTCAGAATTAGTCAGCTGGGTTAGTCTCATGTATAAGAATCTGAAAATATGAGATAATGTGCAATAGGGTTTTATCTTTAGGACAATTGGTGAAATTAAACTCAATGAAATCTGCTCACCTGATATGGTTGTGCAACTCACAACCAAGTATGATGGCTTGAAAAACAGCTGCTGCATGATCTGCACTTCCACGGATAACCGCGGTTAAAGGTAAACTCTGAAAAGGATGAAGTGCCGTTCAACCTGCGCTGCTGCAAAGGACCACCAGACAATCGGGATAACTGGGATAAGATATTACTTTATTTCCGACGCGTTTCAGAGCTGCTACCGGGCTCCTTCCTCAAGGACCTCACTGCCAAAGAAGAGCAGAGCTGCTCATTCTGCCACGGACCTGGTCAATCCTCCTGCTCCTATCTTATCCCAGATATCCCAATTGTCTGGTGGTCCTTTGCAGCAGCGCAGTTTGAATGACATTTCATCCTTAATAGAGTTAGTCTCATGTATAGGCCTACTTTCAGGGGGGCCCTCATACCTCATACAACCGCTCTAAGAAATGTTATGCTCTGCCACCCTCAGGTAGCACAAATATCTCATGTATAGGCTTATTGAGCAGGGGCCTCATACCTCATGCAAACACTCCAAGAAATGTTATGCTCTGCCACCCTGCTCAATTGAAAAAACACACAAGTCAGGGTTTTAATACATGGGGATCAGCCCTTCCCTTCCTGGCTCTGCAGCCACCTGAGTCATCCAGGGGACAGTGGTGATATTCTCCCTGTCACACACAAAGTTTCTCAAGGAACAGGTGATGTTGTCTGTGATATGCTGGTGTACTGTAGGCACAGCTTTCTTTGAAAAGTAATGGCGACTGGGCAAGTGATACTGGGGCTGCGATGGCCATCAGATTTCAGAAATAGTCCATATCCACCAGATGGAGAGGCAGCATTTCTGTGGGCAACAAATTGGAGATGGTGAAGTTCAAGCTCTTTGCTTTGGGATGTGTAGGAGGAAATAATTTTTCCGTGACCACAACTGCAGGACTAAGGGCTTACAGCTGTGCTGAGAGAGGGTGGAGTACTGTGTACCCAACAAACTGACTGCTACACTGTGAAAGAGGTGCAGGTGAAGATGTTATGGTGGGTTTACAAACAAGTGGTGTGCTTGGTGTCTGAAAAAGGTCAAAACCAGCAGGCAAGTCCACTTCTACAACAGCTGAGGGGCTATCACTCACCCTGACAGTGGTGGGTAAACAAGTGGAGATCCTGCGGCCAGACACCTGTTGGACAACACTTACCACTGTGAATAAGGAAGAAGAAGCAGCAGATGCAGTTAATACGGTAGATAGTGTTCAGTAAGGCCTGCTAGGCACAGTGTTTGCACAGTAATATTTCCAGAGTAACACATTATGCTGAGCCATGTGGCAGTTAATGCATGTATTAATCAAATTGTTGTTTTTTTGCCTCTACTGAATTTTTATTATAAAGTTTGCAAATAACATGAGTGGGGTCATCTTTTGCAGTATCAAAAAAAGGCCCAGGCTAGGTAAACATTTCTGCCTCGGACAACTGCAGACTTTTGACTGCTGCAGAGCCAGAGTTGTGGCTGAGAATGCAGAGCTTGCCATGCTTGCAGTCCTCAGTCTCTGTGTGAGAAAATGCAACTTAGCCTCCTTATGTTCCTCTTCCTCTTCTGCTGAGCTACTCAGCTGTGTGACTCTGGTTGATTCCAAATGGGATCTCAAACCTCATCATCATCCACTCTGCTGTCCCACTCCTTGCCATGAGAGTCACACTCCTCCTCCTTCTGGCCTGAATGCACAGTATTCTGCGGGTACCCCTCAGGTATCTGAGTCTCATCATCCTCACCGTCATCCCTGGGGGTTATCGTCTGGTGAGGAGGGTCTGGATTTTTCTGGGACCATATTTCCTCTGTCCCCAGATCCATCTCCAAATAATTTTGAGCATCAGTGCAGATGATTTCTTTCTCTGGAGTATGTGAATCTTTGGAGCAGACCGCTGATGCCATTGAAGATAATGCATGAACATCTCTGCAGATATAGGGGAACTGTTATAGAATTTTTTCCTATACTATGTTTCTTAAAGTGATAGTACCTGAAAAAAAGTTCCGTAAGCTGCCAGTTATTTTTCACAGACTCATTGTATAATAAGTCTTAGATTCTTGGAAGTAGAGACGGCACTTACCCGGGTCTTAATCGGTGTTTTAATTAGGGAACGTGTACATTCAAGACAGGGAGGGGGAGGACGGAGCTACTGACGACGGCACCGTTTCGCGCGAAACGGTGCCGTCGTCAGTAGCTCCGTCCTCCCCCTCCCTGTTTTGAATGTACACGTTCCCTAATTAAAACACCGATTAAGACCCGGGTGAGTGCCGTCTCTACTTCCAAGAATCTAAGACTCATCGCTGTTGTGCTCGAGGACTGGCACCCCCGTCTTATTGCCTGAGTGCTCCAGGTTTGGTCCGCCCGGCGAGCTGTCGGCTCTGGTGCCCTGCATTCCTTCTGTGCTATGTGCATTGTATAATAAGTGCCTATCAGTGTTAATTTTTGTATATATAGTGCAATTTTCTTTTTTCAATAAGAAAACACATTATTTTAATATTTTTTTTAAACAATAGAGAGACTTTTTTTGCCTATACAAAATGTTGTGTGCATTTTTCCCTTTAGGTGCCAGGGATACTAGAGGTTTGATATTTAATGTAGTGAAGCACAAACAAATTTTTGGGACTTTTTTGGACTTTGTATTTACAGGCCAGAATAAGGCTAGGATCACACATAGAAATCCGTTTTTGGAAGTGATTTCCATTACCAATCCGTTTTTTTTGGGTGCTTTTTGAGCCTCCTGTACCTCTGAATGTTTTTGAACTTGAAAAAACGGATCCGTTTTTTCATAGGGCCCATGTTAAAATTTTTTTTTTTGAAAAACGGACCCAAAAAACGTTGCTAGCAATGTTTTTAGGTGCAGAAAAAAAATAAAAAAACGGATAGGGTGTTTATTACATCTAATCTGTTTTTCTATCAGTTTTTGGACTTAGAAAAAAAAAATGCTAAAAATGAAGCCAAAAACAGACCAAGGGCTTATATGTGACCCTAGCCTAAGTCTGACCCCCAAAATAAATGGAGCAAAAAGGAGCAGTGCTTTTTAACAGACAGCATGAAATGTAAGTATTATATTTGACAGGTTTTTTTAACAGCACACTAGGACCATATTAAATAATTGTTTTAATTTTTATGGCACAGGCTATGTTTGATCCCAAAAATGACCATGGCAATAAGGAGCAGTGCTTTTTAACAGACAGCATAAAATGGAACTACTCTATTAGATAGTACACAGTGTGTGCTGGAAATGTAGCACTAAAAAGAGCTGTTGTTCTGATATGAAGATACTGGAACACTTCTTTTCAGCCTGTCCCTGCTTTACAAACTCTCCTTCTTTACACTATTCTGACCTAGTAAAACTCAATGTAGCTCTTAAACGAGCTGTAGTATTGTTCTAATTTGGAGATACGTCAACACTAATTTTTAGTCTGTCCCTGCTCCACAAACCCTCCCTACAATATTCTGACCTAGTATAGATTAGAAGTAGCTCTTAAAAGAGCTGTTTAGTTAGCTTTAGATGGCAGAAACACTCTCCCTAGATGCTGCTCGCTCTACCGGTATGCTCACACTATGCTATTTCTGGATGCAATGTACGAAAGATTGCAGTGGCAGGACTTATAAAGATCCTATAATGCTGGGAAAACAGCCAGTCACAGTAATGCCACAACCAACATGGCTACAGCATTACTGTGATTGGCAAGAAAGCCCAGTATGTTTAGTGGCTGGAAATCAGGCGCCAAACATGCTGGGTGGGAAGCTCGAATATCACGAGGTGAGCACACAAATACTCGGCAAGGACTGAGTACCCTGAATACCAGGATATCCATGCGAGTACAGAATAGTCACAAGCAGATTCGCTCATCACTACTAAGCACTAATGGTACCTTTACACGCGGCAACATTTCTAGGGTGTCAACAGGTAACTTACTGGCTGCAGTGAAATCATGGAGACAAGGTTCTATCTTGTTGCTGTGTACAAATGGAATAATCTCTCCATGATTTCACTGCAGCCAGTAAGTTACCTGTAGCCACCCTAGAAATGTTGCCACGTGTAAAGGTACCATTAAAGTTAAAATGAAAAAAATATACATATATTGCCCTTTTTACTTATCATCCTCAATTTTGTGAAAATGAGCATTTTATGGTCATTACATGTTTTGATTTTTACTGATTTTGCTGAATTGGTCTCTTGCACAATACTGAATAGAGAGGATTCAATCTTTTGTCTGTTTTTTAAACACATGACTATTGTTGATTGTTTGTTTCATAGAATAGTGAATCCTTTTTGGTAAAATTTGATTTTTATGGGTATTGAATGAGTGTAAATTTCCCTAGCAAGCATTTATTTGAGCCTTAAAATACTTTAACAAAATGCAGAAACAATGCTATATAAAATAATAAAGACAGTTTGGGGGATCAATTGCCTGACAAGTTACCTTAAGGGCCGCTTTACACACACCAACTTATCTGTCCAACTTCTGAACAGATCTCTGGTTGCAGTGAAATCATGGACACATTGTTCTATTTTGTGGCTGTGTACAAATGTATCAATGTGACCATGATTTCACTGCAATCAGAGATCTGTTCAGAAGTTGGACAGATAAGTTGGTGTGTGTAAAGTGGCCATAAAAGAATAAAAATCAATTAATATTTTCCTCGGTACTGATTGAAAATCATGTTATTTAGTGCCTGTTTTCTTGTAAAATAAGGTAAAATATGGTAATGAATCATTTTTGTATAAAAAAAAAGGTTGTACTAATAAGTTATTTCCATTTTTTTTCTTTAGCCAAACTTAACCCAAACACGTTATTTTTCTTCCACAGTTACTTTTCAATTGCATCTCAAGGGTGCAATCTCATTCTTCCTAATTATTTAAGGTAATTATGCTAATGTGTGTGGAGGATGTGGGTAAAAAAAGATGTGTTGAGATTAGCTCATGGTATTGTAAGATTTGTTAGAGAAGAAATATTCTGACAACTAAAACTGAGTTTTCTAAAAAAATGAACTAGTTAACAAATTAAGCAGTGTTTTTTGACAAAAGTATTTTCCCATTTTAAGATGTTCCATATTATTAATATTTACAGTTTTTTTTTTTGTTTTTTTTTTCCATTCTTTATTTAGTTTTGAAAGTTAACAAAACATGGTACATATAACGTATTTCTGTATATGTTTCTGATAGCTGATAGTACCTAAATTTTCCTTATACATTTCTGTAACAAGATAAACTTATTCTAAAACATAAACAGTACAGTCATGGCCAAACGTTTTGAGAATGACACCAAAATTATATTTTCACATGATCTGCTGCCCTCTGGTTTTTATTTGTGTTTGTCTGATGTTTATGTCACATACAGAAATATAATTGCAATTATATTATGAGTACCAAAAGGTTATATTGACAGTTAGAATGAGTTAATGCAGCAAGTCAATATTTGCAGTGTTGACCCTTCTTCTTCAGGACCTCTGCAATTCTCCCTGGCATGCTCTCAATCAACTTCTGAACCAAATCCTGACTGATAACAGTCCATTCTTGCATAATCAATGCTTGCATTTTGGCAGAATTTGTTGGTTTTTGTTTGTCCACCCGTCTCTTGATGATTTACCACAAGTTCTCAATGGGATTGAGGGCCACTTTACACACACCAACTTATCTGTCCAACTTCTGACCAACTTGCTGGTTGCAGTGAAATCATGGACACATTGCTCCATTTTGTGACTGCGTACAATGGAGCAATGTGTCCATGATTTCACTGCAACCAGCAAGTTGGTCAGAAGTTGGACAGATAAGTTGGTGTGTGTAAAGTGGCCCTAAGATCTGGGGAGTTTCCAGGCCATAGACCCAAAATCTCTATGTTTTGTTCCCTGAGCCATTTAGTTATCACCTTTGCTTTATGTCAAGGTGCTCCATCATGCTGGAAAAGGCATTGTTGGGCGCCAAACTGCTCTTAGACGGTTGGAGAAGTTGCTCTTGGAGGATATTCTGGTACCATTCTTTATTCATGGCTGTGTTTTTAGGCAAGACTGTGAGTGAGCCGATTCCCTTGGCTGAGAAGCAACCCCATACATGAATGGTTTCAGGATGCTTTACAGTTGGCATGAGACAAGACTGGTGGTAGCGCTCACCTCTTCTTCTCCGAATAAGCTGTTTTCCAGATGTCCCAAACAATCGAAAAGGGGATTCATCAGAGAAAATGACTTTACCTCAGTCCTCAGCAGTCCACTCCCTGTACCTTTTGCAGAATATCAGTCGGTCCCTGATGTTTTTTCTGGAGAGAAGTGGCTTCTTTGCTGCCCTCCTTGAAACCAGGCCTTGCTCAAAGAGTCTCCGCCTCACAGTGCGTGCAGAAGCACTAACACCAGCCTGCTGCCATTCCTGAGCAAGCTCGGCATTGCTGGTAGTCCGATCCCGCAGCTGAAACAGTTTTAAGATACGGTCCTGGCGCTTGCTGGTCTTTCTTGGGTGCCCTGGAGCCTTTTTGACAACAATGGAAGCATCTCCTTGAAGTTCTTGATGATGCGATAGATTGTTGACTGAGGTGCAATCTTTCTAGCTGCGATACTTTTCCCTGTTAGGCCATTTTTGTGCAGTGCTATGATGCACGTGTTTCTTTAGAGATAACCATGGTTAACTGAAGAGAAACAATGATACCAAGCACCAGCCTCCTTTTAAAGTGTCCAGTGGTGTCATTCTTACTTAATCATGACTGATTGATTGCCAGCCCTGTCCTCATCAACACCCACACCTGTGTTTTTTTTTTATAAATTCTTTATTTTCACATTTTTGAATATATATAAACCATGGACAATTTTCACAAGTATGACAAACTTTCAACCTCAAATGCTTCTTGTATAAATTCTACAAGTAATCAACAGTGACATTAACTATATGTAAAACCTGTCACATCTCTCTTAACCAAAAAAGAAAAAAAAGGTGGACACACCTGTTTGCCAGTCTGCTTATTACAAAAGAAGGAGTCCTCGCTCCAGTAGAATATATCAGACAGTCAGCCTTTTTGTTTCTCCACCGATAACACCTTATCAGGTGTCCGTGTGGACTTTGTCCATGAAGACCACACGTAGTCTTCACTATATCACTAACTTAAATGTCTAAGCATATTGCATGTTACCAATAATCACCGATAGGAAAGACAGAGTAGAACCCATTCTGGGAGAGCAAGAAGAAAGTAAAGCGAGGAGAAGGAGAAGGGGAGGGAAGGGGAAGTAGAAAAGTAAGAAGGTAGATCCCCAGTAAGAAGGTTTTTGCTCCTCTCTAGGACCCCAAGAGGCCGGAGTGGAGAGAGGGAGAGGTCCAGCCCAAACATGCTTCTCAAGATAAGCCTTTCTCAAACTATGTCTTGCAGTCTATCAACAACCGATTGTATTCTGGAGTTTGTTGAAAATCCATCCACTTATACCATGTGGCCCAATGTCTCTGGTAGGAGTCATTCATGGAGGCTGTCAGGTCCTCCATGAGCATCAATTCGTTGATTTTACCCACCCATTGAGAAAGATGGGGCGAGGTTGTCATACCCCAGAGGACAGGTATACATGCCCTCGCTGCTATAATTAAAAACTTTAACAGAGAATGTTTATATCTTTTTTCGGGCATGTTTGTTAGGTGTAAGAGGACCGCTTCCGGAGTAAGAGGGTCTGCATACCCCGTTACCTGAGCCACCACAGTCTCTACTCCCTTCCAGAATGTCCTGAGTCTGTCGCAGTTCCAGAAGATATGGACCATAGATCCCGACTCCATTTTACATCGCCAGCATTTGGAATTTGCCGATGGGTACATAGCATGCAGTCTCTCTGGCACCCTGTACCACCTAGTCACAATTTTATACCCCGCTTCTTGTTGTTTTGAGCTGATTGAGGTGTTGTGTGCTAAACTGCAGATTCTTTTAATCTGGGTATCTGAGAATGTCATGCCCAGTTCTTTCTCCCAGTTGGTAATAAAGTAAGGGGGTTTTTGATCCGGGGGGGCGTTCAACATCGCATAAACCAAGGATAGCACGTGTCTCATCGGGCCTTTTCCAGCACAGAGGGACTCAAACTGTGTCAAAGGTTTTGTATAATGGCTCCGTGGTTGATATGTACCTAGAAAGTGTCTTATTTGTAGAGATCTCCACCATCCCAATGGGACGGGTTCCTCCATGCCCCTAAGAGCGTTCAGAGATGGCCAGTCCTCTCCTTCTCTAAAATATTCGACTCTATCTCTCTCTGCCGTTATCCATTGTTTAAAGACTCCATCATTTCTCACATGACTAAATTCTGGGTGGCACAGTACAGACGTGAGTCCAGAGTACGTAGGAATCATGAAAGCTCTAGTCCAAAGGGCCGAGCAATAATGTGCTGTTGATCCCAGAGTGGGATGTGTCCCTATTTCCTTCTGGGATGCCGACAACAACCAGGGGAGCCTAGACAGGGGAACCGAGCAAGAAGCCTGCTCTATGCTTACCCATGCCTTCCCCTCCGCATTTCTGCACCAGTCTACCATCCTGGCAAAGTGAACCGCCAAATGATAAAGTTTAAAGTTCGGCAAGCCAATGCCACCCTTTGATTTGGGTCGCGACAACAACGCTTTACTGATCCGGGCTTTTTCCCCCCCCCCATACAAATGAGGTCTGGAGGGAAGAAACAGCCTGAAAGAAGGAGGCCGGGATTTTCACCGGGATTGCTTGTAGCAAGTATAGGAGACGCGGGAGGACATTCATCCTGAGCACATGGGTACCTCCTAACCAAGAGAAAGAGACCTTCGACCATCTCTCACAGTCCTTCCTGAGGTTAGCCAGCAGAGGCGGAAAATTTAACTTGAAGAGCATATCCGGGTTAGCTGTTAGTTTAATTCCTAAGTATTGGATAGATGTGACATTCCATTTGAACTTAAAGGAAGCTTGTAAGTCTTTTGCAGTCCCCGACGGTAGGTTTACATTGAGAACCTCCGACTTTTGAAAATTAATTTTGAAATTTGATCATCTAGAGAAGGCCTGTATTTCCTTCATCAAGTAAGGAAGGGATATTTTAGGTTTAGTCAGAAAAAAGGGGAGATCGTCAGCATAAGCTGCTATCTTGTGTTCTACCCCCCCTGCTTCTATCCCAGTGATATCTGGGTTGGCCCTGACTTTCCTTAGTAGTGGTTCAATCGTGAGAACAAAGATCAAGGGCGACAAGGGGCATCCTTGTCTGGTACCGTTATGTATTGCAAATGAGTCTGAGAGACACCCGTTCACCCTGACCCTAGCTGACGGACCAGAGTAGAGGGCCATAATCCAGTTCATCATATTCGGTCCCAGTCCCAGATGCCCGAGAGTCTCCCTCAAAAAATTCCAATTAACCCGATCAAACGCCTTTTCTGCGTCGGTAGATAAAAGGATAGAGGGGACTCCCTGGCCTCTGGCCCTGTGAACCAAGTTGATTGCCTTAACCGTGTTGTCTCGCGCCTCTCTACCTAAAGTGAATCCCGCTTGATCTTTGTGTACGATCTCCCCCATGGTGGGAGCCAGTCTCGATGCTAAAATCTTTGCAAACAGTTTTAGATCCACATTCAAAAGCGATATGGGTCTATAACTTGCACATTGCGTCGGGTCCTTTACCCACACCTGTGTTAACGGAACAATCACTAAAACGATGTTAGCTGCTCTTTTTAAGGCAGGACTGAAATGATGTTGAAATGTGTTTTTGGGGTTAAAGTTCATTTTCTAAGCAGATATTGACTTTGCAAGTAATTGCTGTTAAGCTGATCACTCTTTATGACATTCTGGAGTATATGCAAATTGCCATTAGAAAAACTGAAGCAGTAGACTTTGTTAAAATTAATATTTGTATCATTCTCAAAACTTTTGGCCATGACTGTAGGTTTCTCAATGTTTTCCTATGTATTATGACGGCACAGTATCTATATTGCCTTTGTAAAGATTATTCGGTTATAGAGTTATAGAGTAATGTGATAATACAATTATAAAACTATAAAGATATGACACTCCCATGGCTGTTGACCGGTTAAGCACAATCTTCGCCTCCCAGGAACCTCGCATAAACTCACAGAAGACGGGAAAATGATAAAGCATGTTTTTCTTGGGGGATTTCTTACGGTCATCGCGATCCCTCAGGTAAATACTAATATCGCCACCTTCCGCCCTCTCCTTCCATGGCTGCCATGTTTTAAGAAAGGATTCGTGGGAGTTCATTTACCAACTGGAAAGTTCTTCTAGTCTATATAGTTCCGATATCTTGGCTAGCCATTCCTTCACTGTGGGTGCATGTTGTTGCTTCCATTACTGAACTATTAGGTGCTTTGCAGCTCCCATCTTAATTGGGGCTAGCCCATGTTTTTTGGGATGGTAGTTGTTTGATGGGAGTGATAGAAGAGCTTCCACTGCAATTAAATCAGATCCTATGAGATTCATGAATTTTAAAATCGTGTTTACTCCTAACAAAATTTTTTTTAATTTCTGACATGTCCAGAATATGTGGGTCAGATTTCCTCTCGATCTCTCGCATCTCCAACATTTCGGGGACTCTATTAACCCCAAGTGAAACAATCTCTCAGGGGTGTAATACCACCTCGATAGGAGCTTGAAGGACATCTCCTGTAGTAGAACACGTCTAGAGAGCCATGTGAGTTCTGGCAGAGTTTTGTTTTGTCATCTCTAGAGAGTGTGACACCGAGTTTAATCTCCCAAGAGTGTATAAAGAGTGGGAAAGTGGGCTGTGTGTTATCAAGTAAATTATTGTATATCTTAGAGATAATTTTAGGGATCGGTGGTTTCACTTTTACCAATATCTCTAGCCACTTCCACCTTGTGGAGATCATCATTGAGCTTTTGATCTTTTTCATGTAGTGGGCCACATGTAGTTCTTGTAAGAATATCTGTGGTTGTTTTTTGGCTTCTATCGGCCACATGTTCCTACATGGGACGTCTCTTCGCAGTAACCAGAAGATGGGTTTATTAGGGAGAGTCTTCCATAGATTATATGAGTCTGAAAAATCTACGTCTATTAGATATGGTATAAGTTTCATCGGGATTTTATCTAAGAAGCCACATTTGGGGAAACGAATCGGGACCAACTTTCATCTTATAGCTAGTGTAGTGGCAAGAATCTCATCAAAATTATCACTATCTGGTATGCTGTCTGTCCACAACAAACTGTGTACCCTAGTGTGTAGTAGTTGAATTTCTATTTGTTGTTTATTATCTTGAGAGGCCATATGAGTAAGTTTCAGCCATCTCGCTAAATGAATAGCTTTATGATAAGATATGAGATCTGGTAGTCCCAGGCCTCCCTGTCTTTTAGGAAACATAAGAATTCTAAGATCCTAGCTCTCTTGTGTTTCCATACGAACGTGGAGATTATTCGATTTAGAGCCTGAAAGAAAGGGTTGGGCAAGGAAATTGGGACCATATTCATAAAATAAAATATTTTGGGGAGGATATATGATTTTATAATGTTGATTCTTCCCAACCATGAAAGCAGTGGGAGGTTGTATGTCCTCAATATATTTTTAATATTGCTGATGAGCGGGATGAAGTTGTGTACGTATAATGAATGAGGGTCATTTGTAATTTGTATTCCTAAATATTTAAGTTTGTCTTTGGGCCATTTGAAAAGTGTTGTCTCTTGTAGGGCCCGCACTTTTGTCCTGGAGGCTGTTATTTTAAGCGCTTCCGTTTTGTCTAGGTTGATTTTAAAATGAGACAATTCCCCACAAGTATCCAGGAGGTCAAGGAGTTCCGGCACCGCCACCGTCGGATTGGATATCATCAGCAACAAGTCATCAGCAAACGCTGCTGTCTTAATCTGAATGTCTCCAATATTAATTCCTTGTATTTTATCGTTCTGCATTAACATTTCCATAACCACCACAAACAAGGTCGGGGAGAGAGGACAGCCCTGCCTGGTCCCGTTGCTGATTTTAAATTTGTTAGATAGTAGGCCATTCACCCTGACCCTTGCTGTAGGAGAAGTATATAAGCTTAGAATTGCCTCTATGAAGGGAGAGGGAAAGGCAAATTTGCGCAGTGCGCTGTCATGAATTGCCATCTCACACGATCGAAGTCAAATAAAAAGGGGATTCAGGGATTGGGATAAGTCTTGATTATCGTGACGCCACCTGTGGGAGTCCGGTAATGGCACCGGCGCTGCTTGGGCCTCCGGGGGATGTGCGGCAGCTAGATGGGATGCTCCACACAGGATGAGCAGGAGTCCCCGGGGCCAGGAGCTGTACTGGATGGAATACAGCAGCTCGGTTGTTTTAAGTATTAATCCAGGAAGAATACACAGACGCATAAAGTCTTTTCTGTACCTTTTACTGATGTCAACAGGTACACTCGACTGGGTGATGACGTAGACACTCCTGGAGGTTTCACAGCAAGCAGTGGTATAGGCTTCCTGATATACACAGTTCTAACTGGATCTGGTGGATATGGAATCCTACAGAAAAACTCACCAAAAAACTGCCAGGTAAATATTCATTTCATTCAGCAGCAGATTGTCTGCTCCCCTGGAAGGCAAACCAGGTGTCATTATACCGGTGCACGATCACTTGCAACCCACAGTTTGGGGCGGTTGTGGCACCAGCGACCAGCCATACTGTCAAGGAAGCAACCGGTGGCATTCAGACACAAGGCTGCCTATGGGCTCAGTCACTCCTGTGTATGTGAAGCATAGTATCAGAACTCAGCCTGTTAGTAACACCCAGAGCAGGTGGGCCGCTCCGTACTGATTAAATGCCTCACCAGTGACTTATGCCCCCAGAGGGCGAAACCTGAACTGCAGAAGAAAAAAAAAAAACTTAACTCTAAAGATGAAAAATGTGAGGATTTAGTTGGATATTTTGGCCAAAATAACGTAAGCTCGTGGACCCTCGTCACGGTCCCTCACGTCCCACGAGTCCTATCTCATATGTTTGCGACATATGTATATTAAATATCTAGATTCACTGAAAGAGGACATTAAAATCAGCACAGAAAAACTCACCAAAAAACTGCCAGGTAAATATCCATTTCATTCAGCAGCAGATTGTCTGCTCCCCTGGAAGGCAAACCAGGCGTCATTATACCGGTGCACGATCACTTGCAACCCACAGTTTGGGGGCGGTTGTGGCACCGGCGACCAGCCATACTGTCAAGGAAGCAACCGGTGGCATTCAGACACAAGGCTGCCTATGGGCTCAGTCACTCCTGTGTATGTGAAGCATAGTATCAGAACTCAGCCTGTTAGTAACACCCAGAGCAGGTGGGCCGGTCTGTACTGATTAAATGCCTCACCAGTGACTTATGCCCCCAGAGGGCGAATCCTGAACTGCAGATGAAAAACAAAAAACTAAACTCTAAAGATGAAAAATGTGAGGATTTAGTTGGATATTTTGGCCAAAATAACGTAAGCTCGTGGACCCTCGTCACGATCCCTCATGTCCCACGAGTCCTATCTCATATGTTACTGGAGGGACAAAACGTGGATTAAGTAGGGAGAGGTTAAACTGTTCTTCCAGTATCCATATTACAACAGCTCTTGTCGGAGGCAGAGCTCTTTTTTTCCAGCACATAGAGTAGTAGCATTTAGTACTGTCACTTCTTTAAAAGGACTGGTCCTTTTTTCAAGCTGTCTTTGGGGTCAACGCCTGGCTTGTACTGTCCACATCAGTCCCATTAATATGGTGCAAGTGCGCTTGCCAAATTCAAATAAGTATTAAAGGCATTTAGTGCTGCCTGGTACAAATCACGTACCAGTCCTTTTTCCTTAATATTTTTGGGGCCACAGCCTGGTTTGTGCTGTCCACATCAACCAGATTAATGCAGTGCTAGTGCCTTAGCCAAATCCAAAGCAGTAATACAAGCATTTAGTGCTGCCTGTTAAAAAGCAGACACTGGTCCTTTTTCCAATATTTTTGGGGTCACATCTTGGCTTGTGCCATCCACATGAGCCACATTAATACAGTGCTAGTGCCTTAGCCAAATCCAAAGCAGTACTACAAGAATTTAGTGCTGCCTGATACAAGGGATGCACCGGTCACAGCTAGCTTGACTTGTGACATCAACGTCTGAAAATTTGTCAACAAAACCCAAAATTCCCAAAAAGTCTGTTGTTAAGGGACAAGGACATGGACGTGGACATTGTGTTGTCAATGGTGCGTGACAAGAGACTAAGTCTGTGTCAGGTCAGAAGAAGCTTAATGCATCCACTATGTTACTACAAAAGTTTCCCAGTCTGTAATATAAATGTGTGTGAAGCCCGAAGAGCAAGAGCATATTCTGTCTTGGATGGCAGACAAGGCCTCTATGCATTTCATAATCAGCACCAAATCTTCCACGACCACACAGTCTACTGTCGATACACAGACACTGGTTTATCCAATCTTCAACCTGGTTCTTCTTCCTACTGCCATCATCAGTCACAGGAGACATATGACCCCAAGCTTGGCCACTCCGAGGATCTTTTTGTACGTATTCTTTGGTTGGCTCTGTCCTTTCACCATGCAGCATTGAAGAGGAACGTGAGGAGGTGACGTGCATTGATGAGCAAGTATTTGAGAATCTACAGCCAGAAGAAAGCCACTTTGAAGAATCTGATTTACTGTCTCCAGAAGTGGAAGCTGATAATTATGAGGCACCGTTGCCATCAGGTCAGCCTACAATGTCAACTGGGAAGGAAGATGAGATGTAAGATGAGGTGGTTGATGATGAGTCCACTGATCCGACCTGGACCGTTGACATGCACAGCCATCACACCAGAGGAAGATGAATATGTATCACCAACACAGGCACCAAGGGGTAGGGGTTTGCCTAAGAACTGGGTCAACTGTTCCCAAGAGCACCCCCGCTGTGCCCGAAGTCAGAGCAAGGGGGCATGCAGACACTGGCTGGAAGTTTTTTTTCTGAAAGTCCTTCAGAAAAAAACATTGTAGTCTTTAGCATCTGCCATACCAAGCTCAGCAGAGACCAGGGCAAAAGCAACCTTAGCACCATCAGTATACAAAAACACTTGGCAGCCAAGCATCCAAGTAGGTGGATGGAACACCAGGGTACCAAATTTAGGTCTGTGGGTCAAACCACTCCAATGTCACGTTTGGTACATCCTTCAGAATTTGCTGTCCAGGAAGCAGACACTCATACCTCCTGCCCACAAGCTGCAGTTGCTCACGCACACCAAACATCAATCACATCCACTTCCTTGTCCCAGTGAAGCGTCTAGTTGACCGCACCTGAGAGCTTGGAAAAGAAGCATAAATACCCAGCCACGAACCCACAGGCAAAAATACAAAATTTTCACATTGCCAAATTGCTAGCCATGGAAATGTTGCCGATTAAACTTGTGGGAACACAGTTTTTTCCGTGATCTCTTGGCTTTGGCTTCCCAACGATACCGTGTGCCGAGCCTCCACTATTTTGCCCTGTGTGCTGTCTCTGCATTGCACAAGCACATGTTAAACAGTCTAAACCATGCTCTCACTAACATTGCATGTAGTGCAATCCCGTTACAATAATGGGCTCCTATGGGCTGAGGTTTCTGATCCGGTTTTGAGCACTTTTACTGCTCAAAACCGGATCAGGATCTGCAGTGCCCTGCCACAAGTGTGACCCTTGCTTTAATTTGTACCAGTGACCTCAATGTGCATAAGGACTGAGAAGGACAAGGCCCAACTGCAGCTATCTATTCATGGGAAGCTATATAATGTATAAGCAATAGTAAGAGCACGTTCACAATGTGGTGATAATGGAGGCAAAAACCCAAGACAAAAACACGAAATGAGCACATACCCCTATAGAGAATAGAAGAGTAAATAGCAGTAGTTCATGTAAACTTCATAGGGTACGTGGTTAACACTGATCAAAAAGCATAAAAACCATCCCGCAGCAACAGGATGTACAAAGTTGGTATGGTCCTAATCTGTCTTTAGTATTAAAAGCTTACCATATGTCAGCTCAATAGCTCAATCAGAAATCAACAGATTCTCAGTTTTGGGGGCAGCAAATTGCAGCTGCCAGGGAAACCTCTTTGGACGTCGCATCAGGAAGAAAGATGGAACCCCTGTGCCTTATGCCCCATATTCCTTCCCCCCTGCCCTCCTATGTCATCTATAACTTTCTGTATCATCAATCTTTTTTGGGCTGCATACTACTGTTTAGATGGATTCATTTACCCACAGGTCTGGATGAACACCCAGTCAAGGTGATGACACAGCAATGTGAACCTTGATAAAGGGCTAAGCTGGATGGCAGGCAAGTAAACAGGGCAGGACATACTGGGAGCCAAAGTCCCAGAAATGTAGAAAAATACAGAATAGCTGGTGTAGCGTTAAATAGAAGAACCAGAATGTAGATGACCACAGGAGTTTGCAAAGATAGGCTAGGGTCATACATAAGCTCTGGATCCGTTATTTGCATCAGTTTTTCAAATTTAGAATTCTAAGTCCAAAAACTGATGCTGTTAACGGATCCTGGACTCAAGTGTGACTGCTCTGCTATGCGTTTTTTAACAGGACCCAAAAAATGCTGCAAGCAGCTTTTTTGGGTGCAGTAAAAAAAACTATCATTTTTTTTAACATTGGGCCCTATGGGAAACGGATCTGTTAACAAATGGCACATATATGCACCATCCGTTAATGGATCCATTTTTGCAAGCATTTTTTGGCAAAAAATGGCAAAGTCCAAAAAACACATAGCAGCACAGGAGGCTCAAAAAACAGCCTTAGGCTAGGGTCACACATAAGCCTTTGGTCCGTTTTTGGCATTAGAATTTGGATTTTTTTTTTCTAAGTCCAAAAACTAATAGAAAAACGGATTAGATGTAATAAGCACCCTATCCGTTTTTTTCTGCACCTAAAAACATTGCTAGGTACTTTTTTGGGTCCGTTTTTAAGAAAAAAAATTTTTTAACATGGGCCCTATGGAAAAATGGATCCGTTTTTTTTTTTGGGTGCCTTAAAAAAATGGATCCGTTTTTTCAAGAATTTTGGTCAAAAAATGACTAAGTCCAAAAACGTTCAAAGGTACAGGAGGCTCAAAAAGCGCCCCAAAAAAAACGGATTGGTCATGGAAATCACTTCCAAAAAAATGGACTGCTATGTGTGACCCTAGCGTTAAAATAACGGATCCGTTATTGCATCCATTAAAAACACTGACTGCCATGTGTGACCCCAGCCATAATTGCAATGTAATGTTAACTGTCTTTAAGTAAACATTTATAGTGCATACAGGAGACGATGGATAAATCAGCAGATCTGAGAAGCAGGAAATGCAAATTTTAGAAACCTCAGGCATTTGCAGAGATGATTGTAGTGTAATATGAACAATATAAAAATAAAAATGTCTAATGCTTACATCTGACAATAGGTTAATCAACAGGTCTGAATTAATAGATGCAAGGCGTAGAAAAACATGTGTTTGAAAACGTAATATTAGCTGAAGAAACTAGATGGTGGCACAACCCCTGACAAGAAGAAACTGAACACAACTCTGAGTGAATAGACTATGGATGATGATTTGAAATGAGCGAACCTTCTGAAGTTTGGGCTCAGGTTTGTTCGCCGAACGGGCATATGTTTGCCAAATAGATTGGTGAATAGTTTGATGAACTTCTGAACCCCATTCAACTAAATGGGAGGCAAAATCAAGGGTCTAGAAAACACCTTTAAGGCTGCGTTCACACGCTGCGTATTTGTCGCGTTTTTTTACGCGCGTATTTGCTCCAAAAATGCATGTGCATCTGCATTTCCCTGCAAAGTGAATGGACATTCACTTTGTGCCATTCAGACGTCGCGTAATTTTACGCAGCGTTTTTGAAGCAAAAACGCGTGCGTAAAAAGAATGAACATGTCAATTCTTTCTAGTTTTTTACGCGCGTTTCTTACAGAGGCCCCATTAAAGCACTGGAAGAAATGCGCGTAAAAAAGCACAATTGAAGTTGTTCTGTCGCGGTTTTTTTTTACGCACGGTTTTCCCTTTAAAAAAATGCACGTAAAAAAACGCGACAAATACGCAGCGTGTGAACGCAGCCTTAAGGTGCAGAAAAGCTGTCAAACACAGCTCACAACCGTTTTGCAGAGGAATCCCGCTGTTTTGGCACAGATATTATTTTCTTGCTTACTTATTATTTAGCAATCTTCAGCGTCACTGTCACCATGCTTCTGGGCCTACTCATAAACCTCAGACATATTGATTGTTTTCCCCCTGATTGGTTAAAGACAGACTTTAAAGAGGGGCCCGGTCATTAGCAATTTCAAGTAAATAGTAAATATTTACCGTATTTTTCCTTTTATAAGACGCACTTTTTTTCCTCCAAGTTTTGGAGGAAAGTGGGGGTGCGTCTTATAAAAGGAATATAACATTCTAGCATCCTCAGTTGCTGGGGAGGGGGAGACAGCAGTGAAGTGGGGTCAGAAGGGCAGGGAATGGTCCCTGCTGAAGAATCAGGCGGCAGGAGCACCACGTGTCCCCGGCTCATTATCTACTTAAATATTCACTTCACTGCTCCCAGTCCCCACCCACCTCTCTGCACTGAACACAGCGGAGAGAGGTGAGAGCACGGGGAGCAGGAGAAGCTGCTTAGCCGGCACACATGGTCGCTCCTGCAGCTGCTGGGGACATTGTGTGCTGCAGATAGTGAGAAGGAGGAGCTGGGTGCAGCTGTGGCAAGTGAATCAGCACTGAGCTTTGTGCTGATTCACTGCCATGAAGACAGGGGTAGAGCAGGGCAGATCGGCACCTTATCACAGCAGGTACCTTGTTTGTCAGTGTCCTGCCTCACTCCCTCTGCTCAGTGTTAATGTGTCCTGCTGAGCCCTGACACCAAGCAGAAATGCAGGAAGCTCGGTCTGCAGTTCAGGAGCTTCAGTGTATGGAGAGCAGGGCTGGAGCCTGCATATAACGGCAGTGTACAGCTCCCCTGGCCCTGCATACAGGTCAAGCTCTGTGGTGACTTGTAATTAGGAGACAGGGCTAGAGTATCATATTTCAGCACAGTGTACAGCCCCCCTCCCTGGCCCTCCCTCATACAGTACATCACATCAGATCTTTATATACAGACTGGCCACTTCCTTCATTTCAGCAGGGTGATGGCAAAGCAGGACACATTAAAGTTAGTCCACATGTATATGTAACATAACCACTAATAAAGTAAAGTTAACACTACCAATACTGTGCTTAACTAGAACTCCAAGCATGCTATAGGATCTACAGTACATGCTGGGAGTGATAGTTCTTAAAGGGATTGTTACTACATGAACAAATCCTATCTCATTCATCTTGTTGGCCCTTGTAAAAGTAATAAAGACCATACTAAGGGTGTTCGCTCACAGTCGGGAGTAGCTGTGTGTTGGACGCAGCTCCTCCGGACATAAGTGAAGCCACATGTGGAGGCAGGGAGACCGCAGCTGCCCTGTACTCACCATGTGCGGTGGGTGCAGGGCGGCTTCTCCCTGCAGTCCCCCGATGGGAGCCGCTTCCAACTCCACAGCATGAAATGAACATGCTGAGAAGGAGCGGACTGCCGGCAACCCACATCGCAGCTGTCAGAATGCTGCGGTTGGATGAAGCATAGTGAGTATGGGATTTCTACAAATCCCATCCACTATGCTTGTACTGTACTACGCAGCATTTTGGACACAGCAGCAAGACGCTGCGTCCAAAAGGCTGCGTATACTCATCGTGTGCACGCACCCATACCCCTGATTCTGCAGCAGTTCCAACGTTATCAGAAGTTGCATAGTCATGTCCCATGTGATATTGATATGAGACTCAGCCCTCTGACCAGTCAGTGCTGGCGTCTGTCTCCCCGCCAACAGACACTGGAGCAGAAGTCATTGGTGTTGCTCACATGCTGCACCTGCATCCGAAGGAAACAGACGCCAACACTGACTGGTCGCAGGGCCTGAGTGTCATATCAAAGTCATTTTTTGCTACAAATATTTTTTTCCCTATTTTCCACCTCTAAAATCTGGGTGCGTCTTATAATCCGGTGCGTCTTATAAAGCGAAAAATACGGTATATAGGAGGATGGAATGCACAGCAAAAAGTCAAAAGACCCACATTGATTTAACTGCTTTTAATTGGTGTTTTTGTGTTCTTACGGGCCACGTCACACACAGAGATATCTGTGCAGATATTGTTGGCAGATCTCTGGTTGCAGTGAAATCATGGACACATTGCTCCATTTTGTGGCTGTGTATAAATGTAACAATGTGTCCATGACTTCACTGCAACCAGAGATCTGTGAACAATCTCTGCACAGATATCTCTGTGTGTGACTTGGCCCAACTATATATATGTAATAAAGTTGTCATTTGATAATATTATTTCAGAGTGCACATTTGTATATACTGGGACTTTCTCTACCTTGATTGCTACTCTTGACCTTGCATTATGTGGCACTTTCTTTTGACTTTTTGCTGTGCATTCCATCCTCCTATATAAATATTTACTATTTACTTGAAATTGCTAATGACTGAGCCCCTCTTTAAGAATTTTGAGCCTAACATCAGCTGACAATACAAAACTGCCATTAACCTCTTATTACCCAGTTTGCCCCCACTACAGGCGGGTAAAGCACAAGGAATTGGAGCTTCTTTTGAATGCACCTATTTCTGGGGCAGCTGTAGGATGCTAATCTATAGCATGGGAGGGGACCCAATAATGATGGACCCTAACCCCACTGAGAATACCAGCCATCAGTTGCCTAGTATAAACTTGGTTAGCAATTAAAAATAGGGTGAAACCCAACACTTTTTTATATTATTTATTTATTTTATGTCACGTTATGACAAGTCCCTCCAGGGCCTCAGGATACTCAGAACCGGGCTTTGAGGCTTCACGGGAGTCACGGGGGTCGAGACCCTGGCGGTATCATTAAAAGTTCGGGGAGGGTGGCTCTCTTCTTTGGGTAAGGTCATGAGGAAAGGAGTTTCATTGGGGAGAGGATGACTAGAGTTGGGGATCACTGTTTTTACATGACGCCACCCATAGGCTGCGGCTATAGATGGCCGCTGCTGCACGACAGTTCCTCTGGGGTTGATGGTGATGGTGCAGCAATGTTGTAAAGCCCCAGGGCAGCAGATGTTACTGAGTGAGTTGGTAGCTATGTTTCAGTGCAAGGCTTATGACGTGTCAAGAAGGTCACAGACTCAGCAGGTTGCAGTCTTTGGATGTTTGCTTACAGTCACTGTGCAACAGCCCACTGAGTGCTGAGGTCTCAGAGGCAGGGATCCAGCTACTCCTGAGCAGTGGGATGACACTCAACAAGTACCCCTTCTTTCTGTCCTTTCTCGGTCATCTCACACTGTGCTTGCTTCGCCTTCCTGCCTTGCACCTCGTTCACACAGAGTCCTGAACAAGCAACTGCAGGTCCCTCCTGGGGTTACTTGAAATCTGTCCCCGGACCCTATATGGCCACCTTTCCAGTGGATGTGCGCGGTATTGTATGTGGCACCTTGGAAATACTTCAGCCTCTGGGTTGCTAGCTGAGCCTGGTCTTCTTCACCAGTCTTGGAGTCCCGGTGCCTCCGTTCTGCGGCCTGGTCACTTCACTGCCTGCGACTGGTAATGGATGCGAGCCCCAGATCTTTCCTTGTGCTATTTATTATCTCTGTCACATGTCCCATGTCATCTACATGTGTTCTTCCTGACTTCACTCCTTCCCAGGTGCTCCCCTTACTATTCCTCTCCACCCATCTCCACTACCCTGGTTCCTTCTTCCAGTCAGGATCAGGGAGTGTGCTCTCCCGTAGGAGCAATCTCGCCCTAATCCTGACTTGGACCTAGTGTAGTGCGTGGCCTGGGTGTCCCGATACTGGTTTATGCCCCCCTTACCCATGAGTTGGGTACTACACCTCAACAGGGGTGCAGTACGGCTGTGGAGACTGGATCCGCAGGGAAACCACACTCCCCCCTCCATAACCTCAGCATGTCCTCAGGCTGAAATAAAACAGAAACAAATGGTATCAAGACACACAAGTTTTTGAAATGCTTAATAACAAGTAACAATAAAGCTTTTCATCCCTTAACGGGAGGCACTTATTCTTGAACGTTACAAACTATAAACGTACAAAAGGGTATAAATAACTTTTTACAATGCCTACAGAGTTCAGTGAGATCCTTATCCGGGTATCCATTACACTGTCCTAGATGTAAAGTAGGCCACTGTCCTTCACCGGGCATCTCTTTTGTCTTCGGGGAACCCACCACCAAAAAACCCCAACGTTGGCCATGGGCATGGCAACAGGGCTAGATGGACCATCCTTTCGCCACGTCAGGTGGGTTTTTCTTCGTGGTCTCAGCGTCATGTCAGCTATAAAACCAACAGGGAGCACACCGCGGTGCTAACTATTTACACAAGAGTTCGGGCTACACATAGTCCATAGCCACACAGTTCTTGGTTCGCATAATTAACACATAATACATCCTACTCTACACTAAGTCGCACATCCTTCCTCAAGCACACTTTAACTTTTACTTTAGCAAATTCTAAACACACATTCTTTTTTTACAAGCACACACTAACTAAGACAAAATTGAAATATACGTCCTAACCGGGTCATTACTAATCAGCTATTTACATGGCTGCTCTAACTGTACTACCGTATGTTGAATCATGGCTTCTTCCGCAGCCAGGACAGCACTTCTTTGCCTGCACTGTTCTCAGTCATCCAGAGTTCCTGGATACTGCTCAGGCTAGTCCACGCAGCCTGGTCTCCTGCTGGCAGCAATAGTTCGCCCAGCTCAAAGTCTCCACCATGGGCTCTCCTTCCCTGGTCTGTCCTGGGAAGCCAATTAACGGGTCTCCCTAGTTGACCCATTTCATGACCGCCCACTCCGCATAGATCCCCTCCGGGGCCGGCTCAGGTGCAAGTGGGGCTGCCAACCTTTGTCTACAGATCGGCCCCACGGTAGATCTCTGCAATCCTGGCTGGGTACTAGGGGGGATGGGGTGTCTAGGGGTCCTATCAGGGTGTTATCGGCAATCGAGGGAGTGTTGGTACCTGCATCTTCTCAGTGCTGATCTCGCCTTCCTCCTCCGAGTTTAGCGATGGTGGTCTCGACGAAGTCCACTCCACCTCCGGGTCATTTTGTCAGCAAGATCTCCTTCCATGCCTCCACCGCTTCCACCTGGGCCCTTCTCAGCCGCTGAACCAGGCTATCTACCTCACTCTGCAGGAACCCAGGGTCCAGGAGCGACAGCTTCCCAAGGCCTTCCTCCATCTCTGCGGTGAAGTCCTCATCCTCCATGATGACATCCAGGTACTTCACTGCCATCTTGCTTCTGCATCTATGACACTCCCGGTATCATGCTCCCTTCTCTGGATGGTTCTCTCCTTGGGCGTTGTCGGCCACACCTCGGGATGGGTGTCTCTTGCAGACTGACAAGTCCTGCTGCACAAAAATTCCTTTGGTGGGTGGGTACAGCTTTTCGCACCTCTCTGCAACCCGGCCCATGAAGGGAGGCCGCACCACTCCCTCCTTAATAGTCATGGTGCTTGTTGGTTTAGCTGGGCACAGTTCAAAGTTCTCAAACACAGTCCTTAAGGTGCACAAGGACCATTTTACCGGGCAGGTGGATCTTGTTTATGATGGTAAGTTGACACGCCCATCCAGGGCCTTAGGATACTTGGAATGCTTTGAGGCCTCACGGGAGTCACGGGGGTCGAGACCTAGCTCCGTGACCCTGGTGGTGTCATTAAAAATACAGGGAGGGTGGCTCTCTTCTTTGGGGAAGGTCATGAGGAAAGGGAGTTTCGTCAGGGAGAGGACGACTGAACCTGGGGATAACTGTTTTTACATGACGCCACCTGCAGGGTGCGGCTATAGATGGCTGCCACCGTACGACAGTTCCTCTGGGGTTGATGGTGATGGTGCAGCAGTGTTGTAAAGCCCTCTATGGGTAGGGCTGACCCCCAGGGCAGCAGATGTTACTGAGTGAGTTTATAGCTATGTTCCAGTGCAAGGCTTATGATGCCTCATGAAGGTCACAGACACAGCGGGTTGCAGTCTTTGGATGTTTACTCACGGTCACTGTGTAAAGCCTGCTGAGTGTTGAGTTCTCAGAGGCAGGGATCTAGCTACTTCCGGTTAGTGGGATGACACTCAACCGGTGTCCTTTCTCGGTCGTCTCACACTGTGCTTGCTTTGCCCTCCTGCCTTGCACCTCACTCACAAAGAGCCCTGAGCCAGTGACTCCTCCAGGGGTTACTTGAAATCTGTCCCCAAACCCTATATGGCCACCTTTTCAGCGTATGTGGCCGTATTGGCTGCAGTACCTTGGAAATATGCAGCTTCCAGGTTGCTAGCTGAGCCTTGTCTTCTTCATTAGTCTTTGGGTCCCGGTGCCCCTGTTCTGTGGCCTGGTCCCTCCACTGCCTGAAAGTGGCAATATTTGCATGCCCCACTGATTGCTCACTACTCGTGTCTCTGGGACCCCGTCTTCCTCCCAGAGCAACCTGATTCTCTCCTTCTGCTCCTTAGTCAGGCCTTAGGACAAACTCCCACTGGCTCCAGTCCTCTGGACACTTTTCTCAAATTCTTACTCCTCTTCTGACCGGCTTCCTTCCACTAGCTTCCCTCTAACTCAACTGACTTCTAGATCTTTCCTTGTGCTATTTATGCCCCTTGTCATGTGTCCCATGTCATCTACATGTGTTCTTCCTTACTTCACTACTTCCCAGGTGCTCCAATTACTACTTTTCTACACCCATCCCCACTACCCTGGTTCCTCCTTCCAGACAGGATCAGGGACTGTTCTCTCTAGTGGGAGTAATCTCACCCTAACCCTGACCTGGACCTAGTGTAGTGCATGGCCTGGGTGTCGCGATACCGGTCTGTGCCCCCCCTTACCCGAGAGTGGGGTACTACATCTCAACAGGGGTGCAGTATACTGCTGTGGCAACTGGATTCGCAGAGGCGCCACAGTTACACAGTCAGCAGCAAGCAGCAGGGAATCCCACTGTGGGTCTGCCCTTTTTTTGATGCTTTCTTGGAAGCAAATTTTGAGAAACTGCATGTCTGTCCTGCAGCCAACAAAGTATATGGGAGTTATAAAGTGCTGTGCCAATGTTTTTTTTTTTATTGCAGATTTGCTGCAGATTTTGGGTCAGAAAAAAGAAATCTGAAACACATTTGCAAGGAAACAAAAAAGCAACGTGGGAACAGCACTTCTTATATGTCCTACACTTTGCCTCAGGATAGACATGCAGATTTTGATGCAGATTCTCAAACTGTGTCAAACAACTGTCAAACAACAGAGGATGATTGTAACAAGGGGACAACCATCCCCTCTAGGACAGACAGGACCAGGACCATCTTTGAGAACATGTACATGTGTAAGACCTGTTAACATTAATATATATGGTTGAAGGACTGTTTTGTGGACTCTTCCATGTGTTATACTGCCACCTGCTGCCAAAAAGAAAGGATAGCAGAGATAAAACCCCCTGCTGCTGAGAGTGACATGGAACAGTCCAGGAGATGGATGGGTGGGGTCTCCACAAGGAGAAGAGAGACAACTTCCACGTGTGTTGCTGGAGAGACAGACCTAAAAGACTGGATGTGGAGTGAGGAGCCAGACTGCACGAGCAAGGCAGAGATCCAGGACAAAGACTGAACTCGAGAGGCGCCTGTCAGAGAATTATGGGCCCTAACGGCAACGAGGTACCTTGCAGTAAATCTTGCAGTAAAACTCGCAGTAAAGTGTGCACACTGTTTTAGTTAGGGACAGATTGTATTAAAAGTGCATTTGTTTAACACTCTGTGTTCCGTGCAGTCCTTGTGTATCCCGTCACCTGTGGGCTATTACACATGTCCTGTCGGTTTGGGTGCATCTGGCTGGTCAACCAAGAGAGATTTTTGCTGCATCTGGCACCAACTTTTTTCCAGATCAGCTTCCTTCTGCCAATTCGCACATTGGGTGGCAGTGCCAATCCAAAATATACCAACTGCAAACCACCTTTTCATGCCCTGAACCTTCATAAATGTGACCTCCTCCACAACAAAGATGGTACATAGTCTTTGGGGAAGATCATCACTCTGCAGGGCAGAACGGTTGATGTAGCACTCATGTTCCACCAGGAACCCATACCCTTTATTCTGTTTGAGTAGCACCACCTTGCCTTTTAACATTGGTCAAGGAAGTCACTAGACTTAGGCCCATGCAGCCACTCCCAGGCGATAGGAGAACAGGGTAGTTGCTGCCTTCTTGGAAAGGTGCTAAGATGGGCTAGGGGTCCCCACATGGAATTGCCCCAGTTGAATGCCTCCAGAGGTGGTGAGGGTGATCCACACAGCTGGGAAACAGTACCTTCTAGGTGCTAATCTTTCTTGGGCTCCCATAAAGGTCCGAGTCCAGGTGGTCTTGGGGAATGGGATCCAGTAGTGAGACTGCTGCAGCTGGAATATAGACAGGCATACTTCCAGATAATCTGCAGTCTGACATAGGCTTCTCCCGGGCCCTGGTGCCATAGGGAAAAAGTCACGTGACTGCTCACTCCTCAGGTCTGTGGCTTGCAGCGGAATCCAGGACTGTATACTCACTTCATTACAGATGATGCTGAAATTGAGAAGTACGGTGGAGCTCCAAAGGGACATAGATCTCACTCACTAACTGCTCTCCATTTCTTTGTTCATTTTAGCAACTGACGAAGGCCAGTAGGCCGAAACTTTTGCTTTATAATTCTGTCCACATGAGCTGCTAAAATAAAGACATTTTTCCAATTCTATATTTTTTGTGCCAAGTTAATTCATTATAATTCATAACGGGTTGGAAACCCTACTTGAGCACCTTCTACTAGGTCAATAATATTTTTTCTTAAGAATGCTCTCCATGATGCCACTCTGGGTGTGGTTCTGTCAACCCACCTTCTGTCCCCAGGGTGTTTAGGTAGATTATATCATCCCCTGAATCGTGGTAAGCTATGCCTTGCAGGGGATCCATGAAGTAACCAAACAAATGCATTTCGGTATCCAGACAGCATACCTGTGTGCCACTGAGAGTGCAGGTGTAAGATGGCAGGAAATGCTGTTAAAGTTTGAGTGTGTTTTATATCCCTAAGGGGCACGTCTCTTGCATTGAGTGCCATAATTCAGACCCGAGCAATCAGTACTGGAGTTGAATGTTTACACACTATTGTTACCCCATGCCTAGCTTCTGATTAACACTTGTATGTCAAGCAGCAGGCCACATGTATCTAAACTGGGTTGCGGATACTTAGTTGCAGTCAATATTGAAGTGTGACATCTTTGTAATAAACATGTTGATGAAAACAAAGTTTATTCAGGTCACCAGTCACCACCAATTCACCTGGAATGCTGAATTAGACTATTGGGCACTGCAGGAATGCCAGGAGGACAACCGTAATAATGGTGTTAAAAATGTATGTAAAGCTCTATAAAAAATATTGGAATCTGAGAGTCCTCAGATGTTTGATACCTTTTAATGGCTAACTGAAAAGATGGTAATCATAGCAAACTTTCAGGACACTATGGCCTCTTTATCAGGCTGATAATGACACAAATTCTGAACACACACACATAAATATACATAATAAGGTGAGATGATGCAGTAAATACAACAGTGACGGAAAGCACAATCAGGCTTTGGAGGGGGAGAGAAACTGGGGAGATAAAATCAAAATTCCGATAAGAGGAACCAATTGTATTAATGTTCTATGATTAGTGGCCTGTGGAGACCTGAAAATTCCTCAGTGAGTGTAGAAAGCTATAAACTCATGCAAGACAGTTCACGTAACAAGTGTCAAAAGTTCATTCTCCTCTAATTGGGCTCTGTTGGAAGATGTGATATCCCAAAATGCCCTTTCAATTGATATAAAAACGCATGAATCCATGTAATACATTTAATCCTATTTTGAATGTGTTAAAGGTCGTTATCAATTTGTATTCCCAAGTTCTTCTCTTTTTCTGAGATTTGAAGTTACTTTTTTAAAATGAGCAGACTGATGTCTGTTACCCTGTGGTCAGAGCTGCACAAATGCTTTCTACAGGTAGATCCATAGCCTTTCTTTATTGTGTCAGGATGAGAATTCATTCTTGTTCTGAATTCAGAAGGTGGCACTAAGACATGGGCCAGATAGGTGAGGGGAGCAGGGAATATTCTTTTTCTTTAATAGCAGACACACATAATCACCCAGCCACCAGTTAACTGCAGTGACTGGGTAATTGTGGTGTCCATTATTAAAAGAATGAATAGCCACTGCTCACCTCGCCCATAATCCCAGGCGTGGGGAGCAGGGAATATTTTAGCAGTGATGTCAATGTAATTGCATGGCAGTGAAGTCATTTTCCAGCATAAGAAAGGGACATCCTATAATGATAGGGTGGAGAAAAGGTGAGAAGAAATGTTTATTCTTTATGTGTGTGGCATGATGGGAGGCTTATATGGGCTCATGACGGGATCATATATACCAGGAGCAGGGACTATGTACAGCAGGATGGGACCATTTATACTAAGGATTAATTTGGGATCATATATACCAGGATGGGAGTCTATATACAAGGAAAGGTAGCATATATATCAGGATGGGGATCATATATACCAAGACATGGGACATAAATACCATGATGGCCCGGGATGAGGAACATGTATACCAGGATTGAGGACATATACACCAGAATGAAGGACATATATACCTGAATGAGGCCAGGGGACATTAATGCAGAATGAGAGGCATTAGCTCACAACAGTTCCAGCAGCAGATCCCACATAACAGTGTATCATGATCACAATTTTTGTTTCAATTTCTTTTTCTATTTTCCTTTTCTAAAACCTATATGTGTTCTATGGTCCGGTGTGTCCTAAGGACCAAATATTTTTGAAGATTGTCTGTTGTGGACAAATTTTATGAAAATTTTAAATATCCGAAGACTCACTATAATTCGTATGCTGTCTATAATATACATATATGTTGCCTTTATCAGATCAATAACATAATAGCACAACACAACAGGGAAAAGCTTACATTTGCTAACAATAGTCTATATTGCTCACAACTTGCACAGGTGACGGTTATTTCCCAAGTTGGGACATCAGGGAAATGGCCGACCACAAACTGTAACCGGACGATGATCAACTATCTTGTGCAAATGTCCTTAAGAAAACCATACAGACATTGCGATACTATCTTGAGTAAATGTTCCTAAGCCTGCAATATGTTTTCATGAAAAAAAATAAGACCAATGAGGTGATGTCTAGACCACTGATCCAATCATGAGAGACTCTTGGGGGCAGAGCCCTCCCTGATTCTGTGATGTATTTTTGGGTATAAAAGAACGATGTGTTAAACAATAAACAGGAACTTGCTTTGACCGTCACCTGTGTCAGACTCCTTCTCCTCCGTGCATGTAACATACTAATTGATTGGCAAAGAGGCAGGTAAGTGGGCAGACTTGAGCTGCCACCTAAATTGATATATTTACCAGTCCTATTCATCACTCAGGCATACAATCCCTCCTGTCTTCTTATTCAGTATTCTCTCAGCCTTTATTGCCTCAAGTTACTCTTTATACATCCCTGTCTAAGAATTATCTTTTACCTGCTGAATCAGTTTTGCATAATACAAGAATAATAACCTGAGAATAAACTTCTAGATGAATCTTTGTGCATGACTTTGCAGCTGAGTTTTCACTGTCTGTTAAAGTTTTTGGTGTTAGTAATGGTTTAATAAAGACATTCATTAAAATTTTTCGCCTTAAAAGCCCCGCACTTGCAGCCCAGTTATGGAGTCAGAATAAATATGCAAAACATTTTTTATCTTATTACAGAAGTATGTGTGAATACATTATTTATTTCATATTTGTAATTTTTGGGTAGCTGGTAGATAATAGGGAGTCACTGATCAATAATCCTAAACCAGTCAGAGCAGACAAGATGAATCGTGAATCTGTGTAATATTGGTACATTGTAATCAGTATGGTTGATGTAAATTACCATAAAAATATAGTGCATTTACACAATAAAAAAAACCTATGACAAAGTACTTCACTTACTTATGATGACATAATAGTAGAATTATTTCTATGCAGCCCAGTTTATTTTGTTATTCTGCATAGGTGTTAGATTAAATTCAGAAACAAGAAAGTAGGTGTCTAAAGCACTAAGAAAGATAAACACATCCATTGAAACAAAAACAGTCTATTACTGAAAATCACATCTCAGCCTCTTTAATCAACATAAAAGTGAGGTTACTGTATAATTCAAAGAGCAACAAATCAATTTCTCTTTCATCTCTTCCAATTAGTGGCTTCCCAGGATTGAAAAAACATGTTTTCTTCAGATACCATGCTAACATCTTTGTCACATCATATAACCTTTTACTAATATCCACCCACAACTCCGCTTCAAGGACGTTTTCCCTGTATATTACAGAATGATAAAGGATATGTACCCTGGAACTTTCCTTGCAGCAGTAATCTTTGTCTAACAGATCTCTATATTGTGTTGTTTGGAAGTGTAATATGACAAAAATGTGATTAAAGGACAAAGTAGACAATCAATTTATTGCATTAATTGCAATCTTCACAAGATAAAATACATTCATATGTTGTGTAAATTATATTGACAATGAGTAGAGTTGCTTGAAAGTAGGATTGCAAACCTCAAAGTCAATTGGGCGGGTTGCAATAGTTGAAGGAAATTAATGAAAGTCTTCTAATGTTCATGACCGGGCACATAAATGAAAGCAGCAGATCTTTTAAACTGTGAGGTAGAAACTCACTGGATTTTGTTCGTTTGTTTACAGCACATTCTACAAATTATTCATTGGTTTGAAATCATGGTTTTTCGTCAACATCTTAATTTTTGTTTGCTGTCAAATTCCTCAAAACATTCCTGAACAATGTATGCAGTATGCCTATCTTGTTTCCAATACCATTATTACCTTCTGTTTTCATTAATGGGTGCATATGATCTGCAACAATGTGTAGGGAGATAGTAATGATCAATACATTTTCTGTATTTGGGGAATCAAAAGTGTTGCAAAGCCTCCAATAGAGCTGAAAATAGATGCACAAAACTCTAAAGTCACCCAGAACTCTATATAATGCTAGCTTCACACCACGTTTTTTGGCAGTCTGCTCTGTCCGTTTTAAAAAGGACACAACAGGATCCGTTTTTGCCTCCTATGTATCCCTATGGTGCCGGATTGGTAATAAATGGCCAACCATTTGTGTGAATTCATTCCGGGATTCATTTCTGTCCTGTTTTTTACCATCCCTAAAATTGGACCTTTTTTGGGCTCCGGTGAAATTATGTAGCAATTTCAGATATCCAGTGGCATTGAGGTTTCCATTGATGAAGAATGGCCCTACTATCTTTGTACCCCATATACCACACCATACCATTGATTTTTGTGTTCCAACAGTCTTGGATGCACTGGGAGTTAGTGTCAGACCAATAGCGGTGGTTTTGTTTGTTAACATCACCTTTCACAAAAAAGTTTCCCTCATCACTCATCTGAAGGCAATTGTCTATGCTGTGAAGATACGAGATGTGCAGCATCTGAAACAAGGGATACTGGAAGCTTGTGCTAGCATTTCCTCTACGGTGTTGCTATCAGTGTGTCAAGACTGGGAGAAGAGGGTTGCATTGACAATCCAACACAATCGGCAGCACTTTGAACACATTTTATAAGTGGTCAGAAACTTGTAAATAACTCATGAAGAATAAAATCATGTTAAAACCAAGCACACCATTGTTTTTCTTATGAAATTCGTAATATGTTTGATGTGTCACATGACCCTCTTCCCACTGAAAAAAATAAAGTTGGATCCAAAATGGCCAACTTTAAAATGGCCACCATGGTCACCACCCATCTGGAAAAGTTTTCCCCTCCCATATACTAATGTGCCACAAACAGGAAGTTGATATCACCAACCATTCCCATTTTATTTAGGTGCACCGGTATAAATGGCCCACTATGTACTTTTGCTTTAGCAGTGTATGTACATACACTGCTAAAGCAAAATGAAAGAAAGCAATGGTATTAAAAAATAAAATAAATAAATACTCACCTCTCTGCAGAACGCCCCGGGAAGGCATCCGATCGCTGCAAAGACCTGAATTAGCTGACCAGGCAGCAACTCAATCAGCTGATGTGTCACCTGACAGGATCAGCTGATCAGTTTAAACCGCCCGCCGATCGGTTTTGGTGGACGATTTAAACTGATTCAGGTCTTTGACACAGAAAAAGCAACGTATAATGCACCTAAATAAATGGATATGAAAAACTGTTTGGTTGCAAGTACAAATTTTCTGTTTAATACACTTTAAAAGCAAGCAGACAGATTCCAAAACCAGTAAAATTACATAAAAATGGAGGGTGCTGACAAAATTGGGAGACAGAAGGCACTGAGTGCCTCAGTATTCAACAAACACCCAGGGTATAGATCACAGACCACTGCAAAGCATAGGTATAAAAGATAAACCAGAGTACAATCAATACATAACACGTCATTGTAAGCACAAGTTCAGTTAACATGACTGGTAGAAATGTACCCAATAATCCATATAGACCATGCATAAGCACTGTGGTATGAGTGCTAAACATACCCAGAGAGGTGGATGGAGAGGCACACAGTGCCGGGAAGCCCCGACACGTGTTTCCCTGTTTTCTTCAGGGGGCTGTGGTAGGTTGTGCAAATGGAGTGAGGCATTTATAGGTATATCCCTATTAATTACACCTGTGGCCCATATTGGTGCATGACCGCCCCCTTACCGCCCATCAGAGGTGACTGCCACAGCAGCTGCCGGCGGAGATCCGGAAGAGGGGAAAAATCCCTGTGACGTCCTGTGATTCCAGAGCCCCGCCTCTTGCGGCCATGTCACAGTCACATGATCGCGGCGGTCGGCGCATGCGCACTGGCCAGACAAGAAGGATTAGCGATATCACCACTGAAGGTGTAGTGAAAAAATAAGCCAACTACACCAGCCAATCCCCAGCCATTAGGTCCATCGGCGTCATCAGTATCATAATTGGAAGAGGAGATCTCAGGAGGTGAGGAGGGTGGCAGCCGCCCACTTACTAGGGCAGAATCCGCCAGAAACAAGGGGACAAAGGAGATACCGAGGAAAGGCCAAACATCACCACATTCTGGGGCCCATAAAAATAAAAATCCCTTAGAGGTAATAAATTTAATGAAATATGTATTGACAAAACCCCAGAGGGAAGTGCTTAGCCTCGGTCTTACTTTTGTCCCAAGTGCTAACTTTGACTCTTTTGTTGTAGCCAAAGACTTAAGCCTGTTTCTGAGGAAACTGACTCTTCATAAATTACATTTGAAGTGGCAGACACCTTCCGTAACAACCATGGACTCATCACCCTACTCTGAATCAGATGTGCTGTTGGTGCTGGAAGAGCTCGAGGATGAGTCATGTTCATCTAATGCAGGTACGTTCCCGAAAAGTATATGTCCGAGGTCAACAACGTTTCCCCCCAATCTGTATGTCCCCAAATTGAGATATTTAATACATTGGTGTTAAAGGATTTAGAACAACTAGACACCAAGAAAGCAAAAAGGAATCTCCCCTATAAACAAAGAATAGCCTTACAGGAGCTGGCTGACTTGAAAGATGTAATTATCAAGCCGGCCGATAAGGGGGGAAACGTTGTACTGTGGCCTTCGGACATGTATGAGCGGGAAGTAATGCGCCAATTGCGTAATAAAATGTATTTTGAACATCTCTCCTCGAACCCCTTGGGCAGGTTTGCGGCTGAACTTGCCAGTGTCCTTGAGAATGCCTTTGAACAGGGTATCATTTCTAAGAAAGTTCTAGACGGTCTCCTTGTCAGGGCACCAGTGATCCCCACCTTCTACCTACTACCTAAGATTCATAAAAATCCCCAGACCCCGCCGGGGCGTCCAATTGTCTCTGGCATAGGAGGGTTATGTGATATGACATGCAAATTTATTAAATTTTATCTACACCCATTGGTGGAGGCACTCCCCTCCTATGTCAGAGACACTACGGACGTCCTGATGCGTTTGGATGGATTAAATTTAGAGGGTGGGGTGTCGCTGGTAGCCGTTGACGTGGAGTCTCTATACACGTGTATAGTACATCACCACAGATTATGTGCAGTAAAGTTTTTTCTGGAGATGAGCAATTTGGATCCACACCTTTGCTCTCTGGTCCTGACCTTCCTGGAGTATGTGCTCACACATAACTTCTTCCTTTTCGGCAACTGGCTCTACCTCCAGAAATGGGGCAATATGATGGGCGCGGCCTGCGCCCCGTCGTATGCTAACCTCTTCCTCTGTTGGTGGGAGCGGTAGGTTTTCAGCGGCGGGGTGCCGCCGTAGCCCATGCGCAGTGCTGGATCCGTTATATAGACGACATACTTATTCTCTGGGGTTGAACCTCTCGCCGAATTGGAGAAGTTTGTCTCCTTTCTGAACTGCAATGATCTCAACATCGCCCTCACGTATAAACATCATCCAAAAACTATTGAATTTTTGTATATTAAAATCACTATTCAAATGGGGGGCGATGTTGGGACAAGCATATTCAGAAAGGAGACCTCTGTGAACGCGCTTCTGCATGCATCGTCCTCACACACAGGGTCGACTATCGCTGCAATTGGACAATTTTTACATCTAAGACGGATTTGCTCAAGCGATTTCGACTTCGAGTTGTGTGCGGCATTTTGTTGACAGGGGATATAGCAACTGCAGCATTAGGAAAGGGTATAGGAGAGCAAGAGGAACACCGAGAAACACTTTATTGTGCTCTAAATCTCCAGAGGAAAAGACTGTTAAATCCGTGGTGAGATTTATCTCAACATACAATAATCAATGGCACGCTATCAGGGGCATTCTCAACAGACACTGGCAGGTTCTTCAAAGTGATCCAGTCCTACGGGATTACATCCCAGACCGTCCACTGATGACAGCAAGGAGAGGCAGAAATCTGCGTGATACCCTAGTTCATAGCCATTACGTGCGCAAATCGGTACTTCCATTTAATATTGGGAAACCGAAATGGGGATGCTATCCAGGCGGATCCTGCCTCTCATGTAGGAATATTATTAGAGCTACACATTTTGCTAGCGCTGATGGGAAGAAGAACTTTGAGATTAGGCAGTACATCACATGCAGCAGTGTGGGGGCAATTTATTATGCCACGTGCAGTTGTGAGCGTGTGTATATTGGATTGACGTCAAGGGAGTTTCGGAGAAGGGTTCGCGAGCATGTGAAAGGGATCGAGGGAGCAGTGAAGGTGGATGATTTGTCAGCTCTACGAACCATTCTGCAACACTTTAAACTTCACTATCAGTGTGATCTCTCCAGTCTTAGAGTCCGCAGCATAGACCAAGTCCATCTGGGTATACGAGGCAGAGATCTAAAAAAGACTCTGGCTAGATTGGAATGTCGCTGGATTCATAGACTGGGGACTATGTCGCCGGCTGGGCTCAATGACCAATTAAGTTTCTTCCCCTTTCTGTAATTCTCGGTCCCATTGAAATTTGTTTGAGGATGTACTGTGTAGTGGGGGTTCCCTTTTTGCCCTCTTTCTCCTTTTGGGATTGAGGTGGGGGTACCACTACCCCTAGGAAACGGTTGCAATTTGTGGTTCCTCACACTTGCTTCATTCACCCCTTTCCGCCACCATAGGTGGGAGTTAAGGACGTCCATCTAGCTTGAACTTTTGATTCAAATGTGGTTTGTCCTTGTCTCTCGCCCCAAAGATATTGGTAGAAACACCTATAGCAGAGATATAGGGTCTTTTGATACTGCTCATTCTTGGGACTTGAAGCTGAGGTCAGGAAGGTCTCTGAATATTGCGATCCATGGACTTGTCTGAGGAAGAGAGAGTATATATTACATGTGTTTTTCTGCCTCCTTGAATGAGGACTTTGTCTGGCTGACCTCGTTCCTATTATCTATGCATTCTTCTGCCTCATTCTCTATTGTTTTATTTTGTATCTAGATATAATTGTGCTGTTTTAGTCTGTCTCTTTTTTGAGAACTTCCTTAACTCTGTCAATATGGTATTTTAACATGTTCACTTTTCACTAGTAGTTCACATTACCTGGAGTCTGGACTTTGGGTTCCCTATTGGATCAGAATACACATATGGACTGGATATACAGAGGAATTACTAACAAAGACTGCGCGCCCCCAGGATTTGTTATAATTTATGACATGGATTAAATTTTGTATTTGGCTGCAATCTATGTATTTATATATTCTTCTGTGTTTGTGTCTCCAGTCTGGAATATCTATGTGCATTCTTTGATCCCTATGTAGACTAGGGGGTGTCAGTGTAAAAGAGCGTGGTACATTCTCCCAATGAGGTGATAGTGAGGGGTTTATTCCCCTGTCACTACACCTTCTCACTACACCTTCTGCGGTGATATCGCTCCTCCCCCTTGTCTGGCCAGTGCACATGCGCCGACCGCCGCGATCATGTGACTGTGATGTGGCCGCAAGAGGCGGTTCTCCGGAATCACAGGCCATCACAGGGATTTTTCCCCTCTTCCGGATCTCCGCCGGCGGCCGCTGTGGTAGTCGCCTCTGATGGGTGGTAAGGGGGCGGTCATGCGCCAATATGGGCCACAGGTGTAATTAATAGGGATATACCTATAAATGCCTCACTCCATTTGCACACCCTACCACAGCCCCCTGAGAAAACAGGGAAACACGTGTCGGGGCTTCCCGGCACTGTATGCCTCTCCATCCACCTCTCTGGGTATGTTTAGCACTCATACCACAGTGCTTATGCATGGTCAGTGCCTTCTGTCTCCCTATTTGGTCAGCACCCTCCTTTTTTAGGTAATTTTACTGGTTTTGGAATCTGTCTGCTTGCTTTTAAAATGTATTAAACAGAAAATTTGTACTTGCAACCAAACAGCTTTTCATATCCACTTATTTAGGTGCATTATACGTTGCTTTTTCTGTGTCCTTAGTCTGTATTGCGTAGCACCACTTACTTATGAAGTCCAGTACGCCCCTCACTAATTTTATTAATAGTGATTCAGGTCTTTGCAGCCATTTTGTAACAAAATTTACAAAACCATTTTGATAGGGAGCACATCACATATGAAGGGACATTCAGAGGCCTATGTGACAGAAAATATGCAGAAGTGACACCATTCTAAAAGATGCACCCCTCAAACTTCCCAAAATACTATCCAAGAAGTTTATTAACTTTTCAGGTGCTTTACAAGAAGTAAATCAATGTGGAAGGGAAAAATTACAATTTTACTTTTTCCCGCTAAAACGTAACTTTAGCCAAATTTTGCATTTTCACAAGGGAAGTAACAAAAAAATTATGTATATCATTAAGCCCCACTTTTCCTTATTATCAACCAGAAACACGCACTTTGAAAAGTTTAACCCTTGCTACGGAATGTTTTTTTTAAAACTTTTATAAAAACATTGCTAAATAATTTGATAATAATAATAAACAATTGTAAAGTTTAAAACAAAAAGGAGAAAATAGTTTTTGCACTAAGATAACAAGGTATCACTTCTGATGAATCACTGTGTAAACCGTGCAGTGGGTTTATTCTATGTGACCTGAAAAAATCAAGTATGTTTTTTTAGTTCATGAAGTTTATGTATTTGCTGTTAAAGACGTATTACCAAGGGCATACTTTAGTAGGATCGTACACCTTACCTCTAGGGAGTTGTGAGCGTAGCCCTTACGACTCCTGCATGTGAATACCTTAAATATGGTTATTAGATGTCTGCAAGGAAGAGATATATGAATCTGCAATGTGTCAGACTCAGGACCCTTCTTTGTTACTCTGCTATTATGCGATTTGTGGCACAATACCTTTAATATCTTGGTGGTTAGGAATAGTAACCTCCTATCGTAATCATCCAGTAACTGGTTACTGTTCAAATTATGAACCTAAAAAATCTATATATTTAGAGTATATTGAGATATAATTAGAATAACTCAGCTGAATTTACTGGGTCCTATACCTTTAGGATCTCCAGGTCTTGTAATGACTACTTACTAAAAATTGATATTTCTGAAAACATTTTATACTATCAGCATTTGATAAATCTTATAGTCTATCACATTCACCTTGAACATAAATAGATCTTATATCTTTAGGTTTTGAGAGCTTTTAGGGCATATAGAGCCTGGTTGCTTAATGTTGACTTTATCTGAAAAAAATGGCCCTATTAAAAATATAGAGATATATAGCATTAAAATACCTTGGGGATTATCATAATCTGTCTATTGTAGATCATATAACGTTAGCATAGGGTTCTGTATTTACCCTGCATTATTTTGCATACAGGACTATGGTATAAAGGTAGATGACTGCTATATGATTGTATAGTTTTAACAAATATTCCTGTTGTTTGTTGTATTGTGTGGCTGTGAAGTTAAACCAAAAAACGTACAGTCAATAAGGCTGCGTTCACACACTGCGCATTTTTGAGCGCTTTTTTACGAGCGCTTTTCAAAAATGTGCAGGTGCATATTGTCTGACAGCAAAGTGAATGTAAAATTCACTTTGCCTTGCAGATAGCGTGTATTTTTGCACCGCGCCTTTCTGGGAGAAAGCGCCGGTGTAAAAAGAATTGACTTGTCAATTTTTTACGCAGCAGCGCCGCAGCGCCGGCGCTTTTTCCTATAAGGGTGGGTGCTGATGCATCTGACGTCACAGAGGGGATGAAGAATCCTGCTTCCTCCTCCCCTGTGTGACACCTGTGACAGCCCCCATCTGATTTTGCAGTGTATTAATATACACTGCAAAATCAAAGTTAAATAAAGACAAATGTATTAAAAATAATAAAGAATTCAATACTTACCTCTCCGACGGGTGTTCCGGTGTCCGGGAGCCAGGAGCCGCCGCTGAAGTGGTCCTGCTAGGACCTCTGGTAATGTCAGAGGGCGTTCCGGTCATGTGATATGTATCACATGACCGCGAGCGGCCAATCAGCACCGGGAACGCCCCCTCTGACATCACGGCACGTCTTTTTCCATCAGTTCATGGCCTTCGCACAGCTCCTGATGGCGCAAACAAACCGGCGGAGAGGTAAGTATGAAATCTTTATTATTTTTAATACTTCTGGCATTGTTTCATTTTGACCATTGTCACTGCTGTATCATCAACCTCATCATCCTCATCAGTATCATCTAATCGGGCTGTTTCCTCTTCCCACAGGTACGCATTGTGATCTACTCAGCTTTCCTGGACTTTGACTGTCTGTGTACTGTATATTTAATCTGTGTTGGGTACGCATTGTGATCTACTCAGCTTTCCTGGACTCTGACTGTCTGTGTACTGTGCATTTAATCTGTGTTGGGTACGCATTGTGATCTACTCAGCTTTCCTGGACTCTGACTGTCTGTGTACTGTGCATTTAATCTCTATATATATTTATATTTTCTTACCTATCATGTGTTTGCTTTTTCTCATTCCTCATGACCACTCTTCCATGACTCGGAGTGGCTACTCCAGCCCCTCCCTACTTTTTATTACCTTTGTTTAACTTTGAGTATGTGGTCAGTTCATACCCACCCAGCCCCTCATCCACACCTGATTTATCTTAGCTGCAGATATATTCAGAACCACAAGTCTGATCCAGACCTGTCTGATCCATGTGTCTTTCAAACTACATCTTTCAAAGTACATTTTCTAAGTACAATACTTAGAAATAGACTAGAAATGGAGTAGAAAAGACTGGCAGGTAAAGGAATAGAAAGCCACCACAATGTTTCTCTTCTATTCACTACCACCCCTTACTACTTCATTTCATATTAACTCCTTAAATCCCCCCAACAAATAAGGAACTAGTCATCTCTCCACCCATCCTCCCTAGCCATCTTACCTCCTCTTGACTACTATTTCTCCACATACTGGCTGAATCACCTCGTCCTCAGCTCCACCATCTTGTCCCGGACTGCTAGATCTCGTCCCCAGCCTCATCTCCCCTGGACTGTAGCTCATCCCTTGGTGGCATCCCACCCCAGACTGCTCTTCACCACTGACCACTCATCCACCACTACAGCTCTCTTTCCCCCTGCACCTGACCCTTGCTGCGTCCGACCCCTGTAACCCCTGCCCCCACCCACCATCCACAATGTTTCCGCTCCTTTGCACTCTCACTCCCATCCTCCTCCATTTCCTGCTACCCCCGCTCATCCCATCACCCAGCAACAAAGTACTTCTCTCACCCTCCATCCTACCTAACCACCTCACCCATTTCTCTGAATTATTCCTTCACTTTCAATCCTCCATCTCCAAACAGGCACGGCCACGATGTAAATTCTCCTGCTTTCACCTGCTAACCCTCTCCCTGCTCCTCCTACTCGCTGGTGACATTTCCCCTAATCCCGGCCCCCCCACCACATTCCCACAATCACCTACAACCCACCCCCACAACCCACCACCAACCCTCGTAACCTCACCATCACCCTCCCTCGCAATCTCACCAACCTTAGACCCATCCTCCCAGCCCCTGCTCCCCCAATCTCCCTGCAAGGCGCACTCTGGAATGCCCGCTCAGTCTGCAATAAACTCACACACATCCACAAACTCTTTATTTCTAATAAACTCTCATTCCTTGGCATCACAGAGACCTGGCTCACCCCCTCTGACACAGCCTCCCCTGCTGCCCTTTCCTACGGCGGTTTCAGTCTTTCCCACACCCCTTGCCCCTCTAACAAACATGGCGGAGGTGTCGAATAGTCCAGTCCGACACTTGCTCCTTCGCCCCTATTCCACTACATCCCTCTGCTACTCTTCCCTCTTTCGAAGCCCACTCTGTATGCATCTTCTCCCCCTGTAACCTCCAGCTGGCCGTCATCTACCGCCCCCCTGGATCCATCCCAACCTTCCTCGACAACTTCACCACCTGGCTACTTTACTTCCTCTTTGCTGATATCCCCACCATCATTATGGGTGACTTCAATATCCCATCGACACCGCCCGCCCATCCGCCTCTCAACTTCTTACCCTGACCTCCTCCTTCGGGCTCTCTCAATGGTCCTCCTACACCACCCACGAAGGTGGCCACACGCTGGACCTCATCTTTACCCGTCTTTGCTCCCTTACTAACCTAACAAACTCATCCATCCCCATCTCTGACCACAATCTACTGACCTTCTCCTCCCTCTCCTCCCCTACCACACCACCTCCTCTCCTCAAACTCGATAACCCCCGCAGAAACCTAAAACACATTGATCTACGCTCACTCTCTGAATCCCTCCTCCCTCTCCCAACATAACATCCATATGCGACACAGACACTGCCACCACCCTCTTCAACACCACGCTAACCAAGGCCCTCGACCTAGCCGCACCCCTCACACACCACGCTCCACGCACTAACAGGCAACCCTGGCACACCGCCCTCACTAAAGACCTGAGACGAGCATCCAGGGTGGCCGAGAGGCGATGAAAAAAATCACATTCCGCTGAGCCCTTTGCACTGTTCAAACAGTGCCTCATCGCCTTCAAGAATGCTCTTGCTACTGCCAAACAAACCTTCTTCTCATGCCTAATAACCTCCCTGGCCCACAATCCAAAACAACTTTTCAAAACCTTCAATTCCCTACTCCGCCCGCCCGCTCCCCCTCCATCTCCCCTTATCTCTGCTGAAGACTTTGCCTCCTACTTCAAAGAAAAGATTGACAGAATCAGAGGCAGCTTTGATCCACTGTCCCCACAGCCTCCCCTCTCGCCTATACTGCCCTCTCCTTCCATCAATTGCTTCCCCCCCATAACTGAAGACCAGCTCTCCTCCCTCTTGTCAAAATCACACCTCACCACCAGTGCCCACGACCCGCTCCCATCCCACCTCATTCCCGACCTCTCCTCCGTTATCATCCCAGCCCTGACTCATCTTTTCAACCTATCACTCACCACCGGCACATTCCCCTCAGCCTTCAAACATGCCTTGATCACACCTATCCTCAAAAAACCCTCCCTTAACCTCACAGCTGTCTCCAACTACCGCCCTATATCTCTCCTCCCCTTCGCCTCTAAACTACTTGAACAGCACGTCCACTCTGAGCTGTCCTCTCACCTCTCCTCCTGCTCCCTCTTCGACCACCTGCAATTCGGCTTCTGACCACTCCACGGAAACAGCACTGACCAAAGTCACCAATGACCTACTGACTGCCAAAAGCAAGCGCCACTACTCTGTCTTCCTCCTCCTTGACCTGTCCGCTGCGTTCGACACTGTTGACTACTCCCTTCTACTTCAGATCCTGGAATCTCTTGGCATCACGGACCTTGCCCTCTCCTGGATCTCCTCATACTTTATGGACCGGACCTTCAGCGTCACCCACTCCCACACATCCTCCTCGGCCTACCCCCCAATCTGTTGGGGTCCCCCAGGGCTCAGTGCTAGGACAATTACTCTTCTCAATCTACACTCTCGGCCTAGGGAAACTCATTGAGTCCCATGGCCTCCAGTACCACCTCTACGCCGACGACACCCAAATCTACCTATCTGGACCTGACCACCTCTCTACTATCCAAAATTCTGCAGTGCCAGTCCACCATCTCCTCCTTCTTCTCTGCTCGCTTCCTTAAGCTGAACATGGACAAAACCGAATTCATCGTCTTCCCCCCAAGCCGTTCACCCCCACTACCCGACCTATCCATTGTCATCAACGACTGCTCTCTCTCCTCAGTCCTCCAAGCCAAGTGCCTCGGGGTTATCCTTGATTCTTCCCTCTACTTCAAGCCCTATATCCAAGCCCTCACCACCTCCTGCCGACTGCAGCTCAAAAACATCTCTCGTATCCGCACTTTCCTTGACCACGACACCGCTAAAACCCTTATTCACGCTCTCATCATCTCCCGCCTTGACTACTGCAACCTCCTGTTCACCGGCCTCCCACTACCTCCGTTTCACCTATCCAAACTATCCTGAACTCCGCTGCCTGCCTAATCCATCTGTCTTCCCGCTACTCCCCTGTCTGCCCCCTCTGCCAAGCCCTTCACTGGCTCCCTGCTTCCCAGAGATCCCAGTTTAAAACACTAACCATGACATACAAAACCATCCACAACCTGTCGCCTCCATACATCTCTGACATGGTCTCCCGATACCTACCCTCACGCAACATGCGATCCTCCCAAGAACTCTTCCTCTACTCCCCCTTCATCTCCTCTTCGCACAACCGCATTCAGGACTTGTCCCGTGCATCACCCATACTCTGGAATTCACTGCTCCACCACATCAGGCATTCCCCTACCCTGGGAACCTTCAAAAGAGGCCTGAAAACCCACCTCTTCCGCCAAGCCTACAACCTGCAATGAGACCCAGTCCACTGCACCGCTTCACGACCGACACCTCCCTCTCCTACTGTATCCCCACCCGCCCCTCATAGACTGTGAGCCCTTGCGGACAGGATCTTCCCCCCTATTGTATCTGTACGTTAGAATTGTCCACTGCCATTGTTACTTGTATTCTTACTATGTTACTTGTCCTAGTCTGCCCTCTTAACATGTAAAGCGTCATGGAATATTATGGCGCTATATAAATAAATAATAATAATAATAATAATTTTGCAGTGTATATTAATACACTGCGAAATCAAATGGGGGCTGGCAGACATGGCACTGATGGGAGGAAGAAGCAGGATTTTTCCTCCCCTCTGTGACATCACTCCTCCCCTGGCCTGTAAAAAAGCGTGCTGTCTGAACAGCACTGCTTCTTTTTTTGTGAGGGTAAAAAGCACCCGTGCAAAAAAACTCAAAATGCGCTATGTGTGAACGTAGCCTTAGAGATACTGTTAGTATTACATATGTACCATTAGTGACGTAAGTTAAGTCTGAAGGGCTCCGATGCAAAATTTGTATCTGTCCCCCCCCGCCCCCAGCGCACCCACATTGGTCAGATGTATGGGCCCCATGTAACATTCTAAATCCTATCAATACTAACGAATTGACCTCTCTCTCCTTTATTATGTACTAGATGGTGGCCCGATTCTAACGCATTGGGTATTCTAGTATATGTATGTAGTTCATTTATGAAGATTTAAGAGTAATGCAATGCGAAGCTGGGTTTAAATCCCATGCCAATTCAAGGCTGGACTGTGTCTGTCGCTGATTAGTCGTGGGCGGCTGTCATGACCAATTAGCAATGGGAGATTTCCATAAGGGTACTTTCACACTTGCGGTTTTTTTCCTGATTTGGAAGATCAGGAAAAACCTGATTCTTACAGTATTTTGCCCATTTACTTTTATTTTGTCAGGTAGAATCTTGTTGCTTCATGTTTTCTCTTTGAAATCATTAAAGAGAATGGGCAAAAAAAATGAATCCTGTAAGAATCAGGTGTTTTCCTGATCTTCCAAATCAGGAAAAAAATGCAAGTGTGAAAGGCCCTACAGACAAACAGACAGAATTAGACGATTATATAGTAGATTAATGTCCCTCATCCTGCTATATATGGTTCTCCTCCTCGAATATGCCCTTATCTTGGTATATATTGTCCTCCATTATAGTATAATGCAGCCTCATATGATACATCACTCCATATAGTATAATGCAGGCTCATATCCTTTCACATAACATCATACATAGCCCTTTATATAATTTAATACATATAGTCCTCCAAATAGCATACATTCTCCCCATACAGTGACACTGTCCCCTGAACAACCCCCCCACACACAGACACACTGCCCCCTGTACAGTCCCCCCACACAAACACACTGCCCTCTGTACAACCACCACACACAGACACACTGCCTACTGTATAACCCCCCCAAAGACATACTGCCCCCTATATATCCACACAAAAACACACTGTCCACTGTATAAACCCCACACACACAGACATACTGCCCCCTGTATAAATACACACACACACAAACACACACCCATTCTCCCTCTCCAAAAGCTGTAAGAGGCTTTTCAGCTCCTGAGTGGTAAGCTCCCGTCGGCAGCTGCATTCTGTCTGTGATGAGGTCGCAGTGTGATGACCTCACCACAGTGCTCCTCTCTGGGCTGTCATTGGAGTTTAAAATAAACAGTGCCTGCCAGTCCTCCGGCAACCGTGGACAGCCACCTGGGGACCGGCCGGGCAGAGCACTACGCAGTGACATGGATGTGCAACCAGCGTTAAACTTGGTGAAAGGGGGAACAAATAACAATAAAGCAGGCTTTGCGCTTCTGAGAACTCAAAACAGTCTTTATATGGCCAAATGGGCAATTCCGAGATGGGTTGTCAAAGCAACTGGTCTTTTATAGGGAAGTCTTCTTTAATTGATTAATTGAAGTAAAAATTCTCTAGCATCTTTGCCATTGTTGCTGTTCCGCACTATAGTCCGCTTCCGGATGGTCTCAGAGGGGTCGAGGAGCTACTTCTCCAGGGCATTCTTCCCCACCACCTGCCCCACAGCGCACCCCGTCATGGCCATTACTGGAGAAAATGATGGAGGAATTAGGGGATAACTAGCCCCTCTAGGAGACACGGAAGGAACCTGGTCAATCCCGAAAGGCCATTGACAATCTCTGTCCCCTGTGTGTTTCTCTGCAGCTTGCTGGCTAACAAGATCAACCCTGGCCTCTATCTGACATAGTATCCATCCTTTCCATGTCAGCCTTCTGCAGCAAGTCTTGGAATTCATCCTCGATGGCGATCCTACTTACACCTACCACAAACCACCCCTTGCTGCCCATCACATTCATGAAGGTGACCACCTCCCCAGCATAAAGGGTGCGGAGAAGTGAGGGTAGATGCACATGCAGCAGGGAGAACCAGTTGACATAGCACCTGTCACTAGTCTCGTATTTGACTAAGAACCCAAACCCCCTCTTCTGGAAGAATATAGCCACACGACCCTGGGTGCATTGTTCATCAAAGTTGTAAGCTTTAGGCCCCTGCAACTACTTTTGGGCGATGGCATACGAGAGCCTTATTTCTTCCAGAAAGGAGACGGGCTGGGGTGGTTCAGCCCTATTAGGATCTGGCGGAGGTGCTACACAAGGCAGGGAAACAGGAGCTTTTGCCATTACTACATCCTGTCCTCCTCCTGTAATTGCTGATCCACTAGCTACAGCCAGCACCAGGTGTATTATGGCCAGTCATGTCGCCGTATCCTGACTTTGACCTGGTGCCGGCTGGCATATAGAACAGGTAGGACCTCTTCAGGCATGAGGGAATAGCACTGGGTCCGTACCTTACTGCATTTCAGGCCCAAAGTGGGTAGCTCAGTCCTACTCCAGCTGACATATGTAGAAGAAGTAATCTCCTTTGCGTGCTGCTCCGGTTCTGGCAGTAAAGCATCCTTGGCCTCTGGGGTGTTGAGGAAGATCACGTCCTCCAGAGCAGTCATGTCTCGGGGTGGATCCATAATGTCTTCAAACTGACTGCAGTTATAACAATAAAATATAACTAGTAAAATAAAAATATATTAAAAAATAAATAAAAAAAATACAAAGCTCTCTTAAATGCATGTTTAAAGGACATTGTAAGGTTCATGCACTTCACAGCTGCTTCCATATCTGGCACTGTTCCAAAAATTGTCAACCTGCAGGTGTCAAAAACACTTGCAAACTCAAGGAAGCTTAAAAATTCTTTTAAATCCCCATTAAATTCTACAGGTTCTCTCCTATTCATTCAATCTATACTATTCTTTATTTTCTTCACTGAAGTGCTGTCATACTACCTGTACAGAATCTTCAGATTTTCACAGTGTTCTCTATCATTAAGGACAAGCTGTGAGTCATCATCACATCCTCTTACTATGCAGATTCACCTTCAAATTGCTGCCACAATTCAATCTGCTTTTATACTGGCTGTAGAAGCCCTATTGATTGACTGTAAAGTACCATGTAAAGTGATAAATGAAAGGTATTACTGGGAGCTCCCTTGGCTACGCATAAGGTCAAGAAAGAGTTATTTCTATGGCTGATGCAATGTTTGATAATTTTTAGGTGCTAAATATGAAGCATATTGTTTATTGATCAATTCCTTAGTTTCCTAAATTCCTAAATATTTGACACAAATTCAGTTTGATTAGAATTGATTCATTCATCTCTAGTAAATAGTGTCAAAGTAACATTGACTTAATGTTTACGGTTTTCCCTTATGTTTTCTAGCATTTTTTTACACCGATGAATGTTAAAGACTAAAAAGCATTCATTGGTGTCCAAACACTAGAAAACATAGGAAAAAAACATAAGCAAAAATGTGACAGATTGTGCATTCTTACCACTGTGTTTTTCCTGCAAGAGAGTCAGAAATATTGCTGAAATTTCTATAACCAAATACTTGACATAAGCAAATACCCATACTTCACTTTAACAAACTGACAATGCATACAAAACCGGTGATTAAATGGATATTATAGAAAAAATGTTAGGAAACACGTTTTTCTTGTATAATGATGTATACAGTATATCATAAAATTAAAAAGAGAAAATAAAAATTGCCTCCTCCTTCCCTTAAAGCTGATCATCCCACACTGTGTTACCTCTTAAGGTACCGTCACACCTGGCGACGGCGCTGGAGATGTCGGCGGCAAATGGCGGAAGCGCGCACGTTTTTGGCGCCCCGCCAGCGACACCTCCAGCACATGGGGCGACACCTCCAGCGCCGGCGATCTGACAGGCGGCATCACCACTGTGGTGTCTCAAAACCCCAGCGGTGATGCAGGACAATGGAGGCCTATGGCTCCCATCGCCTTTCAGGTTGCCGGCGGCCGTTTACATGGGGTGATGTGTGCACATCGCCCCAGATCGGCCGCCTGGTTTCAGAGCACTGCTCTGAAACCAGGCGACAAGTAAATGGCGTCGCCCTCGCCTATTCACATTAGGCAATGCAGGGGAGATGTTGGCGCCGATAGGCCACACCCCTGCATCACCTAAGAAATCGGCGGTACCGTCGTCAGGTGTGACGGTACCTTTAGACTTTGACTACACTAGATGACAACACCAACCAGTAGTCACCAGTAAATGTAATTTTAACATTTTACCAGGTTATCTGGGCATGTGGTATGTGTTACATGGTCAGACACATTTTGTTACATTTATGAAGGAGGGCCTCTGAACCTCACAATGCCTACACAAACAATGCAAGAAATGCCAAAAATTAGAAGTCATAGGGACTCTGATACACACTGTATTGGACATAAAGGAGGGTCTCATACACATTGCCTTAAAATTGTTAGATAGTGGGACTCCTTGATGGGTGTAGCATATGCACTAAGTGCAAGGAAGACACATAAACATTTTGTGCACTTTTATGGAGTTGGACTGGTAAAAACTATGCACTAAGTACAAGGGCTGCCAAAAATTACAAGGTGGGACTGCAATGCACATTAAAAAAAAAAACATTTTTCCCATTTTTAAGGAGTGGGACTCCTAGATCGGTAAATCCTATGTAATAAGTACAATGGCTTCAAAAAAGTTAGGACTCCAGTACACCCTTGAAGACACTTAGGCTAAGGTCACACTTGCGGCAGGGCTATGCAGATCCTGATCCGGACTACATGCAATCCGGTTACCGCATCCGGATTTGCAGCCTGCGTGAAAAATCATGCAGGCTGCAGTTTTTGGAGCGGTATCCCTGCTGCAGCAGATTTGTTATAATGGGCTCCTGCGGGAGCCCATGCGGCTGCCGCAAGGCATATGTGGCGCAGGGATGAACAAAGGGTTAAATAATAAGAATACATGTGGACAGCATGTCTCTAGGGGGGTCTACCCCCCTAGAGACGTGTCCACTCAGGACGGCATGTCAGGGGTTAACTTAGCTGTTAACCACATCACCGCTCCTCAGAAAGCTGTACTGTAAAATGCTTACGCAAAGTGCCTAGCATAGTGGACCTGATGCTGGGAGCCGCCGACTTATAATAAAGAATGAATGAAAGCCGACAATAGCGGCGATGGGGTTAACTGCTAAGTTAACCCCTGACATGCCGTCCAGAGTGGACACCATGTCTCTAGGGGGGGTGGACACCCCCTAGAGACATGTTGCCCATAACAAATATTAATATTTAATGTTTAATTAAACAGTTAACACTTTGTTCATCCCTGCAACAGCAGGGATGAACAAAGTATACGGTAACTGCAATGCTCCAGATTACACATCCGGAGCAATCTGGTTACCGGATTGCAGTTTCCACCACACATTTTTGCGTAAAAATGTGTGTGAAGCCAATTGCGTTCACCGCATCCGGATCTGGATGCGGTGAACGCAATTGGCTGGCCAAATGTGACCCCAGCCTAAGAGAAGGGTCTCAGAAAACATTTATTTTCCAATTAGTGACTCCTAGACTGGTAAATCCTATACACTAAATGTAAGGGTTAAAAAACATTTACCACTTTAAGGTGCACATCTATTATCTAAGAGAATTTATAACGTAAGCCTCATACACAAGCTAAGGCTAGGGTCACACATAGCAATCCGTTTTTGGAAGTGTTTTCCATGCCAAATAGATTTTTCCTAGGCTGCTTTTTGTGCCTCCTGTGCCCCTGAACGTTTTTGGGACTTTGCCATTTTTTACATAAACAATGCTCTAAAAAAACAGATCCGTTTTCCATAGGGCCCCATGTTAAAAAAATAGATCCGTTTTGTTACTGCACCCAAAAACGTTCCTCCCAACGTTTTTGGGTTTAAAAAACCTCCTAGGAATGTTTTTGGGTGCAGAAAAAAACTGATAGGGTATTTATTACATATAATACCAATGTTTTTGGGTTTAAAAAACCTCCTAGGAATGTTGTTGGTGCAGAAAAAAACGGATAGGGTATTTACCGTATATACTCGTGTATAAGCCGAGTTTTTCAGCCCAAAAATTGTGGCTGAAAAGTCTCCCCCTCGGCTTATACACGGGTCATATACAGTACATGGAGTGGTGGGGGCTGTGTCCGGGGCTGGGGAGGCTGGAGGAGGCGGGGGGAGGCTGCTGAATGAGCGGCCCCGTCACGTGGGGCCGCTCATTACATATGCACTGCTTCCCCCTGTCAATCAGCGATAGGGGGAAGCAGTGCATAACTAAATATATCCCCCCAAGTGCTGGCACTTGCCCCCCCTGCTTGTAAGGCCCCCCCCGGCTGCTATTATTACCATCCTCTCCTCTGTCTTCATCGCGCGCGCAAGTCCCTCTTAGCTCCCGTCCTCAGTAGCATCCGGGGTCATGTGACCGGCCGGTCGCATGATGTCATCGCTACGCGACGGCCGGGGACCCGGATGCATGGAGGACGGGAGCACCGAGGCACCTGCGCGCGCGATGAAGACAGAGGAGAGGATGGTAAGTTAAGCAGCCGGGGGGCTTAAAAGCAGGGGGGCAAGTGACAGCATTTGGGGCTGCCTGTGTATACACCTCTGAGGCTGGGGCTGCCTGTGTATACACCACTGGGGCTGGGGCTGCCTGTGTATACACCACTGGGGCTGGGGCTGCCTGTGTATACACCACTGGGGCTGGGGCTGCCTGTGTATACACCACTGGGGCTGGGGCTGCCTGTGTATACACCACTGGGGCTGGGGCTGCCTGTGTATACACCACTGGGGCTGGGGCTGCCTGTGTATACACCACTGGGGCTGGGGCTGCCTGTGTATACACCACTGGGGCTGGGGCTGCCTGTGTATACACCACTGGGGCTGCCTGTGTATACACCACTGGGGCTGGGGCTGCCTGTGTATACACCACTGGGGCTGCCTGTGTATACACCACTGGGGCTGCCTGTGTATACACCACTGGGGCTGGGGATGCCTGTGTATACACCACTGGGCTGGGGCTGCCTGTGTATACACCACTGGGGCTGGGGCTGCCTGTGTATACACCACTGGGGCTGGGGCTGCCTGTGTATACACCACTGGGGCTGGGGCTGCCTGTGTATACACCACTGGGGCTGGGGCTGCCTGTGTACGCCACTGGGGAGGCTGCTGTATACACCACTGGGGAGGCTGCTGTAATACTGCTGAGGCCTGTATACACCACTGGGGAGGCTGCTGTATACTACGACTGGGGAGGCCTGTATACCTGTGCTGGGGTCCACCCTCGGCTTATACACGAGTCAATAGGTTTTCCCGGGTTTTGGGGGCAAAAGTAGGGGGGTCGGCTTATACACGGGTCGGCTTATACACGAGTATATACGGTATTACATATAATACCAACGTTTTTGGGTTTAAAAAACCTCCTAGGAATGTTTTTGGTGCAGAAAAAAACGGATAGGGTATTTATTACATATAGCCTAGGGTCACATATAGCAATCCGTTTTTGGAAGTGTTTTCCATGACCAATCCGGGTTTTTTTGGGTGCTTTTTGAGCCTCCTGTGCCCCTGAACGTTTTTGGACTTAGTAATTTATTGCCAAAAAATGCTACAAAAAACGGATCCGTTTTTCCTTAGGGCCCCATGTTAAAAAAACAGATTGGTCATAGAAAACACTTCCAAAAACGGATTGCTTTGTGTGACCCTAGCCCTAGCAATGTTTTTAGGTGCAAAAAAAAAACGGATAGGGTGTCTATTACATATAATCCGTTTTTCTATCTGTTTTTGGACTTAGAAAAAAAAATGCAAAAACTGATGCAAAAAACGGACCAAGAACTTATGTGTAACCCTAGTCTAACAAAATTATGAAGCAGGGCATCATACACACCCTGAAAAAAATAAGACAGAGGGTCACATGATTAACTTGTTGACATAGTGGAGTAGGAGGAGGACAAGAAAAAGAAGAAAGCATGAACCATATACCTTTTTTTGCTATATACAGCAAAAAAAAGAGAAACATTTGAACTGACTTTAGGTTCCACTGTTGTCATCCAGTGAGTTGAGAAGTTGGGACCAAACCAAGACTTGTTCATTTTAATAAGAGTCAGCCTGTAAGCATTTTCAGTTGACAGGTGGATATGACTATTAAGTATTATATCATAATGATAGAAAAGGTGGGGCACCAGCAGCTACATCAGGATCCACAGACACCACTGTTACTAGCTTCCATAGGCCGCACTTATGCTCCTGGGTGCATACTCACAGAACACAGCCCATAATTATATGAATCAGAAGAAGAAAAGTGTAGCACCGGGTTGCAGACGAACTTTATTTCAGCATGTTGCACACATGAAAACAGACACAAGGAACAGGAGGGAGGATGGGAACTACAGCCGTTTCACACTGATCATGATCAACCCGGCTGAACCATTCTCACTCCTGTTCCTTGTCTCAGTTTTCATGTGTGCAACATGCTGAAATAAAGATGTTTGCCTGCAACCCGGTGAGTGCTACTATTTTCTATCAGTTATTATATCCTCATCAAGTGAAGTAGCTAATGTACGATGGGTCATATGGTGTCCCCTTTCCTCGATGACTCGCCCTGGTGTCCCTGTCACTCACTCAGGGTTTTGTCATCCATCACACACTCTCTAAACCCAAATGGATCTATCTTTGGATACGGGTCTATCCCTTTTATCCAAAAAGTTCTGCTCTGTAAAGAAGGGGGTCCAACACGTTTTTGTCTATTAACTTCGGATATACTTAAGATGTAGTGGAATATAAGCGTAATGGGAATGTCATAAGTTGTTATATCTATCCCACACCACTACATACAGTAGGAGCCCTTGACAAATATGGGATACCAATGGTCCATTAACACTTGCACAATCACAGCACTACAGACCAATGTTTCTATATAATAGATGGTGAATTACCCACATCTATCAATGTATACAGTACAAACTGATATGGTATATATATTGGACCTTACTTGTACACAACCCCTCTTTACAGATACTCACACATGAATCTATCTACACCCCTCAGAGTATCTTTCAGGGCAATGACAAATCCAATTAGGATAGGTGAGGTATGCTAGGTGAAAGAAGTTATATCATTATTTCCACTTATCTGTACATTTGATTGGCAAACTTGATGGAGTAACAGTGGGGACTGATGTTCGGCTGGCCTCAATTGATGTCGAGGCGCTGTATGTATCCCCCACGACATGGGTCTTAGGGCAGTGGAGTACTATTTAAGAAGCCGAGGTAACCAGTACATGAAACACAACATCTTCATCCTGAACTTGCTTGAGTATGTCTTGACTCATAATAGTTTTGAATATGATGGGAAGTTTTACCACCAGCGCAGGGGCACGACTATGGGGAGTTCTTGTGCCCCCAGTTATGCCAATCTGCTCCTGGGCTGGTAGGAGGACACAATAGTTTTCACAGAGGAGGAATTGTCATGGTGGGGTCCGCAGATATTATTTTGGGGACGCTATATTGACGATGTGATGATTTTGTGAATGGGGGATGTTCCATCATTTCAAAACTTCATCAGACAATTGAACGAGAATGACATAGGACTACGGTTTACGTCAGAAATACATGATGATTCCCTCGATTTTCTCGATGTGACGGTTTACAAGGATGGGAAGTGTCACTTACGGTGACCAACGACCTCCTCAAGTGGGATAGTCATCATTCTAGTGGTCTTAGGGAAGGCATACCAAAAGGCCAATACCTTAGAGCCAGGTGGAACTGTTCAGATACCTCTAGGTTTCATAGTGAGGCAAAAAAGATGCAGGAATGCTTCACACAAGGCAAAAAAGATGCAGGAATGCTTCACACAGAAAGGATACCCCCCCACAGGTCCTAAATAGAGCCTTCAAAAATGCACGTGATAGCGACAGGGAATCCCTATTGAGTTCAAAAGGTAAAAAGATAGATGAGGATATAACACGCATTATTGGTACTTTCGACGATAGGGCCATGGCAGTACGGGCCATCTTCGAAAGACACTGGGGTATTCTTCTGGCTGATAAGGGTGTGGCACCCTTGATCCCCAAGAAACCAGCCATCACCTTCAGGAGAGGTAGATCTCTACGGGACCAATTGGTACACAGCCAGTACTGTCCCCCTAAAAGGATGGGCACTTGGCTTGAGCAGAGACAAGCAGGTACCTACAGGTGTGGGAAGTGTTCTTTCTGCAACTACATCAGAGTTTCCAAGACTGCCCAAAGTAGTTCAACTGGAGAAACATTCACAAATAGGCAGTTTGGGAACTGTAAAACGAAGGGAGTGGTATACCTATTCCAGTGCTCCTGCCCTCAGGATTATGTTGGAAAAACCAAACGACAATTTAGGAGACGGATAGGTGATCACTTAGGTGACATCAGGAATGCGACGGACACAACCATATCAAGGCATATTAGGGAGGTACATGCTGGCGACATAAAATGTATCAGATTCCAAGTTCTGGAGATGGAGGATAAACCAATGCGAGGAGGAGATTGGGATAGGGAGATCTTGAGGAGAGAGACGAAGTGGATATACAGGATGTGCTCCACGGGTGAAGGTGGCCTAAACGAACAAATTCTTGTGAATAATCCACCCGGGAGAGGAATCCTGGCCTCTGGGTACCACAGATGTCCATAATATCAGGGGCCTTGTAACTGTACAGATTACCTCCCTTTCCTATTAGTCTGAATGGACCTAGGGTGTTGCGTATAGAGTCTTGATCATAAAGACGTATGTATCTTGAATTTGTGTTCATATAACAACATAATATCCTTTATTCCTACTATTTGTATATGGTAGATGTGGTACAGGAGGAGTCCTCCCTTAAACATGGACTCAAATGCGGAAATAATCCACATATGAGCTTTCAGACTGGTCTATATATGCAGGGCCGGCCTCAGGCTAAATTGCACCCTGTGCAAAATTCCCCTTTGGTGCCCCCAGACCATGTCACATGAGACATGCAGCCAATCAGTGGCAGCTTCACTCTTTCCTCACATAAAACTGACATCCGAGGAAATCAGGGAACAGCAACAGCTCTCATTTATTCTGAAGCCGCCATCGGCGATCTGAGGCGGGCACGAGAAACGTGACCGTGCATATCAGGTCGCCACATATCGCCTGGCAAGATTGCAGCGTTTGCCGGTACCATAAGAGATTACGCTTCAAGGAACCATTTAACAATAATGGGTTCATGTGAATATACTACTATGCATGTGTTTATACACACAACACACCTTGCATTAACCCCTTAGTGACGAAGCCAATTTCCACCTTAATGACGAGACTGTTTTCTGTAATTCTGACCAGTGTCCCTTTATGAGGTAATATCTCTGGACCGCTTCAACGGATCCTAGCGATTCTGAGATTGTTTTTTCGTGACATATTGGGCTTCATGTTAGTGGTAAATTTAGGTCGATAATTTTTGTGTTTATTTGTGAAAATATAAAAAAAGTGGCAAAAATTTAGAAAATTTGACAATTTTCAAATTTGTCATTTTTATTCTGTTGAACCGGAGCGTTATGTGAGACAAAATAGTTAATAAATAACATTTCCCACATGTCTACTTTACATCAGCACAATTTTGGAAAAAAAAATTTTTTTGGTTAGGACGTTATAAGGGGTCAAAGTTCATCAGCAATTTTTCATTTTTCCAGCAAAATTTACAAAACCATTTTTTTAGTGACCACATCACATTTGAAGTCCATTTGAGGGGTGTACATGACAGAAAACACCCAAAAGTGACACCATTCCGAAAACTGCACCCCTCAAGCTACTCAAAACTACATTCAAGAAAATGATTAACCCTTCAGGTGCTTCACAGCAACTAAAGCAAAGTGGAAACAAAAAATGGACATTTTAATTTTTCCAACAAAAATGTTCTTTTAGCCTCAATTTTTTCATTTTCACATGGGAATCAGGATAAAATGCATCCTAAAATTTGTTGGGCAATTTCTCCTGAGTACACCGATACCTCATATGTGGTCATAAACCACTGTTTGGGCGCACGGCAGGGCTCAGAAGGGAAGGAGCGCGATTTGACTTTTGGAGCTAATTTACCATTCAAAAAGTCAAATGGCGCTCCTTCTCTTTCGAGTCCTGCGGAGCGCCCAAACAGTGGTTTATGACTAAATATGAGGTATCGGTGTAATCAGGAGAAATTGGCCAACAAATTTTAGGATGCGTTTTATCCTGTTGCCCATGTGAAAATGAAAAAAATAGAGGACAAAAGAAAATTTTTGTGAAAAAAAAGTACTTTTTCATTTTTACGGATCAATTTGTAAAGCACCTGAGGGTTTAAAGTGCTCACTATGCATCTAGATAAGTTCCTTTGGGGGTCTAGTTTCCAAAATGGGGTCACTTGTGGGGGAGCTCCAATGTTTAGGCACACAGGGGCTCTCCGTATGCAACATGGTGTCCGCTAACAATTTGAATGGAAAATTAGCTCCAATTGCTAGCCGACACCATGTTGCGTATGGAGAGCCCCTGTGTGCCTAAACATTGGAGCTCCCCCACAAGTGACCCCATTTTGAAAACTAGACCCCCCAAGGAACTTATCTAGATGGGTGGTGAGCACTTTGAACCCCCAGGTGCTTCACAAATGAATCCGTAAAAATGAAAAAAGAAAATGTTTGTGGAAAAGAAAGTACTTTTTCATTTTTATGGATCCATTTGTGAAGTACCTGAGGGTTCAAAGTGCTCACTATGCATCTAGATAAGTTCCTTGGGGGGTCTAGTTTCCAAAATGGGGTCACTTTTGGGGGAGCTCCAATGTTTAGGCACACAGGGGCTCTCCGTATGCAACATGGTGTCCGCTAACAATTTGAATGGAAAATTAGCTCCAATTGCTAGCGGACACCATGTTGCGTATGGAGAGTCCCTGTGTGCCTAAACATTGGAGCTCCCCCACAAGTGACCCCATTTTGAAAACTAGACCCCCCAAAGAACTTATCTAGATGGGTGGTGAGCACTTTGAACCCCGAGGTGCTTCACAAATGAATCCGTAAAAATGAAAAAAGAAAATTTTTGTGGAAAAGAAAGTACTTTTTCATATTTATGGATCCATTTGTGAAGTACCTGAGGGTTCAAAGTGCTCACTATGCATCTATATAAATTCCTTGGGGTGTCTAGTTTCCAAAATGGGGTCACTTGTGGGGGAGCTCTAATGTTTAGGCACACAGGGGCTCGCCATAGACGACATGGTATCCACTTACAATTCCAATTGCTAGTGGACACCATGTCACGTATGGAGAGCTCCTATGTGCCTAAATATTGGAGCTCCCCCACAAGTGACCTCATTTTGGAAACTAGACACCCCAAGGAACGTATTTAGATGCATAGTGAGCACTTTGAACCCCCAGGTGCTTCACAAACTGATCCGTAAAAATGAAAAAGTACTTTTTTTCACAAAAATCTTCTTTTTTTCCTTTTTACAGACTAATTTGTGAAGCACTTGGGGGTTGAAAGTGCTCACTATGCATCTAGATTTTTTCCTTGGGGGGTCTAGTTTCCAAAATGGGGTCACTTGTTGGGGAGATCCAATGTTTAGGCACACAGGGGCTTTCCATATGCGACATGGTGTCCGCTAACAATTTGAATGGAAAATTAGCTCTAATAGTTAGCGGACACCATGTCGCATATGGGGAGCCCCTATGTGCCTAAACATTGGAGCTCCCGCACAAGTCCCCCCATTTTGGAAACTAGACACCTCAAGGATTCTATCTAGGGGTATAGTGAGCATTTGGAATCTACAGCTACTTCACAGAATTTGATAATGTCATTATGAACATTTTCTTTTTTTCACACAATTTCTCACTTTTAGAGCATGTGCACAAGATACGGACACACCGTGTCCTGGTTGTCTCCTCCCCTGCATTTTTTTTTAGTATTTCTTTATTAAATTTAAAAAAAAAATGACGTAGAGCTTCGCCATATTTTTGGTCCAGCCAAAAATATAGGGAAGCTCCTTTTTTTTTTTATATTTCTTGAAATAAATTTTTTTAAAAAATGGCGTGGGCTTCGCCATATTTTTGGGCCAGCCAGGTACAACTAGGCAGCTGGGGGCTGGAATCCTCAGCGTAGGGAGGCCCAAGCTTTCTGGGCCCCCCCCCCGCTGCGAATTGCAGCCCGCAGCCGCCCCAGAAAATGGCGCATTCATAGAAGCGCCATTTTGTGGCGCTGTATCCAGGTCTTCCAGCTGCCGTGTAGCGGTGGCAGACTGGGTAATAAGGGGTTAATGCCAGCTTTTTGGCAGCTGGCACTAAGCCCGAGATTCATAACGTCTGGCCAATATTAGACCGGACCATTAGGAATCTCTAATAGATTGTAAAGAAAACACAACACAGAGAAAAATATTTTTATTGGAAAAAAAAACACAAACACATATTCAGACCCCATCTTTATTACAGTGAAGTCCGACGTAGTCCAGTGGGATGGTCCGACGTAGTCCATTGGGAAGGTCCGACGTAGTCCAGTGGGAGGTCCCGCGACGATTCTCATTCAGATGATGATCTGTAGTTAACCCCTTGTGTGGTCACAAGGAGTTAACTGCAGGTCATCATCCCTGTGTGGTCACAAGGGGTTAACTGCAGATACGGTAACCCCTTGTGACCACACAGGGATGATGACCTGCAGTTAACCCCTTGTGTGGTCACAAGGGGTTAACTGCAGATCCAGTAACTCCTTGTGACCACACAGGGATGATGACCTGCAGTTAACCCCTTGTGACCACACAGGGATGATGACCTGCAGTTAACCCCTTGTGTGGTCACAAGGGGTTAACTGCAGGTCATCATCCCTGTGTGGTCACAAGGGGTTAACTGCAGATCCAGTAACCCCTTGTGACCACACAGGGATGATGATCTGCAGTTAACCTGTTGTGACCACACAAGGGGTTAACTGCAGGTCATCATCCCTGTGTGGTAACAAGGGGTTAATTGCAGATCCAGTAACCCCCTGTGATCACACAGGGATAATGATCTGCAGCTAACCCCTTGTGACCACACAGGGGGTTAACTGCAGAAGACCCCTGTGTGGTCGTTGAGGGGTTAACTCTGCCTCTGTTCCGGCGCACGCAGAGCAGCGGCGCCGGGACAGAGGCAGAGAGAAGACGGCCGGCGATGCTGCAGGACAGGTAAGTATGAGAGGAGCAGGGAAGGGGGCCCGGGGGGGAGCGGAGCGAACCGGGGGTGCTGCAGATCGGAGGGGGGGAAGGCGGGGGGGTCGAGGGGTAGACCTGGGGAAGGGGGGGGTTGAACACCGGAGAGGGAGCCGCGCAGGAGGAGGGGGAGCTGGGGACTCAGTGGGGAGCCGCGCAGGGAAGAGGGGGAGCTGGGGAGCCGCGCATGGAGGAGGGGGAGATCAGGGTGAGACCAGAGGTGAGGGGGGATGACATTGGGGGGCCACTGAGGGGACCAGTGGCCCCCCAGGAATGGCGGCATCTATATGCGATCTGACAGATCGCATAGAGATGCAGCGGAGGCGGCGGGTTTGGCGCCGGCCGCCGCCATTTTTAGATGGTTAGGGGGGGGGGGGGATGATGATCCCCAGTACTGGGGGTCTTGGTGGGCTAGGGGGTTAATGCTTTCACTTTGTTCCGACATGTGTTTTCATGTCGGATCAAAGTGAAAGCATTTTTCCCGACACTTTCACTTTGTGCAATGTGATGATCAGTAAACGGTGCTTACCGGTCATCACATTACAGGTGCCGGTAAAAAACGAGCTAATTACTAATCTCTAGGGTCTCAGCTACAATCGGTACGCTGACACCCTAGAGATTTTTGCTACAGGGGCTGCGCTACAGGGCTTTTCTAGCCTGACGTCTACAGACGTACGGCTGGGCTTTAGTACCCTTTTTATCCGACGTCTGTAGACGTTAGGCTGTCGTCTAGGGGTTAAAATTATGCCCCTCAGCTCCATGAACATAATCATTCACCCTTGATGGTACCAATAGCACCTATATGTTTATTAAAAAAAATAAACCTTTAGGACCTGTGCCCTTGAACAGAATTAGGATCATTCTAGCACTGCATATTTTCTGTTGCGTCCAAAATGCTGCATTGTACAGTGCCAGCGCAGTGGTTGGATTAATGAATGCCGTTTCCACTGTGCTTCTATTTTACTCAGTGTAAACTGACATGTGGCAGTGGTGGCAGCTTCCTGAGCGGCAACATGTCAATTTATGCTTGCAAAGAAGGTAGTGTTCTGAGCGGGAGCATACAGCAAGAAGATGCTGCACCAAGAACCCTAATCATGACACGGACGCTACGTTCTCCCACTCAGAGGACTAGCATCTCTACAGAAATAGATTAACATGCTGCAGCTCTGGAAACCACACCACAGGTCAGAATATGCTGCGTAATGAAGAATCACAATGGAAACGGGATTTATTAATCCATCCACCGTGCTGCTACTGTACAATACAGCATTTTGGATATCCAAAACGCTACTAATCCTAATTGTGGGCATGAACCGTTAAGGCCTGTACCCACAATTAGTGTAAGCAGCGTTTTGGATGTAGCATATTTTTGTACTTAGGGGTCAGGGTTAGGATTAGGTTTTAAGGTCAGGGGTTATGATTAGGTGTTAGGGTCAGGGGTTAGGATTAAGTGTTAGGGTCAAGGATTAGGGTCAGGGGATAGGATTAGGTGTTAGGGTCAGGGTTATGGTTAGGGGATAGGATTAGGTGTTTGGGTCAGGGATTAGGATTAGGGTCCGGGGTTAGGATTAAGTGTTAGGGTGAGGGATTAGGATTAGGGTTAGGAGATAGGATTAGGTGTTTGGGTCAGGGATTAGGATTAGGGTCAAGGGTTAGGATTAGGTGTTAGAATCAGTGGTTAGGATTACATTTTAGGGTCAGGGATTAGCATTAGGTGTTAGGGTCAGGGGTTAGGATTAGGTGTTAGGGTCAGGGGTTAGGATTATGTGTTAAATTCAGTGGTAGGATTAGGTGTTAGGGTCATGGATTAGGGTTAGGATTAGGTGTTAGTATCAGGGATTAGGTGTTAGGGTCAGGGGGTTAGGATTAGGTGTTAGGGTCAGGGATTAGGTGTTAGGGTCAGGGGGTTAGGATTAGGTGTTAGAATCAGGGGTTAGGATTAGGGTCAGGGGTTAGGATTAGTTGTTAGGCTCAGTGGTTAGGATTACATTTTAGGGTCAGGGATTAGCATTAGGTGTTAGGGTCAGGGATTAGGTGTTAGGCTCAGGGGTTAGGATTAGGTGTTAGGGTCAGGGGTTAGGATTATGTGTTAAACTCAGTGGTAGGATTAGGTGTTAGGGTCATGGATTAGGGTTAGGATTAGATGTTGGGGTCAGGGATTAGGTGTTAGGGTAAGGGGGTTAGGATTAGGTGTTAGGGTCAGGGATTAGGTGTTAGGGTCAGGGGTTTAGGATTAGGTGTTAGGGTCAGGGATTAGGATTAGGGTCAGGGGTTAGGATTAGAGTCAGGGTTAGTTGTTAGGGTCAGTGGTTAGGATTAGATGTTACGGTCAGTGATTAGGATTAGGGTCAATGGTTAGGATTAGGTGTTAGAAACTACACCTGTTCACTGACTGTGGTCACAGAGAGAGAGGGCAGGATTATCTCACTGGTATAGAGGTCTTGCCATGTGTGACAGAAAATAGTCACTTCAGTGACTCCTTACAGCTGCATTACAAGGCGGGGACCAGAGTGATTAGACCGCCGAACAATGATTGGAGCAGGAGCAGCAGGTGTAACTTAACTTGCTCTCTCTGCTCCAATCAAACTGCTTGTGTTGCCATGGCGCCGGCAAGAGGAGGAGGGTGGGACAGGCACTTCAGGGAGGACAGTACAAGCAACTCATAAGTAAGGAGGACGGGACAGGTAACTCAAGCGTGCGGACGGCGGAGGGGCGGGACGGGTACTTACAGGAGGGCGGGGGCACCGCAGGAGGTAATAGTATTAACCCTTTAATCGGCAGAGCTGCATAGAGACCTTAAATTGCCGTCTCTCTGGCGCCCCCTTTGAAGCATGGCAGGCGGCGCCCTGTGCGACCGCACGACTTGCACAGCGGTAAGGCCGGTCCTGTATATATGTACTTGGGGATCATATCTATTATATTAAGGTCCTCGATTATGTGAATTTAACATATGGCGAAATTATAGGATATGGGACAGTAATTTTGCCTGCTATTATATTATAGACAGGCTGTATGTGCCGTGCCTTTAATAGTCTTTGCCAGCTATATCCCGTGTTCCTGAAACATTTTGCATAATCAATATGGTGGTCCTGTGTGATCTCGCCGCAGTATGTATATAATGCATGGGGATGAGATCTCGGCTGGAACCTTTCATGTGTGGTTACTGTTGCCGGGGACCTAACATCCATGGTGCACCCGCTATGGTGAGTGGCAAGCCTTTCCCAGCCACGGGCTTGGTGCAGCTGGATGTGGAGGGGCGGAATTAGGACCAGAATGACGCACTTCCGGTGTTTGGAACGCTGGAGTGCACGCCGAACACTCCCTCCTGATACCTCACTTCCTCTAGATACTCATAAAAGGGAGTGAGAAATGGAGCCCTGTGATGCTGACACCAATGATACGGAGGGGGTTTATATCAAGTTCCCTATACAGCACCCCCAGGGCCCAGCACTCCCCTGACATCTTTTTGTAGTACAGAACACAGCCACTCTTGATGATACCCACATGGAACCTGTGTGTAGAAACGCGTCGAGTTGGAATCTGTACAGATAAGTGGCAATAATGATATAACTTCTTTCACCTAGCATACCTCACCTATCCTAATTGGATTTGTCATTGCCCTGAAAGATACTCTGAGGGGTGTAGATAGATTCATGTGTGAGTATCTGTAAAGAGGGGTTGTGTACAAGTAAGGTCCAATATATATACTACATCGGTTTGTACTGTATACATTCATAGATGTGGGTAATTGACCATCTATTATATAGAAATATTAGTCTGTAGTGCTGTGATTGTGCAAGTGTTAATGGACCATTGGTATCCCATATTTGTCAAGGGCTCATATGTAGTGGTGTGGGATAGATATAACAACTTATGACATTCCCATTACGCTTATATTCCACTATATCTTAAGTATATTCGAAGTTAATAGACAAAAACGTGTTGGACCCCCTTCTTTACAGAGCAGAACTTTTTGGATAAAAGGGATAGACCCGTATCCAAAGATAGATCCATTTTGGTTTAGAGAGTGTGTGATGGATAACAAAACCCTGAGTGAGTGACAGGGACACCAGGGCGAGTCATCGAGGAAAGGGGACACCATATAAGCTAGGTGTTAAAAACTCAGTTGATAGGTAGAGGAAGAGACAGGGTATATGTGAGGGATATAGTCCCCCCTCCCTGTGTGACTGGTGTGTTATAGGAATACTAGGTGTGAGGGTTACGCACATGATTGAATTTTTGATGGATATTTATCAAAAGTTTTATTTTAAAAGTGCACTCTGTGGAGATTTAAATTTAGAGTCACAATATTGCTTCTTTAAGATTCGTCCGATGGGTCCCGTTGCAAAATTTGGATCTACCTCCCTCCCATATTGGTCAGATATATGTGCCCTTAATGCATTCTAACTCCAATAAAGGCATATAAATTAACCACTTTCCCCCTTCATTGTGTAGCAATGTCCTCCATCCTGGTATATATGCCCCCCATCCTAGTATACATGTCTCTCATACAGAAAAATATGTACCGCATCCTGGTAAATACATACCCCATCCTGGTAAATATGTCTTTCATTCTGGCATATATGTCTCCCATCCTAGCATATATGCATTCCCTTCTAGTATATATGTCCCTACCCAGGTATATATGTCCCCCATCCTTGTAAATATTATCATATCCTGACAAAATGTCCCTCATTCTGGTATAAATATTCCTCATTCTGGGATTCATGTCTCCCATGCTAATATATGAATATATGTCCCCATTCTGGTATATATGTCCCACATGCTGATATATATGACTCACATCCTGGTATATATGTCCATCATTCAGGTATATATTCCCCCATCCTGGTATATCAGCACCCACCCTGGGATATATGTCCACCATCCTGGTATATATGTCCCCCATCATGGAATATATGTTCCCCATCCTGATATATAAGTCCCCATCTTGATATATCAGTTCCCCATCCAAGTATATATGTCCTTCATCCCTGTATATACGTCCCCCAAACTGAGCTCATCCTGGTATATTTGTCCCCCATACTGAACCCATCCTGGTGTACATATGTTCTCATCCTGATATATAGGTCCCCATCCTAAAATATATGTTCCCCATCCTGGCATTTATGTCCTCATCCTGGTCCCCATCCTAATATATATGGTTCTCATCCTGGTATATGTGGTCCCTATCATGGTATATATAGTCCCCGTCCTGGGTTTTATGGTCCTCATACTGGTATAAATGGTCTTCATCCTCCTATATACGGTCCCCATCCTGGTATATATGTCCCCATCCAGGTATACATTGTATATATGGTCCAGTTCATTGCATATATTATCCTCATTCTGGTATGCATGTTCCTCATCCTGGTATATATGATTGCCAACCAGGCATATTATAACAATCGCAGAGCGAGTGTCCTGGAGTGGACCCATTGGGCTGAGGCACCGATCACCACCTGGAGGAGTGAGCCTGAATGACTACTGAGTCTTCACTAGAGCCTCAGATGGAGAAGTTAGGCCTTTGATGGTAGGTAGTCACCAGGTGCAACACCAAGTTATGTTGGTACCATGACAGCTGTCTCTATGGGTCGAGCCCCCACAGACAGACACAGTCTCTGGAACAGGTTCTTTAGCTGGCAGAAGCTGGTGGAATGGTTGATACAGGCAAGAGGTCATATGTTAGTAAAGGTATGGAAAGTAAAGCAGGTGAATGTAAAGGTAACAAACAGTACATACACGAGACCTGACAACTAACAGTGAAACAAACTAAATGAACATGTTGCTGAGGTGCCTTACCTAGTGGGAGGATGCCTTAAATACCTAGTGCATCTCAGCCACAGGCTAAAGGGAACTTCAGGGTCAAAGTGTGCTGACCCTTTAAAGAAGGGCAGGATTGCAGGTGTTCCCGATAGGCGCTTTTTCGGGGAACCTGTGCGGCTTGTACAGGCTCTGGAAGCAGGAGGCAGTAGTGGAGCACGTAGATGGCTGAGCAGACAGGAGAAGATGAGCAGCATGGCCACGGTGGTTAGTAAGTCAGCGTCTCTTCTGCAAGGGAGGTAGGGCAACGCATGGATGCTTGTGTTACATATACAGTATATGGTCCTCATCTTGTTTTATATGGTTTCCATCTTGGTACATATGTCCCCATCCTGGTATACATGGTCCTCATCCGGGTATACATAGTATTTACAGTATGGTTCCCATACTGGTATATATGTTCCTCATCCTGGTATATATTGTACTCTTCCTGGTAGATATGATCCTAATCCTAGTATATACAGTGGGTACAGAAAATATTCAGATTCCTTTACATTTTTCACTCTGTTTCATTGCAGCCATTTGGTAAATTAAAAACATTTCAGGAACCTGTATGTCTCTTGAAGAAGTTAGCAGCATGCTTACGAAACGCGTTGAGAAAAAAGTACTGCTTTTTCCAAATCTCCTTGGACATTCTGCTCTTTTATGACCCCTGGATGGCAGCGCACGGGAATCCTCCCAGTATCTTCTCCCATTGTGCATCACATACCTCCTGGACCTCTTAAGATGCAGCACGGGAGACAATAAAAGTTAATTTCTCAGGTATGAGGGGGGCGTCTGGGCACATAGAGGGGTTACAAGAACCCCAATTACATAATGTTAAAGCTGACAAGCACAGTTTAGAATGCCCAAAGGGGGTGACAGGTTCCCTGTAAAGGATATTATTGCTTGCACAATCTTGTTGCCTAGCTATTCATTAACCTCTACATGGAGTGGGCTGCAGAAAGCACCTGCTTTCTTGTGGTATTATTGAAGCCTGAGATATTTGGAGGAGAAATAAAAAAAACAAAATAGTATATTCAACTCACCATAAATTAATCTGGAATGTTGAATAGGGCTAGTGGGCAGCAATGCACAGACAAGTTCATTATTACTGATCCATATAACACACGTGTGCACATGACAAAAATGTGCATGCTAAAAGTATGCAATAAAATGAAATAAAGTGATTGAAGATTTTCAAGAAGCAATATCCTCAGTATGGGGTTTCATGAGTGTGAACAGACGCATAAGACCATGTATGTGAAGCATATAGTGGCCATATTCTATTTTTATATGAATTGCTATCACATAAATGTAGAAGAAGTGGCCTCGCACGCTGATGACCCTCTGTAATAATAATGCTCTGTCCTCCAAAAAAAAATTATGAATAAAAGGTAATGATAATAATCAAAATAATAATAGTGCTGGAATTGTGAACTGGACACAGATAGAGCTGGATGATCTGGACAGAAAAACAAGAAAGCTGATGACAATCCACTACTTATTGCATCCACGTAGTGATGTTGACAGACTTTATCTGCTAAGACAATCAGGAGGCAGAGGACTTTTGCAAGTAAAGCAAACTGTAGAAGAAGAGAACATGCACTGGCAGATTATGTGAATGATAGTGGAGAACAAGCCTTGATGGAAGTTAACAGAAAACTGCTTAAAGTATAACAGACAAAAAAGGAATACCGTAAAATCGCAGTACAAACCAGAAGAGAAAACTGCCAAAGAAAGCTCTTTATAGACAATTCCTAGAGAAAATTGAGGGTAAAGTCGACAAGGAAAAGACCTGGTTGTGGCTTACTAATGAAACATTGAAATAGGAGACAGAGGGCTTTATTCTAGCAGCCCAAGTGCAAGCTATTTGCACAAATGCAATTAAAGCAAGAATTGAAAATCAACTGCAGACTCCAAATGTCGATTGTGCAAGGAAGCAGATGAAAAAATGGATCATATACTGAGCTGCTGCAAAAAAATTGCGCAGACAGACTACATGCAAAGGTATAATACAGTTGCTCAGATGATTCACTGGAACTTGTGCCACAATTACCATCTCTCTTGTCACAAAGAACTAGTGGGATTATAAACCTGACATGGTTATTGAAAATGAACATGCAAAACTACTATGGGACTTCCAAATTCAGACTGACAAAGTCTTGGAAGACAATACTCTGGACCTTATGATTGTAAAAAAAAAGGAAGTGTGGATTATCGATGTCGTAATACCAGGCATCATCAGGATTGAGGAGAAGCAATTGAAAAAACTGACACAATATGAGGACTTAAAGGTTGAACTGCAAAGACTCTGGCACAAGCCAGTGAAGGTGGTCCTAGTGGAAATTGGCACACTGGGTGCTGTGCCTAAAAACATTGGCCTGCACTTGAAAACAATTAGAGTTGGCAAAATAACAATCTGTCAGCTGTAAAAGACCACCCTACTGGGCTCTGCATGCATCATTCGCCGATATATTACCCAGTCCAAGAAGAAGAAGAGGAGGAACAAGAAGAAGAAGAACAAGAGGAAGAAGAAGATGAAGAAGAGGAAGAAGTAGAGGTAAAAGAGGAAGAAGAGGAAGAAGAAGAGGAAGAAGAAGAGGAAGAAGAGGAAGAAGAAGAAGAAGTAGAAGAATTTCTTAAATGGATGCTTAAAGGACATTGTAAGGTTCCTGGACTTCGGCTACATCTGGCATTGCTTCCAAAATTCACACCCTGCAGGACTCAAAATACATGCAAACTCTAAAAAGCTTAAAAAATTATTTTAAAGCTGCAAAAAATTCTACTGGTTGAAAGAAAATGGTGGTCCCGATGGCTGGGAACACTCTTAACCATATGGTTTTGGCCCCTAACAATCAAGGATAGTTTTAAGGTCATTTTAAATTTCAAACTTCTTTCCCAAACAAAGCTGTGTTTGCTGTTTTTTTTAGTAAATTGCTCGGGTTCCTGATCGCGAACCTAATCTGCAATGTGTTAGGTCCCCTGGCACTGCTCCCCAGCTCACCTCTCCTGGGTCAGCATCCTCTGCTCCTCTACCGGTCGGGCATCCGGCATCCAGGCATGCTGTGTGTGAGGTAAACAGACAGTTAACTGTAGAGGAAGACGCCTCCTCCATAGGAGCAGGTGCTGTCCTCTCCCAGAAATCCTCTTTGGGTCGGTTAGTCACCTGCCGGTTTTTCGCCAAAGCATTTACCTTGTCGGAGCGCAACTATTCTATCAGGGATCGTGAATTGCTGGCCATCAAATTGGCATTAGAGGAGAGGAGACACCTCCTTAAGGGTATCGTTCATCCGTTCATTATCTTCACCGATCATAAGAACCTGGCTTATCTCCAGTCCCCCCAAAGGCTCAACTCCCGGCAGTTGCAGTGGTCCCTGTTCTTTCCCCGTTTCAATTTTGAACTGCACTTCCAGCCTGTCAGCAAAATTGTTAAGGCTGATGTCCTGTCAAGGTCCTTCCAGCCATCTGATGTGGAGGAGTCCTTCTATATCATTGACCCAACCAAGATAATCACTGTGGCTCCCTTACATATAGCTGGACTTCTGCCGGGTAAGACCTTCGTGGCACAGGATAAGAGGAAGATGGTCCTGTCATGGGGACACTCGTCGAGAATTCCCGGCCATGTTGGAGTTAAAAAGTCTCTCTCTTTGATCTCTTGTCACTATTGGTGGCCTACTATCCGTCAAGACATCCACGATTTTGTTGCTTTATGTCCGTCTTGTGCTAAAAATAAGGTGTCCAGGAAGTTGTCGGCTGGACTTCTACTGCCTCTCCCAGTTGCATTAGCTTCTTGGCAACCCATAACCATGGATTTCATTACCGATCTTCCCTGCTCCTTCCGCTGTACATTCATATGGGTAGTTGTGGATCGCTTCTTTAAAATGACCCACTTCGTTCCTTTGCCCAGTCTACCATCCGCTCCTCAGTTGACCAAGATATTCATCGAACACATCTTCCGGCTCCACGGATTTCCTCGGCATATCGTGTCCGATACGGGAGTCCAGTTCACTTCCCGGTTCTGGAGGGCGCTGTGCAAGCATATGGACATCACATTGGAGTTCTCCTCTGCCTATCTTCCTCAGTCCAATGGGCAGGTGGAGCGCATTAACCAAGTCCTCACCACCTATCTTCGGCACTTCGCTAACACTCATCGCGATAACTGTTCCTGTCTCCTCAATTGGGTGGAATTCACTTACAACAATCACTCAAGTGAGTCATCAGCTAAATCTCCTTTAGTCGTTGTATTCGGGCAACATCCTGGTTTGCCTCTTCTGATATCCTCAGCGTTCGGCAACCCGGCGGCTGATGCATTGTCCGTGGACTTCTCCAAGATCTGGGAAGAGACAAGAGATGCTCTTACACAAACCTCCAGCAGGAAGAAGAGACATGCCGATAAGAGACGTCTGGATTCCCATCTTTCCTCCCAGGTGATAAAGTGTGGCTTTCTTCCAGATATGTCAGGCTTAAGGTGCCATCCAACAAGTTGGGGCCGCGTTATATCTGTCCCTTCGAAGTCCTGGGATGCATCAAGGATGTTGCCTACAAGATGAGACTGCCTGCCTCGCTTCACATCCGTAACTCCTTTCATGTCTCATTGTTGAAACCAGTGGTGCTTAATCGCTTCCATCCTCCGACACTGTGCCACGGCCTCTCAGCTCCAAGAATGTCTATGAAGTCAGGGACATCCTTGCCATGAAGAAAAGTAGAGGCAAAACCCTCTCCCTAATTGACTGGGCTGGCTTCGGTCCTGAGGAGAGGATCTGGGAGCCGCAGGAGAACATTGATGCGCCACGCATTCTGGTGAGGTTCTTCGCACGCCTTCAGGGGGGAGGGTGAGGGAGGGGGTACTGTTAGGTCCCCTGGCACCACTCACCAGCTCACTGCATCCTCTGCTCCTCTACCGGTCGGGCATCCGGCATCCAGGGGTGCTGTGTCTTGGAGCCATCGCCGGGTCCCCTTCCTGTCTGCTGACCACCGGGCTCACACATCAGCACAGTCATGAATCTAATCAGCAGTGCACTAGGCATGACTACGCTCCTCTGCTGTATATCTAGGGGCCGGCATGGCTCAACCTGACACTCCCCTTGACCAATAGCTGTCCGTCCTCCGGTATATCAGGCCACCTCCACTGCTGGGAGGTGCCTGATTATTGAGTTAGCAAGCTTCTGCTTCTCTGGCTGTTAGTCAGGCCTTCCTTGTACTCTCCTCTGGTAGAACCTGTTCCAGCTCTCCTGTACCCAGGCTCTGATGCCTCCTTCCCTGTTTGGCCTTACCAAAGTATAGGCTAACCGTACGAGCCGCCCCCCTGGTACTAGCAGCTGTGGTATTTAGACCCCCTGGGCATGCCCCTGACAATCCCTGTATAGGGGTTGGCTAAACTAGGACCAGATCACCCAGGGGAGTTCGGTACCACGACCCAGTGGGTTCACTCTAGGACGCCTTCCCCCGGAAGCGTGACACAATGTTTGTGCCAAATTTGAAATAGGTAAACATGTTCATGGAAAGTTCACTCATCTCCACATATAAAGTCCTCATCCTGGTATATGTGGTCCCCATCCTGGTATTTATGGTCCCCATCTTAGTTTATATGTCTCCAATCTGGTATATATGGTCCCACAATATACTAGAAAAAACCTTGCAGCACTCAGCTACTACCAATGATGTACATATGCTGACAAGCTATATATATATGAGAAAAAATTTAAAAACTTACGTTTTTTTCAAAAAACTCAAAATTCTTATTCTTTTTTTTAAATCTGAAGTTCTTAGTACACACATTGGCCAATGTCTGCTTGCTCGTCGACTGCGACAAAGTGACTTCAGGTCTGACGAGTCCTATCGCTGACACCCAAGTCCTCCTTGTCCACCCTACCCCACTACTAAGTGGGCGGACACCATGTAGACCCTAGATCACCTGTAGGCAACGAGGGTGCACATTGCAGTAATGGAGCCAGCCACTCCACACGATACAAAAGAGAAACAAAACTGCACAGCACTCACAGACAATGTAAACTGGTGCCAGCAGGGATGTTGGGTCAATATACTAGAAAAAAACCTTGCAGCACTCAGCTACTACCAATGATGTACATATGCTGACAAGCTATATATATATATGAGAAAAAATTTAAAAACTTACGTTTTTTTCAAAAAACTCAAAATTCTTATTCTTTTTTTTAAATCTGAAGTTCTTAGTACACACATTGGCCAATGTCTGCTTGCTCGTCGACTGCGACAAAGTGACTTCAGGTCCGACGAGTCCTATCGCTGACACCCAAGTCCTCCTTGTCCACCCTACCCCACTACTAAGTTGGCGGACACCATCTAGACCTGCAATCCTATATATCTGAAGCACATGTGCCATCTCAGGGTCTGACTTGATCCTGGCCTCCACAAGGTTCACCCATTGTTCTGTCAGAGAAATGTATCTTCCCCGCCTACAAGCACTTGTCCACATGTTGGCATCTATGTGGACCTTCCGAGTAACTGGGTTGGTATGTGACACGTGTTGCTGATTTCGTACAAAGGCAAAAGTTTACTTCCGACAAATATAAATTCATTAAAAAAATGTAGTGTTTTGCATTATAGGCCATATATATATATATATATATATATATATATATATATATAACCCCTGACAAAAATTATGGAATCACCTCGCTCTGAGGATGTCCATTCAGTTGTTTAATTTTGCAGAAAATAAGCAGATCACATACAAGGCACAAAACTAAAGTTATTTCAAATGGCAACTCTCTGTCTTGAAGAAACACTAAAAGAAATCAACATAAAAAATGTTCTAGCCAGTAATGGTAACTTTTGTACACCAAGCAGGGGGAAAAATTATGGAATTACTCAATTCTGAGGAAAAAATTATGGAATCATGACAAACAAACAAAGAAAACAGCACTCAAATACATTGCTAGTATTTTGTTGCACCACCTCTGGCTTTTATAACAGCTTGCAGTCTCTGAGGCAAGAACTTAATGAGTGACAAACAGTACTTATCATCAATCTGACTCCAACTTTCTGTGATTGCTGTTGCCAGATCAGCTTTGCAGGTTGGAGCCTTGTCATGGACCATTTTCTTCAACTTCCACCAAAGATTTTCAATTGGATTGAGGTCTGGACTATTTGCAGGCCATGACATTAACCTTATGTGTCTTCTTTCAAGGAATGTTTTCACAGTTTTTGCTCTATGACAGGATGCATTATCATCTTGATAAATGATTTCATCATCCCCAGACATCCTTTCAATTGATGGGATAAGAAAAGTGTCCAAAATATCCATGTAAACTTGAGCATATATTGAAGATGACAGTCATCTCCCTAGTGCCTTTACCTAACATGCAGCCCCATATCATCAATGGCTGTGGAAATTTGCATGTTCTCTTCAGGCAGTCATATTTATAAATCTCATTGGATGGACAGCAAACAAACGTTCCAGCATTATCACCTTGCCCAATGCAGATTTACGATTCATCACTGAATATGACTTTCATCCAGTCATCCACAGTCCACGATTGCTTTGCCTTAGCTTATTGTAACCTTTTTTTTCTATTTAGGTGTTAATGATGGATTTTGTTTAGCTTTTCTGTATGTAAATCCCATTTCCTTTAGGCGGTTTCTTACAGTTCGGTCACAGATATTGACTCCAGTTTCCTCTCATACATTCCTAATTTGTTTTGTTATATACAGTCATATTAAAAAGTTTGGGCACCCCTCTTAATCTTACTCTTTTTTTTTAGTTTAAAATTGTTTTTTTGCAACAGCTATTTCAGTGTGATATATGTAATAACTGATGGACACAGTAATATTTCAGGTTTGAAATGAGATTTATTGTAGTAACCAAAAATGTGAAATATGCATTATTTCAAAATTTGACAGGTGCCAAAGTATGGGCACCATTCTGATTTTCATGATTTGAATACTCCTAACTACTTTTTACTGACTTACTGAAGCACTAAATTGGTTTGGTAACCTCATTGAGCTTTGTTCTTCATAGCCCAGTGTATCCAATCATGAGAAAAGATATTTCAGGTGTCCACTTGCAAGTTGTTCTCCTAGTTGCATCTTCTCTGAGGAGTGGCATCATGGGCTCCTCAAAACAGTTCTCAAATGATCTGAAAAAAAAGATTGTTCAACATAGTTGTTTAGGGGAAGGATACAAAAAGTTGTCTCGGACATTTAACCTGTCAGTTTCCACTGTGAGGAACATAGTAAGGAAATGGAAGACCACAGGGACAGTTCTTGTAAAGGCCAGAAGTGACAGGCCAACAAAAATATCAGAAAGGCAGAGAAGAAGAATGGTGAGAACAGTCAAGAACAATCCACAGACCACCTCCAAAGACCTGCAACATCATCTTGCTGCAGATGGTGTCACTGTGCATCGGTCAACAATACAGTGCACACTGCACAAGGAGAAGCTGTATGGGAGAGTGATGCGAAAGAAGCCGTTTCTGCATGCACGCCACAAACAGAGTCGCCTGAGGTATGCAAAAGCACATTTGGACAAGCCAGTTTCATTTTGGAAGAAGGTCCTGTGGATTGATGAAACAAAGATTGAGTTGTTTGGTCATACAACAAGGCGTTATACATGTCGCCACAAAAGCACAGCATTCCAAGAAAAACACTTGCTTCCCACTGTCAAATTTTGGGGAGGCTCCATCATGCTTTCAGGCTGTGTGGCCAATGACAGCATCGGGAATCTTGTTAAAGTTGAGGGTCGCATGGATTCCACTCAGTATCAGCAGATTCTTGAGAATAATGTTCAAGAATCAGTGTCAAAGTTGAAGTTACGCCGGGGATAGATCTTTCAGCAAGACAATGATCCAAAACACCGCTCCAAATCTACTCAGGTATTCATGCAGAGGAACAATTACAATGTTTTGGAATGGCCATCCCAGTCCCCAGACCTGAATATCATTGAACATCTGTGGGATGTTTTGAAGTGGGCTGTCCATGCTCGGCGACCATCAAACTTAACTGAACTGAAATTGTTTTGTAAAGAGGAATGGTCAAAAATACCTTCATCCAGGATCCAGGAACTCATTGACAGCTACAGGAAGCGACTAGAGGCTGATATTTTTGCAAAAGGTGGATCTACTAAATATTAATGTCACTTTTCTGTTGAGGTGCCCATACTTTTACACCTGTCAATTTTTGAAATAATGCATATTTCACATTTTCGGTTAGTACAATAAACCTCATTTCAATCCTGAAATATTACTGTGTCCATCAGTCATTACAAATATCACACTGAAATAACTGTTGCAAAAAAACAATTTTAAACAAAATAAAAAGAGTAAGATTAAGAGGGGTGCCCAAACCTTTTCATATGGCTGTATTTCCTGTTTTGGAGACATATTGCTTTATGTTTCAGGTATTGACGCTTTGATGTCTTCCTTGGTCTACCAGCATGTTTCCCTTTACCAACCTTCCCATGTTGTTTGAATTTGGACCAGATTTTAGACACAGCTGACTGTGAACAACCAACATCTTTTGCAACATTGAATGTTGATTTACCCTCTTTTAAGAGTTTGATAATCCTCTCCTTTGTTTCAATTGACATCTCTCATGTTAGAGCCATGATTCATGTCAATCCACTTGGTGCAACAGCTCTCCAAGGTGTGATCACTCTTTTTTAGATGCAGACTAACGAGCAGATCTTACAGGGTGTTTCCATAATTTTTACCTCAGAATTGAGTGTTTCCATAATTTTTTTCCCCTGCTTGGTCCACAAAAGTAACCATTACTGGCTAGCATATTTTTTTCCAGATTTCTTTTAGTGTTTCTTCTAGGCAGAGAGTTGCCATATGAAATTAGCTTACCGTATATACTCGTGTACAAGCCGACCCGTGTTTAAGCCGCCCCCCCTACTTTTGCCCCCAAAACCTGGGAAAACCTATTGACTTGTGTATAAGCCGAGGGTGGACCCCAGCACAGGTATACAGCCCCCAGCAGTGTGGTATACAGCAGCCTCCCCAGTGGTAGTATACAGCAGCAGCCCCAATGGTATATACAGCAGCAGCCCCAGTGGTAGTATACAGCAGCCCCAGAGGTATATACAGCAGCCCCAGTGGTAGTATACAGCAGCAGCCCCAGTGGTAGTATACAGCAGCCCCAGAGGTATATACAGCAGCCCCAGTGGTAGTATACAGCAGCAGCCCCAGTGGTAGTATACAGCAGCCCCAGAGGTATATACAGCAGCACCAGTGGTAGTGTACAGCAGCCCCAGAGGTATATACAGCAGCCCCAGTGGTAGTATACAGCAGCAGCCCCAGTGGTAGTATACAGCAGCCCCAGAGGTATATACAGCAGCCCCAGTGGTAGTATACAGCAGCCCCAGAGGTATATACAGCAGCCCCAGTGGTAGTATACAGCAGCCCCAGAGGTATATACAGCAGCCCCAGTGGTAGTATACAGCAGCAGCCCCAGGGGTATATACAGCAGCCCCCCCCATCAGTATACAGGCCCCCCCCCCCTTGCTGCAGCAATCCTGTAAAGGAATACATTATTATACTTATCCCTGCCGCTGTCCCACCGCCGCTATCTCACTCCTCCGGCTTCATCCGGCTTCTTCCGGCTTCCTCCTCTGGCGCACAGACAATGACGTCATTGCCTGCGCCCACCGGAGGAGGAAGCTGGAAGAAGCCGGATGAAGCCGGAGGAGCGCGATAGCGGTGGCGGGACAGTGGCAGAGATAAGTATAATGATCTATTCCTTTACAGGATTGCTGCAGCAAGGGGGGGGGCCCTGTATACTGATGGGGGCGGGTGGCCAGCCTGTATACTGTATACAGTGTATACAGTATACAGTGACTCGCGTATAAGCAGAGGGGGGGACTTTTCAGCCCAATTTTTGGGCTGAAAAACTCGGCTTATACACGAGTATATACGGTAGTTTTGTGCTGTTTGTCTGCAAAATTGAACAACTGAATGGACATTCTCCGAGCCAGATGATTCCATAATTTTTGCCAGGGGTTGTATACACATATATATGTGTGTGAGTATTATTACTGTGTACAGAGAGGCATAATGGGACGCATGGAGCACCTTTTATTCCATGCATCCCCTAGTGACTTCTGTATGCATTTTGTCTCAGTGAAGATTTTGTAATTCACGGGAAGAAATATTCTTCACTTTTTTAAAGGAAGCTATTTAAAGAACACATACCGTATATACTTGCGTATAAGCCGAGTTTTTCAGCCCAAAAATTGGGCTGAAAAGTCCCCCCTCGGCTTATACGCGAGTCACTGTATACACTGTATACAGTATACAGGCCGCCCTCCCCCATCAGTATACAGGGTTTCCCCCCCTTGTGCAGCAATCCTGTAAAGGAATAGATTATTATACTTATCCCTGCCGCTGTCCCGCTGACGCTGTCCCGCCGCCGCTATCGCGCTCCTTCGGCTTCATCCGGCTTCTTCCGGCTTCCTCCGGTGGACACAGGCAATGACGTCATTGTCTGCGTGCCAGAGGAGGAAGCCTGAAGACGCTGGATGAAGTCGGAGGAGCGCGATAGCGGCGGCGGGACAGCAGCAGCGGGACAGCAGCAGGGATAAGTATAATAATCTATTCCTTTACAGGATTGCTGCACAAGGGGGGGGGGGTCCTGTATACTGATATGGGGGGGCTGCTGTATATACCTCTGGGGCTGCTGTATACTACTTGGGGCTGCTGTATACTACCTTGGGGCTGCTGTATACTACCTCCACTGGGGCTGTCTGTGCTATACTACCACTGGGGCGTGTCGGCTGTTATCTACCACTGGGGCTGCTGTTATACATGGGCGTGCTGTATACCACTGGGGCTGCTGTATACTACCACTGGGCTGCTGTATACCTGGGGCTGCTGTATACTACATGGGCTGCTGCTGTTATACCACTGGGGCTGCTGTATACTACACGGCTGGAACTGGGGCTGGCTGTATAACGGTGCGGTATAACCACTGGGGTGCTGCTGTATACTACACTGGGGCTGTGTTTCTGTGTATACTTCTGGGGCTGATACACTGGGGCTACTGCTGTATACTACCACTGGGGCTGCTGTATATACCTCTGGGGATGCTGTATACTACCACTGGGCTCTGCTGTATATACCACTGGGCTGCTGCTGTATACTACCACTGGGGCTGCTGTATATACCTCTGGGCTGTGTATACTACACTGGGGCTGCTGCTGTATATAACCACTGGGGATGCTGCTGTATACTACCACTGGGGTCTGCTGTTATATACCCTGGGGCTGCTGTATAACCTCTGGGGCTGCTGTATACTACCACTGGGGTGCTGCTGTATATAACCACTGGGGCTGCTGTGTATATACCCTGGGGCTGCTGTATACTACCCTGGGGCTCGCTGTATACTACCACTGGGGCTGCTGTGATACTACCACTGGGGCTGCTGTATATACCTCTGGGACTGCTGTATACTACCACAGGGGCTGCTGCTGTATATACCACTGGGGCTGCTGCTGTATACTACCACTGGGGCTAGCTGTATACTACCACTGGGGCTGCTGTATATACCTCTGGGGCTGCTGTATACTACCACTGGGGCTGCTGCTGCTGTATACTACCACTGGGTGCTGCTGTATACTACCACTGGGGCTGCTGTATATACCTCTGGGGCTGCTGTATACTACCTCTGGGGTGCTGCTGTATAACCACTGGGGCTGCTGTATACTACCACTGGGCTGCTGTATATACCTCTGGGCTGCTGTATACTACCACGGGGCTGCTGCTGTATTACCACTGGGGCTGCTGCTGTATACTACCACTGGGGCTGCTGTATATACCCTGGGGCTGCTGTATATACCCTGGGGCTGCTGTATATACCACTGGGGCTGCTGCTGTATAACCACTGGGCTGCTGTGTATACTACCACTGGGGCTGCTGTATATACCTCTGGGGCTGCTGTATACTACCCTGGGGCCTGCTGTATACCACTGGGGCTGCTGTATATACCTGGGTGCTGTATACTACCACTGGGGCTGCTGCTGTATATACCACTGGGGCTGCTGCTGTATACTACCACTGGGTGCTGTTTCTGGGCTGTATACTACCACTGGGGCTGCTGCTGGGGTTTCTTATACCACTGGGGCTCTGTATTACTACCACTGGGCTGCTGCTGTATATACCCTGGGCTGCTGTATACTACCACTGGGGTCTGCTGTTATACACTGGCGCTGCTGTTTACCCTGGGGCGATGTATATACCTCTGGGGGTGGCTGTATACTCCACTGGGTCTGGCTGTACGTATGTACCATGGGGTGCTGCTGTATACTACCACTGGGAGTGCTGTATATACACTTTGGGGCTGCTGTATACTACCTGGGGGCTGCTGTATATACCATGGTGCGCTGTATATACCATGGGAGGCTGCTGTATACACACTGCTGGGCTGTAACCTGTTGGTCCACCCTGGCTTATACACGAGTCAATAGGTTTTCCCAGGTTTTGGGGCAAAAGTAGGGGGGTTGGCTTATACACGGGTCGGCTTTACACGAGTATATACGGTAGTTCTTTTGTTAATACCACAAAGTTGAAGATTAAGTGAAACACTTATATTTTCTACAATTGTTGCTGACATTTAGCACATAAAAAGATATATGCACAAAGTGAGCAATTTCAAACAATAAAAATGTAAAATCCCTTATGACAGGACAAATGTATGTTTTCTGAAACCATGTAGGGTAAGTATATTAATATTGCTTGCCTTTGAAAACTGAGAAAAAAATGCCTTTTTAGTAAATAAACAACAATTACTCAAAGCTGTGAATTTGTGCCAATGACATAAGAGTTGTGAAAAAAATCATGTTGTGGGAAACACAGCAGGATTGCACTTGTTGCATCTTGTTTCATTTCGCACCAATTTGCTTTCCCGATTTTATTCTAAATATCTGTGGTTCTTCAATGCATAGCAGCATAAGCCTGAATGGAAGCAAGATAGACTTGACATTTTGATATTTTTCTCCTGCAAAAATGAATAAATCTACATTTTCTATCTTTTTACAATAATGCCATCGTCCAGAATTCTATAGGCTGTCAATTCTAGCATATGTAAAAAATATATTCTGCCTAACTAAACAAAATAAATAATATCTGATTTTCATTTTCTTGTTCCTATAGAAGAATAGAAGTAAAATCGCTAAAGTAACCTCTGTCTGATACTGTAGCATTTTTGCTTAAAGGGGACCTCCAGTGAGAGAAAACATTTTAGTACAGTCCCTGCCCTCCTACATGATGAAGCAGAGCTGTACACTGCAGTTCTTGTTCAAAGTTTTTATTGGTTTTACAAGATAAAGGATTGTGTTACAACCATATAACATTACAATCAATTTGACAGATTTACAAAGAAGTTTTGTTCTTTTTAACACCATTAGAGAATCAGATTTGAATGTTAGTCTATATCCAATAATACAAATTACAATAGTATCGAATTTGTAAAGTTAATCTGTTTGAATTATTACGAGAAAAAAAAAATAAAAAAATCATTTCTAAGTGGAATAAAGTAATTTTCAAATTCAAACTCAGAACATCTGTAAACAAAATTACATGTTAACATGGTAGGAAAGAGAAGGGAAAGGGGGGGAGGGGTGGGGATAAGTAGAGTCTATTTAATTGGGTGAAGAGTAGTTAGAACTAGTGTTAGAATGCTTTGAAATAGGGTTGTGTTTGGAAGGAAAAAGTTTGTTCCAAGGTTCCCATTTTTTTTTGTATTTATTTAATGTTTTAGATCTCAGCGAATGGGATAGTTCATGGGCGTTGTGTTCAGCAGTTCTTTCCAAGAGAGCCGTGAAGGTGGGAGCCTCAATGTCTCTCCATTTGGCGGCAATTAAAGTTTTTGCTATTAAAATGATATGTATAGTCAGAGGTCTAGATTGCCAGGGTATCGATTCACTGTCAAGGAGCAGCAGAACCAATTCCGGGGTGAGTGTACAATTAGTTCCTGTCAGGTCTGTAATCAGAAGTTGGATCTCATTCCAAAAAGTTTCTAGTTTTTTACTGTGCCAAAAAATGTGTGAGATATTTCCCACTTCCAGAAGACAGCGCCAGCATAATGGGGAGTAATCTTCCTTGATTGTATGTAATCGTTGGGGTGTATAATACCATCTGGTGAGTGTTTTGTAGTGGGTTTCTATTAGTGAGGTACATGGTATCATTTTTTGGAGTTTCAAGAGTGAGAGACTTATTGATTCCATGTCAATTAGAATACTTAATTCTTTTTCCCAAGCAAGCAGGTTAGGAGTTTTAGATATAAATGTATCTGAGTTAATGATTTTGTATATACTTTTTGTAGACCAGAATACTGGGGTGAGATGATATTTGAAGAGTTGTGTAATGGGTAGGGGAAAGAGGAAGTTTGGTTTTTTCTTGTTAATATAATTGTTGATTTTCTCCCAAGTTGATAATTCTTGATCTTGTAGTTTGAAAGTAGAGCGTAATTCGGCAAAGGGGATTAGCTGGTTTCTCCTGTCAATTATATCTGATATGAGGTTAACTCCTAGGTTTTTCCAGGAGTTTAAGTTGAGGAATGGAACTAAAAGGTTTAAAATTTCGGAAGGTATCCAGTTGTTTGTGGTAATTGATGATGAATTTTCAGTCGCTTTTGTAACAAGATGCTTCCACGCTTGGATTGTCGCTTTGATTGTCAGTTCTTGAGGGAGTCTTTTTGTTTTATCACATAAGTGGGAGAGGAGAAGTAGATTGAGTTTATGTTTAGGGTATTTGGATTCTTCTATGGACAGCCAACTGGGTCTCATATTCTCGCTCCACCAAGTTCTACTTAGGATGATTAAGGTTGAGTTGTAGTACGCTGAAAGGTTGGGAATGGCCAATCCTCCATTCATTCTACTTTTTTCTAGAGTATTTCTTGCCACCCTCGGTTTTTTTTGTCCCCATATAAAGTTGTAAAGTTGAGATTGGAGCTTTTTTATCCATTTCTGTTTAATTGGGATTGGGAGGGAGCGAAAAACATAAATCATTTTTGGAAGAACAAACATTCTATAGGATTCAATCTTTCCTATCCAGGACAGGTCAATTTTAGAGATGTGTGCCAGGTCTTTTTGAATATTTTTATGTAAGGTTTCCAGGTTAGTGTCTGTCAGAGTCGAGGTATGAGAAGTGATTTGTATACCTAAATAATCCAATGTTTTATTATCCCAAGTTAGGTTATGTTCTTTTTTGAGTGTGGACATAGTTTTGAAATCTAGATGAAAGTGAAGTACTTGGGTTTTATTAAGGTTAATTTTATATGAGGAGACTTCTGAAAATTCCTGAATAGTTAGTAGGAGGTTCCTGAGAGAGTTAATGGGATCCGAAAGAGTGAGAATAACGTCATCAGCGAATACGCTGACTTTGTATTCTTTGGTCTTGGTGTGAATACCTCTTATATGTTGGTTCATTCGGATTTTTTCTGCTAAGGGCTCGATGTATAGGTCAAATAGTGAGGGGGATAGTGGACAACCCTGTCTAGTTCCATTTGATAGGGGAAAGGTATCTGAGAGCGTGTTGTTGGTCAATATATTTGCTGTTGGGTTGGTATATAATGCTTTGATAATGTTGATAATATTGCCTTTGAAGCCAAATCTCTCCATTGTGGCAAAAAGATAATCCCAATGGACTCTGTCGAACGCTTTTTCAGCGTCGACAGAGACCACCACCGCCGGGATTTTCTGTTTCTCTATGTGGGATAATAAATTAATAGTTCTTCGAGTGGCGTCTGTCGAACCTCTATTTTGGATGAAGCCTACTTGGTCACTATGTATAAGTTTAGGGGTAAGTTTCTGTAATCTAGTGTTGATCGTTTTTGATATGATTTTAAGGTCTGAATTAAGTAGGGAAATTGGTCTAAAGTTTGCTACATCTTCTGGGTCACCTTTATTTTTTGGAATAACTGTAATATTAGCTTGAAGGGTTTCTTTAGATAGAGGTGCATTGGGGTTGGTAAGTGAGTTTAATAACTTAGTTAAATAAGGTGCTAAAATTTCCTGGTATGCAGCATAATATTCGTTTTGTAATCCGTCGGGTCCAGGGGATTTTAGTTTTTTTAGAGATTTGATTGTGTCTAATATTTCTTCTACTGTGAAAGGGGAGTTTAAGTCTTCAAGATCTTTTTTGGAGAGGGAAGGTAGGTCCATTGTGTTAAGAAAGGTAGTGATTTTGGATTGGGAAGCAATATGTTCTGAATGAGATTGTTGTAGGTTGTACAGGCACTTGTAGAAGTCAGCAAAGGTGTCCGAGATTGTTTGTGGCATTTTTTCTAGAATATTGTTCTTGTTTTTAATTTGAGAAATATTAGTTTTGGATCTACGAACTTTTATGAGTTTCGCAAATAGTTTAGATGGCTTATTAGAGCAATTATGAAAGTTTGATTTATTTAGACGAGAAATCTTATCGTAGTCAGATACCAATAAGGATTTAAGTTCCATTCTTAATTTGAGGATTTCTTTCATAGTTAATTCATTGGGATGACTAGCTACAGATAATTCTAGTTCTTTGATTTTATGAATTAAGTTCTTTGTTTCCAAAAGCAAAGATTTTTTATGTCTGGAATTAAGTTGTATTAAGATCCCTCTTATCACAGATTTGTGAGCGGACCAGATAGTTGAGATAGGAATTTCTTCGAGGTCGTTTTCGCTAAAATATAATTTTAATGTTTGTTCTATTTCTGATTTGAAGTGTGGATGGGAAAAGAGAAAGGAGTTTGCTCTCCATACATTTCTACGGTTTTGGGGGCAGCCATGGGAGGTTACAAATAAAACTGGTGAGTGGTCTGACCAAGATTTCGGGAGGATTTTGACTGATTTAATGCATCTAAGGGAGGAGATATCAGTGAGGATTAGGTCGATACGTGACAGGGATTTGTGGACGTTGGAAAAGTGGGTATATTCTATTGAGGAGGAGTTTATACATCTAAAGGCATCGTAAAGTTCTTCTTTTTTTAGTAGTGGGTCTAATTGGGTGTTTTGATTTCTGCTCTTGTTGGAAGAATCAAGGTTACTGTTTGGGACTGCATTGAAGTCTCCGAAGAAATACAAGATACCTTCTTGTTTCTGTCGTACAATTCGTAGAAGTTTTTTTAAGAATGCGATTTGACCATAGTTAGGGGCGTAAATATTAACTAATGTATGGGTAACATTGTCTAATTGGCATATGAGGATTAAATATCTTCCTTCTGTATCTTGAATTAGTTCTTTTTTTTCAAATTTGATCGTTTCTTTAATTAGTATAGCTACGCCTGCTTTCTTTTTTTTATTTGATGCTAGAAAAATGTGAGGGTAACGTGGATTTGAGAATTTAGGTTGATTCTCAGCGCTGAATCTAGTTTCCTGCAGTCCGGCAACGTCTATGTTAAGTTTTTTTAGCTCCTTCCATGTATAAAACCGTTTTTGTGGCGAGTTAAGACCATTAGTGTTTAGTGATAGGAAGTTGTGGGTCATAGTAATTGTTGGAGTAACTTGGTTAAATAAGACTCTACTGGGGAGGAGTGGGTTAGGAAAAAGAAAGGAAAAGTAGGGTTACGTAAAGAAACCAATCAACAGGGGAGGGGAGAATGGGGGAGTAAAATTAAGTAATCAGGTATTCGTCACTCAGTGACGTGTCGAAAAATTGTTCAGAGGAAGGGTTCTACGGAACCGATGTTTTCCTTCCTTGAGGCTAATGTTTTGGCCAGAGTGCCATTTTGTGATTGTTTATCAGAGTCGTTGTTGTTGAAGAGGTTTTCAGCTTGAGCCTTTGATATGGAGGTCTTTTAGGGTTTCAAGTCCTATTCCCGCCTCTTCAATGGTGTAGTTTTTTTCTTTATAGGTGAAAATGACATTTGAAGAGGGGTGGCTCCATCTATATAAAATTTGGTTGGCTCTTAAGACGTCTGTTATTGGTTTTAGAGACCGTCTTTTGTTTAGAGTCTCTTTTGAAATGTCAAGAAAGACCTTAATGTTGTTGTAGGGAGAAGGCAGGGTTTTATTTTTTTTCAAGTATTCATTTAGTTGGTCCTTGGTTTGAAAAAAAGAAAATTTGGCAATGACATCTCTAGGGATATCTTCTGCTAATCGAACAGGTTTAGGCAGTCTGTGTGCCCTTTCTATTGAATATTCGATTTCTTGTTTGCCTGGGTCAGTTTTTTTTGTTAGGTTTTTGATAAAGTTTGGGAGATCTTGTGGTTTAACCGTTTCGAGAATTCCTCTAAATTTAAGATTTACTCTTCTGTCTCTGTCCTCCCTATCAGCCAATTTATCCTTTAGGTATTTGATTTCTTCCTTCATTTTTATCTGTTCGGTCTTGGTTGATTTGGTGTCAATTTTGAGTTCGGAGATTGCCTGGTCCTGTCTGTCTACTCTGGATGCTATTGTGGCAACAGTAGTTTTGATTTCATCTAAGTGAGAGTCCAAATTGTCTTCCAATTTAAATTGGAATGCAGTAAAGAGATTCACCATAAAGTCTTTGTCTAGAGGTTGGCCCGGTGTAACGCCGGTGGTCTGGTGTCTTGGTTCCCTCGGCGTTACTGCGCTTTCACCCAATGCTCCTTCCCCCCCCCTTGACCAGCTGGGAGACTGTAGTATGTTACCTGGATAGGATTCTGCTCAGTTCCCAGCTCCGCTGCGTAGCTGCACGTGTTGTATTGTCAGTGCTCCGCTGTTTACCTCTCGTGTGGACCCTGGCTCCCGCTGTGGAAGCTATCCGCGGGTTGTGAGGTCCTCTGCAGCTGGTGCATGACTTTCCACGTGTGTCTAGGCTTGCAGCCGCTGCCAGGTGCTCTGGGCATCGGTTCCTGTGCTGGCTATGCTGTATGGGTTCTGACTGTGCCTAGGGTGCGCGCCGCCACACCTTCCCCAGTTTAGTAAGATGGAGGGTGTGCGCTTGAATTGCTGTCCCCAGCCTATAGCTGAGGGTCAGCTCCTATTTAAAGTTCCTCTTCCCTGTTGGGCGTCGCCAGAGCCTCGCATTAGGTTTCTTAACCTAGCCCAGTGTGTTTGGTCCAACATGCTGCTCCTGGTCTGCCTTGTCTACAGCTCCTGTTCTGCCTGCTACCAGTTCGGGGAAAGCTGATGTCTGTGTCCCTGGACCCGTCTTGTCTGTGTTGGTGCCAACGTCCTTGTCTTGTTCCTCCTTGTGTCTTGCTGTTCCCGGTCTGGAGCCGTGTCCGTTGCATGGAGTCCAGACGTCCTGACTGTCGGTGTCCAAGATGGACCTGAGGTTCTGCCTGGTGTCCGTGCCTGGTGTCCGAGATGATCCCGAGGTTCCGCCTGGTGTCCGAGATGGTCCTGAGGTCCTGCCTGATGATGTCTTGCCTTGTGTCCGAGATGACCCCGATGTCTTGCCTTGTGTCCGAGATGACCCCGATGTCTTGCCTTGTGTCCGAGATGACCCCGATGTCTTGCCTTGTGTCCGAGATGACCCCGATGTCTTGCCTTGTGTCCGAGATGACCCCGATGTCTTGCCTTGTGTCCGAGATGACCCCGATGTCTTGCCTGGTGTCCGAGATGACCCCGATGTCTTGCCTGGTGTCCGAGATGACCCTGAGGTTCCCGCCTGGTGTCCGAGATGACCCTGAGGTTCCCGCCTGGTGTCCGAGATGACCCTGAGGTTCCCGCCTGGTGTCCGAGATGACCCTGAGGTTCCCGCCTGGTGTCCGAGATGACCCTGAGGTTCCCGCCTGGTGTCCGAGATGACTCTGAGGTTCCCGCCTGGTGTCCGAGATGACCCTGAGGTTCCCGCCTGGTGTCCGAGATGACCCTGAGGTTCCCGCCTGGTGTCCGAGATGACCCTGAGGTTCCCGCCTGGTGTCCGAGATGACCCTGAGGTTCCCGCCTGGTGTCCGAGATGACCCTGAGGTTCCCGCCTGGTGTCCGAGATGACCCTGAGGTTCCCGCCTGGTGTCCGAGATGACCCTGAGGTTCCCGCCTGGTGTCCGAGATGACCCTGAGGTTCCCGCCTGGTGTCCGAGATGACCCTGAGGTTCCCGCCTGGTGTCCGAAATGACCCTGACGTTCACGCCTGGTGTGTCGTGATGTTCCGTGTCCATGATGTTCCGTGTCCTTGATGTGTGTTCTTGTTCAGTAAACGTTACTTTTGCTATACCTGAAGTGTGCGGTGTCGTCTTGTCCTGCAGGTTACCATCTAGCCCACATGCTCAGCTGCCACAGAACCCGGTTGCTGTTCTTCCCTAGTCTGGGCAGGCCCGGGTCCCCCCTGTGGTCCAGTGGGTCCACATTCCCCTTACCTCATGGGTCGCGAGCGCGACCGTGACAGTAGGCTCTGGCCATGGACTCCGCTGAGCATGTGTGGACTGCAGGACATTCCCCGGATCCCACTTGGTATGTGGACTAGATTGCTCGAGCCCCGTGTGGTCAGCGGCTCTGATCACTCGAGTGATGGACTCTGCTACTTGTTTGTGACCTGTGGGACGTACCGCCTAACCCAATTGAACTTTTTGTGGGACTTTTTCTTTTGGGTTTTCAGAAGAGGGGGCCTGAGGAGGGGGATACTGTAACGCCGGTGGTCTGGTGTCTTGGTTCCCTCGGCGTTACTGCGCTTTCACCCAATGCTCCTTCCCCCCCCTTGACCAGCTGGGAGACTGTAGTATGTTACCTGGATAGGATTCTGCTCAGTTCCCAGCTCCGCTGCGTAGCTGCACGTGTTGTATTGTCAGTGCTCCGCTGTTTACCTCTCGTGTGGACCCTGGCTCCCGCTGTGGAAGCTATCCGCGGGTTGTGAGGTCCTCTGCAGCTGGTGCATGACTTTCCACGTGTGTCTAGGCTTGCAGCCGCTGCCAGGTGCTCTGGGCATCGGTTCCTGTGCTGGCTATGCTGTATGGGTTCTGACTGTGCCTAGGGTGCGCGCCGCCACACCTTCCCCAGTTTAGTAAGATGGAGGGTGTGCGCTTGAATTGCTGTCCCCAGCCTATAGCTGAGGGTCAGCTCCTATTTAAAGTTCCTCTTCCCTGTTGGGCGTCGCCAGAGCCTCGCATTAGGTTTCTTAACCTAGCCCAGTGTGTTTGGTCCAACATGCTGCTCCTGGTCTGCCTTGTCTACAGCTACCTGTTCTGCCTGCTACCAGTTCGGGGAAAGCTGATGTCTGTTGTCCCTGGACCCGTCTTGTCTGTGTTGGTGCCAACGTCCTTGTCTTGTTCCTCCTTGTGTCTTGCTGTTCCCGGTCTGGAGCCGTGTCCGTTGCATGGAGTCCAGACGTCCTGACTGTCGGTGTCCAAGATGGACCTGAGGTTCTGCCTGGTGTCCGTGCCTGGTGTCCGAGATGATCCCGAGGTTCCGCCTGGTGTCCGAGATGGTCCTGAGGTCCTGCCTGATGATGTCTTGCCTTGTGTCCGAGATGACCCCGATGTCTTGCCTTGTGTCCGAGATGACCCCGATGTCTTGCCTTGTGTCCGAGATGACCCCGATGTCTTGCCTTGTGTCCGAGATGACCCCGATGTCTTGCCTTGTGTCCGAGATGACCCCGATGTCTTGCCTTGTGTCCGAGATGACCCCGATGTCTTGCCTGGTGTCCGAGATGACCCCGATGTCTTGCCTGGTGTCCGAGATGACCCTGAGGTTCCCGCCTGGTGTCCGAGATGACCCTGAGGTTCCCGCCTGGTGTCCGAGATGACCCTGAGGTTCCCGCCTGGTGTCCGAGATGACCCTGAGGTTCCCGCCTGGTGTCCGAGATGACCCTGAGGTTCCCGCCTGGTGTCCGAGATGACTCTGAGGTTCCCGCCTGGTGTCCGAGATGACCCTGAGGTTCCCGCCTGGTGTCCGAGATGACCCTGAGGTTCCCGCCTGGTGTCCGAGATGACCCTGAGGTTCCCGCCTGGTGTCCGAGATGACCCTGAGGTTCCCGCCTGGTGTCCGAGATGACCCTGAGGTTCCCGCCTGGTGTCCGAGATGACCCTGAGGTTCCCGCCTGGTGTCCGAGATGACCCTGAGGTTCCCGCCTGGTGTCCGAGATGACCCTGAGGTTCCCGCCTGGTGTCCGAGATGACCCTGAGGTTCCCGCCTGGTGTCCGAAATGACCCTGACGTTCACGCCTGGTGTTCGTGATGTTCCGTGTCCATGATGTTCCGTGTCCTTGATGTGTGTTCTTGTTCAGTAAACGTTACTTTTGCTATACCTGAAGTGTGCGGTGTCGTCTTGTCCTGCAGGTTACCATCTAGCCCACATGCTCAGCTGCCACAGAACCCGGTTGCTGTTCTTCCCTAGTCTGGGCAGGCCCGGGTCCCCCCTGTGGTCCAGTGGGTCCACATTCCCTTACCTCATGGGTCGCGAGCGCGACCGTGACAGTAGGCTCTGGCCATGGGCTCCGCTGAGCATGTGTGGACTGCAGGACATTCCCCGGATCCCACTTGGTATGTGGACTAGATTGCTCGAGCCCCGTGTGGTCAGCGGCTCTGATCACTCGAGTGATGGACTCTGCTACTTGTTTGTGACCTGTGGGACGTACCGCCTAACCCAATTGAACTTTTTGTGGGACTTTTTCTTTTGGGTTTTCAGAAGAGGGGGCCTGAGGAGGGGGATACTGTAACGCCGGTGGTCTGGTGTCTTGGTTCCCTCGGCGTTACTGCGCTTTCACCCAATGCTCCTTCCCCCCCCCTTGACCAGCTGGGAGACTGTAGTATGTTACCTGGATAGGATTCTGCTCAGTTCCCAGCTCCGCTGCGTAGCTGCACGTGTTGTATTGTCAGTGCTCCGCTGTTTACCTCTCGTGTGGACCCTGGCTCCCGCTGTGGAAGCTATCCGCGGGTTGTGAGGTCCTCTGCAGCTGGTGCATGACTTTCCACGTGTGTCTAGGCTTGCAGCCGCTGCCAGGTGCTCTGGGCATCGGTTCCTGTGCTGGCTATGCTGTATGGGTTCTGACTGTGCCTAGGGTGCGCGCCGCCACACCTTCCCCAGTTTAGTAAGATGGAGGGTGTGCGCTTCAATTGCTGTCCCCAGCCTATAGCTGAGGGTCAGCTCCTATTTAAAGTTCCTCTTCCCTGTTGGGCGTCGCCAGAGCCTCGCATTAGGTTTCTTAACCTAGCCCAGTGTGTTTGGTCCAACATGCTGCTCCTGGTCTGCCTTGTCTACAGCTCCTGTTCTGCCTGCTACCAGTTCGGGGAAAGCTGATGTCTGTGTCCCTGGACCCGTCTTGTCTGTGTTGGTGCCAACGTCCTTGTCTTGTTCCTCCTTGTGTCTTGCTGTTCCCGGTCTGGAGCCGTGTCCGTTGCATGGAGTCCAGACGTCCTGACTGTCGGTGTCCAAGATGGACCTGAGGTTCTGCCTGGTGTCAGTGCCTGGTGTCCGAGATGATCCCGAGGTTCCGCCTGGTGTCCGAGATGGTCCTGAGGTCCTGCCTGATGATGTCTTGCCTTGTGTCCGAGATGACCCCGATGTCTTGCCTTGTGTCCGAGATGACCCCGATGTCTTGCCTTGTGTCCGAGATGACCCCGATGTCTTGCCTTGTGTCCGAGATGACCCCGATGTCTTGCCTGGTGTCCGAGATGACCCCGATGTCTTGCCTGGTGTCCGAGATGACCCTGAGGTTCCCGCCTGGTGTCCGAGATGACCCTGAGGTTCCCGCCTGGTGTCCGAGATGACCCTGAGGTTCCCGCCTGGTGTCCGAGATGACCCTGAGGTTCCCGCCTGGTGTCCGAGATGACTCTGAGGTTCCCGCCTGGTGTCCGAGATGACCCTGAGGTTCCCGCCTGGTGTCCGAGATGACCCTGAGGTTCCCGCCTGGTGTCCGAGATGACCCTGAGGTTCCCGCCTGGTGTCCGAGATGACCCTGAGGTTCCCGCCTGGTGTCCGAGATGACCCTGAGGTTCCCGCCTGGTGTCCGAGATGACCCTGAGGTTCCCGCCTGGTGTCCGAGATGACCCTGAGGTTCCCGCCTGGTGTCCGAGATGACCCTGAGGTTCCCGCCTGGTGTCCGAGATGACCCTGAGGTTCCCGCCTGGTGTCCGAAATGACCCTGACGTTCACGCCTGGTGTTCGTGATGTTCCGTGTCCATGATGTTCCGTGTCCTTGATGTGTGTTCTTGTTCAGTAAACGTTACTTTTGCTATACCTGAAGTGTGCGGTGTCGTCTTGTCCTGCAGGTTACCATCTAGCCCACATGCTCAGCTGCCACAGAACCCGGTTGCTGTTCTTCCCTAGTCTGGGCAGGCCCGGGTCCCCCCTGTGGTCCAGTGGGTCCACATTCCCCTTACCTCATGGGTCGCGAGCGCGACCGTGACACCCGGCTTGTAGTTAAGGAGAGATTCCAGTCCCATTGTGTCTGTTTTCATTTTTCGTCTAACAGGGCTTCTAGTAGTGGAATCCTGATTTAAGGTCGGATTGCTTTTGGTGGGGGTCATAGCGTTAGTTTTAGAGGGGGTACTCATCTCTTTCCTTTTGGATGAATATGAGGATTCCTTCATAGGTGTTTCTGCTGGGGTCTCAAAGTGATCGCCTTGTTTGCCCTTTTTGATAGTCTGAGTGGACTGGTATGTTGTGGGTATCTTACTTTTCAATGGTGATTTTTGTAAATCTCCTGCAAGTTCAATTTCTTGAGGAGTTGAGGTAGGTTTGGCTTTAGAAGGCATATTGTGTCAGACTTTGTCTGAATATTCTAGTGGGTTTTTGGTGGTAGTTCACTTAGGATATTGGTGATTGGAGAGGTGTTATCAGCACCCTGTATAGTGGGGCTTTAGATGTAGGAACTTATAAAGTCGTGAGGTAAGGGATTTTTGTTTCTAGAATTAGTCACAGGTAGAGTGTAGGATTACATATGTAACAATAGAAACTTAAAGTCTAATTACTAGTTTCAATCAAACATTCAATTAAAGATATCACTAGAATGCAGACTTTTACACTTAATATATAATACAATATATAACAAAGTAATCTCTCTTGAGGAAGATATAAGGCTTGTTATAATTGATCCAGATATCCAGGACATAAACTATTGGAAATTTATACAGGATAGTTTAACTTTCAGGCAAAACAGGACCTTAAGTTATGAACTGTTTTCTTATTACCTCATAAAAGACGGCTGCAGATAGATGTGAGGTAAAAAAGTGTCTCTTTCACCCTGTCTGGTGTCAAGTTTCAGGTCTGAGTTTACAAATCTCCTCTCTGGATTTTAGCAGACAGATAGTGCAGGCAGACTTATAGAATTAGATTTTGTTGTAGAGTAGCAGATCTATAGTTAGTCTGTTTAGATAAATCAGCAGGTATGTCAAAGTACAGCTCAACAAGTAGTGGAGGAGGGGAGATAGGGAAAACAAATGGGAAAGGTCCGAGCTGTTTGGCTGTTGTGGTATGAGAAAGGAATTACCTGCTCGGCTACAGCACAACACGAGGGTGAAGGAAAGTTGTTTATTGAGGCTTGTGTGCGTTGGAATGTCAAAGGAGAGCACTCACTTGCTTGGAGATCTTAATCTCTTTCTCTCTGCTTTCAATGTTCGTTTCTGTGCTGCATGGGAGCAAGCTTGTAAAGTTAGGATCTCTTTCTTTACTGTATTACACACTGCTGTAACCTGGCTGTGTCAGGAGGTGGCGCTCCAGAGCTGTCAGAAGTCGCACTTTCAATGTCAGGATCTGTAATATCCCTCCGCCTGATTTCTCCCTGCGATCCGGTAGGCAAATAGTCCCTCACCGTTTGTCACCGATTCTTGCGTCTTGTGCGAACAAACTTTGAAAAATCTTGAAAAATCCTTACTATGATGGGAAATGCTTTGTATCCCTTCTCCCAAATGGGAGTAAGTGATATATCACGCAGCTCCTCACGGCTCCTCCGGTTCCGGGTCTGTCCGCAGTCGGTTAAGTCCTCAGGTGGGTTACCGGGAGCTTGTGAAATGTAGGAGTATAAGGTTTAGTCACCCTGAGACGCCAGGCAGTTCAGGATCTCTGAGTGAGAGAGAGGAATGGTAGCTGCACATTGAGGAAAATGGCGCCCAGAGCTGACAAGATCCTGTCTGAGGTAATATAAGGTCCCGGTGTGAGTTCTCCTTACCGGAGCCACTAGTTGGTTGACCCGAGTGTTCCTCAGCTCTTTACTAACAGTTCTATGTAGCTTTGGTGGGATAGTCTATCTTGTATCAGACCGAAAATCCCGTCGCTGTTTCAAAGGCACAGGAGCTCAGTGGGATTCTGACTACTCCATGGAGCTGCAGGCCACGCCTCTTGTACACTGCAGTTCTAAGATCTATAGATTGCTTAAAATTCAATAAAATTTTACCTGCTCCTCTGCTCTAGCCGCAACCTCAGGAGCCGAAATCTCTGTCTAAGAGCTTCATGTAGAAGCAAAAAGCATGAGGTGTGTCAGGGACATGGCAGGAGGTGTGTCAGGGGCATGGATGCTGTGAGCTGCAGGATCAGCCTATAGTCACACCCCCTCACAATTCACAGGGGACATGACTGCCAGCCTCATGCTCCACACATACACTCCAGCCCTTGATATACCATTCTATGTGACGGGGGTCCAGGCTTCAAATAACAATCATGTCACCAAACAGATACAGATACACGCTTTGATCCTCTGCTGTATGATGATGCATAATGTGTACTGTTAATGTGAAGATACGAGCAGAGACAAATCATTACATTAATTGATTTAGCTCTGTATGGTCTCCTCTTCCACATAGGAACATGGTAGATTCCTGTCCTTGCAACTTTCAATGAATCATCATCACTAGGGATGGGCGAGTCTACTCGCTAGGACTCGGGACTCGGCGATTCTGAAGGTACTCGCAGGACTCGTTACTCGGCGAATCTCCCAGCTTGGACTCGCACAGTGACGAGTCCAATGGAATTCAATGTCAATAAGCTTGACTCGTCACAGATACCCGCTGTCAGCAGCGAGTCTGAGCGAGTCTACGATTCCGAGTCCTACGAGTCTACGATTCCGAGTCCTGTATACTGTATTCGGGAGTCGGACTCTCGAATACAGAATCTGTTATGTTGCGAGTCAGCACAGCGTGCGTGTTAGGTCAGAAAACTTGTGAAGATAGCCAATCATAGTCAGTAATGGCATAGCAAAGTTGGTTGTGTCAGGACTATGATTGGCTGCTGTCCATCGTGATGCCTATGTCATCTATGACAGGCAAGGCAGTATATAAGGCTTGTCCCCGCCATTTTGGGCACATTCCTGAGACGATCTGACCTAGTATAGGGAGAGAGAGATATATGCTGGAGCAGATCAGGGATTGTCAGTGTAGGGAAGATTCCTTATATTAACCCAAAAAGCTCTTCTGAGAGCTAGGAGGAGGACGGAGTAGTGCTGTGTAGGCAGGCAGGCAGGGAGGGAAGGAAGGAGAAGCCTTAGAGTGCACACAGGACGGACCTCATAGCTTAGCTTACTCACTCAGCTTTGCTAACAGCTGCAGTCAGAGGCTTAGCTGAGGTGCTGTTTCCTTTTTGTTTTTGCACCAGATCGATTTTTGTTCCTAATAAGCCATAGAGCGTTATTTTTTCTGTGGCAGACCAGTGTGTTGCTGCTAGCACGTACTCCACCTTAGGGAGTGTAGTGTGCGGCTTCACTGCCAAGTGTGAGAGCGCACACTTACCCCGCCAGCAAGTGACGCATTCAGCTAACCTAACCACATCTCGGTGGCTGTGCGCACTTCAAACCAATTTTTTTAGGGAGTGTAGTGTGCGGCTTCACTGCCAAGTGTGAGAGCGCACACTTACCCCGCCAGCAAGTGACGCATTCAGCTAACCTAACCACATCTCGGTGGCTGTGCGCACTTCAAACTAATTTTTTTAGGGAGTGTAGTGTGCGGCTTCACTGCCAAGTGTGAGAGCGCACACTTACCCCGCCAGGAAGTGACGCATTCAGCTAACCTAACCACATCTCGGTGGCTGTGCGCACTTCAAACCAATTTTTTTAGGGAGTGTAGTGTGCGGCTTCACTGCCAAGTGTGAGAGCGCACACTTACCCCGCCAGCAAGTGACGCATTCAGCTAACCTAACCACATCTCGGTGGCTGTGCGCACTTCAAACCAATTTTTTTAGGGAGTGTAGTGTGCGGCTTCACTGCCAAGTGTGAGAGCGCACACTTACCCCGCCAGCAAGTGACGCATTCAGCTAACCTAACCACATCTCGGTGGCTGTGCGCACTTCAAACTAATTTTTTTAGGGAGTGTAGTGTGCGGCTTCACTGCCAAGTGTGAGAGCTCACACTTACCCCGCCAGCAAGTGACGCATTCAGCTAACCTAACCACATCTCGGTGGCTGTGCGCACTTCTAACCAATTTTTTTAGGGAGTGTAGTGTGCGGCTTCACTGCCAAGTGTGAGAGCGCACACTTACCCCGCCAGCAAGTGACGCATTCAGCTAACCTAACCACATCTCGGTGGCTGTGCGCACTTCAAACCAATTTTTTTAGGGAGTGTAGTGTGCGGCTTCACTGCCAAGTGTGAGAGCGCACACTTACCCCGCCAGCAAGTGACGCATTCAGCTAACCTAACCACATCTCGGTGGCTGTGCGCACTTCAAACTAATTTTTTTAGGGAGTGTAGTGTGCGGCTTCACTGCCAAGTGTGAGAGCGCACACTTACCCCGCCAGCAAGTGACGCATTCAGCTAACCTAACCACATCTCGGTGGCTGTGCGCACTTCAAACCAATTTTTTTAGGGAGTGTAGTGTGCGGCTTCACTGCCAAGTGTGAGAGCGCACACTTACCCCGCCAGCAAGTGACGCATTCAGCTAACCTAACCACATCTCGGTGGCTGTGCGCACTTCAAACCAATTTTTTTAGGGAGTGTAGTGTGCGGCTTCACTGCCAAGTGTGAGAGCGCACACTTACCCCGCCAGCAAGTGACGCATTCAGCTAACCTAACCACATCTCGGTGGCTGTGCGCACTTCAAACCAATTTTTTTAGGGAGTGTAGTGTGCGGCTTCACTGCCAAGTGTGAGAGCGCACACTTACCCCGCCAGCAAGTGACGCATTCAGCTAACCTAACCACATCTCGGTGGCTGTGCGCACTTCAAACTAATTTTTTTAGGGAGTGTAGTGTGCGGCTTCACTGCCAAGTGTGAGAGCGCACACTTACCCCGCCAGCAAGTGACGCATTCAGCTAACCTAACCACATCTCGGTGGCTGTGCGCACTTCTAACCAATTTTTTTAGGGAGTGTAGTGTGCGGCTTCACTGCCAAGTGTGAGCGCGCACACTTACCCCGGCAGCAAGTGACGCATTCAGCTAACCTAACCACATCTCGGTGGCTGTGCGCACTTCAAACCAATTTTTTTAGGGAGTGTAGTGTGCGGCTTCACTGCCAAGTGTGAGCGCGCACACTTACCCCGCCAGCAAGTGACGCATTCAGCTAACCTAACCACATCTCGGTGGCTGTGCGCACTTCAAACCAATTTTTTTAGGGAGTGTAGTGTGCGGCTTCACTGCCAAGTGTGAGAGCGCACACTTACCCCGCCAGCAAGTGACGCATTCAGCTAACCTAACCACATCTCGGTGGCTGTGCGCACTTGAAACTAATTTTTTTAGGGAGTGCAGTGTGCGGCTTCACTGCCAAGTGTGAGAGCGCACACTTACCCCGCCAGCAAGTGACGCATTCAGCTAACCTAACCACATCTCGGTGGCTGTGCGCACTTCAAACCAATTTTTTTAGGGAGTGTAGTGTGCGGCTTCACTGCCAAGTGTGAGCGCGCACACTTACCCCGCCAGCAAGTGACGCATACAGCAACACCTAACTCCAACTCGGTGACTGTGCATTCGTCTACAATGTCTCAAAAAAAAACAATTACCAAAAAGGATGTTGCAAAGGGACAGGGACGAGCTCGTGGCCGCAGCAGTCTTGCCCAAGAAGGCACGGGTACAAGTACACAGCCTAGGATTGATAGAACGTCCTTTTTTCTACCTAGAAATCCCAGTACTCAAAGAAAACGTGTGTTGAGGCTGGATGAGCATGACAAGATAACATCTTGAATGGCTCAGACGCCCTCGACCACTGGTTCTTGCAGTACGCAATCATCCGTGGCAAGACATTCTAGTGTCGCTACAGACAATGCAGCGCCATCCAATCCTCAAAGTCGTCATATTGCCTCAACCCATCGGCAGCCAGAGGAAAATTTGGATATGGACCTTGGTCACTCGGATGACTTATTCGGTTCTTATCAAGGGGTTTCTTTGTCACTGCCTGACGAGATACTTGAAGTAGACGAAATGTCTACTCATGGCCAAAGTTTGGAAGTAGCGCGTCCTGAGGAAAGACACTTTCACGAAATGCAAACAGTATCTCAGGAGGTGGATGATGATGAGGATGATGAGACACACATCTCATCTGGCCAGCCTGCTCAGTCAGTTTATCCAGAATCCTTTGAACTGGAAGGGGTGGATGATGACACCACAGATCCTACCTGGATTGCTGAATTGCATAGCCAAGAGAGCAGCCAGGAGGACGAAAGTGGCTATGTACCACTGGCAAAATCACAAAGGCGTACTGTCTCCAGAACACAAACAGTGAGAACAGTTGCCCAAAAAGCGTCAACTGTGGCACAAACTGTGCCAACTGTTGCACAAACTGCAAACACAGTTGCCCAAAATGTGTCCACAGTTGGTGTTGAACAGAGTCATCCTCCTCTTCCTCCAATTAAAAATAAAGGACGAACAGCCAGTGTGTGGCAATTTTTTAAGGATAGCCCAACAGTACCAAATATGGTTATCTGTAAGATGTGCCAGGCAAGGCTTAGCAGAGGCACGGTAAAAGGAAACCAGAGCACCAGCAGTATGCGCAAGCATATGTCTCTTAAGCACCCAATTCAGTGGGCACCCTATCAGGGTTCAAAATCATTGCCTTCTGATCCAAACACTTCCAGGCCACCTCAGATACATCCTTCACCAGCAAGTGTTCAGGCTTCAGCTCCTGCTCAAGCGTACTCCTCCCAAGGTGCTTTACAAGACAGACATGACAGTAGTCAATCCTCTTGTCAGTCTGGTCCAAACGTGCAGTTGTCTGTGCCACAGCTGTATGAAAGACAGCGGAAGTTCCAACCGACACACCCATATTCCCAAAAAGTGACAGCGAAAATAGCCAAGTTGTTAGCTGTGGAAATGCTGCCGTTTAGGCTTGTGGGTACAGAGTCTTTTCGGGAGTTGATGGCTGAGGCAGCACCACGATACTCTGTACCCAGCCGGTACTTTTTCTCACGTAGTGCCGTTCCCGCCTTACACCAGCACGTGGTTAACAACTTAAAACGTGCTTTAACAAATGCTGTCACCGCCAAAGTCCACCTAACAACGGACACGTGGACAAGTAGTTGTGGACAGGGCAGATACATTTCACTAACGGCTCACTGGATCAACCTGGTGGAGAGTGTCCCAACTTCTAAAACTGTACCATCTGACATACTTCCAACTCCACGAATAGCGGGCCCAACATCATTCCGGGTGTCTGCCTCCTCATATATGTCCAGTGCCCAATCTGCTTCTGCCACTTCCTTGTCCACTGCTGAGCCTCAAGCACCATCACGTCCGAGTTGGGAGCTTTGCAGTACTGCTTCTGCAAGGCGACAACAGGCTCTTCTGAAGCTTATCTGCCTAGGTGACACACGTCACACTGCAACAGAGTTGTGGAAAGGTCTCAAGCAACAGACCGATGAGTGGCTGGCCCCACTGGAACTACAACCAGGTCTAGTTGTGAGCGATAATGGTGCAAACCTTGTGGCGGCAATAAAGCACGGTAAACTTGTACATGTGCCTTGCATGGCTCATGTCCTGAACCTGGTAGTTCAGAAATTCCTCAAAATATACCCAGAGTTATCTGAGCTACTGGATAAGGTGAGACTAATTTGCGCCCACTTTAGACATTCGTCCACAGCAGCTGCAAGTCTTTCTGCCCTTCAAATCCAATTTAACTTGCTGAAACACAGGCTAATTTGCGACATGCCTACGCGATGGAACTCCACCTTCCATATGCTGGCAAGGTTTAATGAGCAGCAGAAGGCAATAGCGGAATTTCAGCTGCAACATGCCCGTCAACCTGGAAGTCATACCACACACATCGGTACTTTCGAGTGGGTCTGGATCGCTGACCTTTGCGAGTTGCTGGATAACTTCGAATACTGTACCAAACTCGTCAGTGGGGATCAGTCGATTATAAGTCTCACCATCCCCATGCTCTGCCTGCTCCAAGAATCCCTATTGAATCTCAAAACAGATGCTTTGAGAGCACAGCGGATGGCTATGGAGCCAGAATTGAACATCGCTGATCCTAGCCACCCTAGCCAATATCAGCAGGCTACATTGGTTCAGGAAGATGGTGATGAGGGTGATGATGAAGAAGATTTATTTTTCTCTGGTACTGATGTGAACCCTGATGGGACTCCCAACCCTACGTTTATGTCGGTACAGCATGGGTGGGCTGAAGAGGAGGAGGCGGACACCGATTTAGAGGCCACGACGCGTAGTGATCTTCATTCTGTTGTAACCGAGGAGATGAGTCTTTGCAGCTTAGCACACATGGCTGAAGTAATGTGTCAATGTGTCTCCAAAGATCCACGCGTCATACACATCTATGACAGCGACCTCTACTGGTTGTCAACGTTTTTGGACCCACGGTACAAAGACAAATTTCAGTCGCTGCTGTCGCACTCATCCAGGGCTTAACGATGGATCATGTAAAGAGGGTTCTTCTTGATATTTTGCTGGCAATATCACCGTCTGAATCCGCTATACATCGAAGAACCAGCTCTTTCCAACAGCAGCCTTTGGTTGGGACACAAACGCCATCAATGACAAGAAGAGGTGGGGGTAAGATGTCGGCCAACTGGGCGATGTTCAACAGACCTTCCAATCAAGAACGTAATTTGCCTATGGTGACCTTGAGTAGGAGTCAACAATTGTCCAACATGGTGCAGCAGTATCTCAGTGACAGTACCAGCTTCCTAACCGACCCTTCTGTACCCTTTAATTACTGGGTTTCCAAGCTGCACACTTGGACTGAGCTGTCACTGTATGCCTTGGAGGTGCTGGCATGCCCAGCTGCTAGTGTGACATCAGAGCGTGTTTTCAGTGCCGCTGGGGGTATAGTCACTGATAGAAGGTCCCGCCTCACCACAGAAAATGCCGACAGGCTCACTCTAATTAAATTCAACAAGGATTGGATATCATCACAGTTCCTAAGCCCTCCTGACGACAGTACACAATCCTAGATTAACCTAATCATAATTTATATGATTGGGATATTGCGCTGTTAACAATATGCCCATTTTTGACAGGAATTAATGACAAGTCCCGTAGCTCTGTTGATTTCATTCGGCACCCAGTCCAAGCAATAATATGCTATGGGCCAAGCGCCCTGCTTTATGTAAAAAAATACTTTATTAAGCCCTTTGGGCTAATTTTTTGAGGCACCAAGCCTAGGACTGCATAGTTGGCCTTGCTTCTTCTATGCTCCTAGTCCAAGCAATAATATGCAATGGGCCAAGCGCCCTGCTTTATTTATAAATAGACTTTATTAAGCCCTTTGGGCTAATTTTTTAAGCCACAAAGGCTAACAAGCTTATCATGCTTTGGGAGACACCCTGGCTAACAAGCTTTTTATGGCCCTTAGGCCTACATTTATACCAAAAATGGGAAACAGCCCCTTGGGCTAATTTTTTGAGCCACCCAGGCTAACAAGCTTATCATGCTTTGGGAGACACCCTGGCTAACAAGCTTTTTATGGCCCTTAGGCCTACATTTATACCAAAAATGGGAAACAGCCCCTTGGGCTAATTTTTGGAGCCACCCAGGCTAACAAGCTTATCATGCTTTGGGAGACACCCTGGCTAACAAGCTTTTTATGGCCCTTAGGCCTACATTTATACCAAAAATGGGATACAGCCCCTTGGGCTAATTTTTGGAGCCACCCAGGCTAACAAGCTTATCATGCTTTGGGAGACACCCTGGCTAACAAGCTTTTTATGGCCCTTAGGCCTACATTTATACCAAAAATGGGAAACAGCCCCTTGGGCTAATTTTTTGAGCCACACAGGCTAACAAGCTTATCATGCTTTGGGAGACACCCTGGCTAACAAGCTTTTTATGGCCCTTAGGCCTACATTTATACCAAAAATGGGAAACAGCCCCTTGGGCTAATTTTTTGAGCCACCCAGGCTAACAAGCTTATCATGCTTTGGGAGACACCCTGGCTAACAAGCTTTTTATGGCCCTTAGGCCTACATTTATACCAAAAATGGGAAACAGCCCCTTGGGCTAATTTTTGGAGCCACCCAGGCTAACAAGCTTATCATGCTTTGGGAGACACCCTGGCTAACAAGCTTTTTATGGCCCTTAGGCCTACATTTATACCAAAAATGGGAAACAGCCCCTTGGGCTAATTTTTCCAGGCACCAATCCTATGCCTGCATCGTGGGCATTGCTTGGACTATCATCCTGCTGGAGCCTGTTGAAGGGTCCCACTGTACGCTCCATACAAAACGCGTAGACGCGATGTGTAACATGTAGACGTCCCAGCCTCTCACATGTGTGTCCATAGTCTTGTTGCCATAGCGAGGCATAAAGTAACCCCCCAAACACAGGCACTGTTTGTCAGCAACAGTTGTATGTGGAGTCATGATTTGACACTTAGTAACCAAGGTGACTTCATGCGCCATGCGGGCCGTAAAGTACTTGCTAATGATGCTCTCTCCCCTGTCCCCCACGCCAAATGTCTCGGGGTAATCCTTGACTCCTCCCTCTCCTTCAAGCCCCACCTGTAGTCCCTAACCAAGTCCCTGTAACTCCAACTCAAAAATATTTAACCAATTCGGTCGTTCCTCAATCCTGACACTGCTGAAACACTCATAAATGCCCTCATCATCTCCCGCCTTGACTACTGCAACCTCCTTCGCATAGGTCTCCCTGCCAACTCTCTTGCAACTCTCCAATCTATACTAAACTCTGCTGCCCGACTAATCCATCTGTCCTCACGCTACTCCCCTGCCTACCCCCTCTGCCAAGCCGTTCACTGGCCCCTCCGGCCCACAGAGAGCTCACTTTAAAACACTGACCATGACATTCAAAGCCTTACACAACCTATCCCCACCATACATCTCCGACATGATCTCCCGATACCATCCCTCACGCAACCTGCGTTCATCCCAAGAACTTGTCCTACAGTCCACCCTCATCTCCTCTTCCCACAACCGCATACAGGATTTCTCCCGGTCATCCGCCATGCTATGGAACTCCCTGCCCCACCTCATCAGTCAGTCGCCTACCCTCTGAACCTTAAAGATACTTATAAAGACTCACCTCTTCCGACAGGCCTACAACCTGCCATGAGACCCCGCTACACGCCCCACGACCGACACCTTCCCCACCCTATTGTATCCCCACCCACCCCTCGTAGAATGTGAGCCCACGCGTACAGGGTCCTCTACTATTGTACCTGTATGACCTTATTGTCTATGTTTATTGTACTTGTCCTTCTCTACCTTTTCCTAATGTAAAGCGTCATGGAACCTATGGGCGCTATATAAATAAATAATTATAATAATTATGATGACTTGAAGCCCAACCACAAAAAAAACTCCACATTCATTCCTTGAAAAAAGACAGACACAAAGCTGGTTTTTAAAACTGTGTTTAAAAAAAAAAAATGGCAGCACTGTTTGGACATTCCCAAAAATACTACCTTTTACAATTAAGGTAACAGCAACAACAACAACAAATGGAGCCCTACAGGTCCTGGTAGGTGGGCTGTCCGTCCTGCAACAGGTCAAGGGCCCCACGTATGGCCTGGCCGAACCCTTCAGGGTGGATCATCTGAACAGGTGTAGGGAACGGTGGTAGGTCCCTGTTAGCTGGCCACTGGCAGTGAGGCAAAGCCCTGTGGGGTGGGACATGGCTGTCCCGTGTTGTGGGCCTGCCTAGCCTGTTAGAGTTTATTTTCCACCCATCCAAATATTGGAACACATCACCGGGGTCGTTATTTGGCTGACAGGCTTCCAGCACTATCTGTAATGCTGACCTTGCCCGCAGTAGCCTGTCAAATGGAATATTATCCATGAATGGTATAATACTGCGGGCAAAGTCAGCATTACTCTGTTGCACACTTAAATGTGCTGACCCCGGGATCGGACCATAAGCTGGGCCTGCCGCTGGTGGCGTCGGTGGTGGTGCTGGCCCTGCCGCTGGTGGTGGCGGTGGTGGTGCTGGCCCTGCCGCTGGTGGTGGCGGTGGTGGTGCTGGCCCTGCCGCTGGTGGGGGCGGTGGTGGTGCGGACCCTGCCGCTGGTGGCGGTGGTGGTGGTGGTGGCGGGGACGGCGGTGGTGGTGTTGATGGGCCTGCCGCTGGTGGCGGCGGTGGTGGTGCTGGCCCGGCCGCTGGTGGCGGCAGTGGTGGTGCTGGCCCTGGCGCTGCTGGCGGCGATGCTGGTGGTGGTGGTGGCGGCGGCGACGGCGGTGGTGGTGGTGGCGCCGGCCGTGGTGGTGGTGGTTGGTTTTCTCCACGCCGCCTTCTGTTTGGCGGTGGAGGGTTAACAGCACGCCGCCCTCTGTAGTAAGCTTCACTGTGGGTAAAGTAAAAAAAAATTTGGTGAATGCATTGCATTTGGAAACAAAAACATAGGTCAAACATTAAGTTGCACGCTTTTTAGACTCTGTGTATCTGTGTATTATTAATCAGATATTTGTTATTATTATGAAAGAATAACCAACTGTACATAACATAAAGGAATACGTGACTTTCTTTGCTAATTCCATACTAATACATAATTTTTCACCCCCTGATTAACACCCATCCCCCCCCCCATCCCATCTAATCTAGACGATCAATAACACCAATGGTTCACAAGAAAAAAAAAAGTCCCCCTGACTTCACTTTTAACTTGACATACTTAATTCACAAAACTTTTAGCATATATCATCTATATAAAGCAGGGAAGGGGTTGAAAGGTATACAATACATATATATATAATCTATTTATATAATCGGGAGTTTGAAATTCCGGCACTGTAGCCGAATCCCAAACTCCTTAGCGTCACTGCGAGCGGAGACGCGTATGCGCCTTCGCGAGCCGCAGACGCTTAACTCACACAGCCGCTATAGCGTTTTCTCGAGCGGCCTCGCGCCCTCCGCTCACAGCAAGACCTGCGCCCCTCACAGCGCCCAATCCGCCCCGGCATGCTGGCATTTGTACTTCCCCCGTCTGTGCACCCACAGGTCTTAGCAGATCACTGATGCTGACAGCGGGGGGGGGACAACACAGACAATCAAATCAGGAGGAGGTCAGTGTCAGGAGGAGATGACAGCCACCCGCCGGGGCCTGTGACACTGCAGAGGTCACAGCGGGGCTGTGTGTGCGGACAACGGGGAGGCCGGGGGCTACGGACGTACCGGACACGTCCTCTGCTCCTGGAGATGTGCCGCGGTTCCGCGCTCGCAGCGTATCTGACGCAGGAGCCGCGCTCACCACGCCCACACCATGCCCTCTGCCAAACAACCCACACCTCTCACTAACCTCCTGCAGCTAACCACACCCCATGTTTACCTTTGCCATGATGTCATTTAGCTGCGGCCGCTATCTTTAATAAGGTCAGTAATGATGGCAGTAATCGGATCTCTGCTCCCTCTAGCACGCCCCAACACTGTAGCACCATCTATTAACCCTATTCTCATCACCTATATACTCTGCTACCCACTGAGCCGCCTGTATACTCTGCTACCCACAGACCCGCCTGTATACTCTGCTACCCACAGACCCGCCTGTATACTCTGCTACCCACAGAGCCGTCTTTATACTCTGCTACCTCAGACCCGCCTGTATACTCTGCTACCCACAGACCCGCCTGTATACTCTGCTACCTCAGACCCGCCTGTATACTCTGCTACCCACAGAGACGCCTGTATACTCTGCTACCTCAGACCCGCCTGTATACTCTGCTACCCACAGACCCGCCTGTATACTCTGCTACCCAAAGAGCCGTCTTTATACTCTGCTACCTCAGACCCGCCTGTATACTCTGCTACCCACAGACCCGCCTGTATACTCTGCTACCTCAGACCCGCCTGTATACTCTGCTACCTCAGACCCGCCTGTATACTCTGCTACCCACAGACCCGCCTGTATACTCTGCTACCCACAGACCCGCCTGTATACTCTGCTACCCACAGAGCCACGTGTATACTCTGCTACCCACAGAGCCGAAATGGAACCTAATGTATATATTAATAAATAATACTAAATGTACACAACAGTGCTGCAGACACATACCTTGGCATACGGGCCACCGGGTGAAGGAAGGACAGCCGGTCATAAAAGTGGTAGTGGTTGAGCAATGGAGCGGCTCCCGGTTGTCTCTCTGAGTACTGCCGGTACTGCTTCTTATGCTGGTCCCGGCAGCTCCTCCACCGTTTTTTAATATGGTCAACTGTGAAATGATTTGAAACCGGGTTTAGAGATGTGTAATATTTGAAACAACAAAAGTATGTGTACAAATCAACAATAACATTTTATTCATTTTGTGTGTGTAATGTGTATACAAGGCACAGTGACACGACAGTGTGGAACATCATCAACAGCATTATGGACATTGAGCTCACGTGGCCACAATCACAAATGAGGCAGGACACATGTCAACGCATAGAGAATGTAATAGTGCGGGCACCAGACTCTGGTCATTAGTGGTATTTATATACACCCAACCCCTTGGCCGAAAGAGCCAGGAGGATCAGACATTAAACTCATTGTACTGTTGTGACCCCATCCAAATATAGGCAACTATGCGGTGGAGCATGATAACACATTCAGGGTCCTGTATACCCTGCTATGGGGGCACTGCATTCCCACTGCTGGGGGCCCTGTAAACCCACTGGGCCACTGTCTACCCACTGCTGGGGGCCCTGTATACCCACTGCTGGGGGGGCCTGTACACACACTGAGGGCCCTGTATACAGGGACTGACTGGCACCCTACAGTTTGGGTCGCAACCCTCCCTCACCGGCCCGACACAGGTGAGGACGGGGGGTGGGGGGGGGTGATGACTGGCGGCCGCCTCACAGTCACCGCAGCTCCCGCATTCTCCTATGGCTCGCTCCCAGCCGCAGCCTCGCGCTCCTCACAGCCGCTCGCTAACAGTCGCAGCCGCACGCCACTCACAGACGCTCACTCCCGGACGCAGCCGCGTGCTGATGACGTCATCGCGCGGCCAGGAGCTTCCGTTTCCGCCTGCTGCTTCAGGGACATGCGGATTATTCATGCTCCTGCAGCCGCATGACCCGTGGCACCTGGGCCAGTCCGCCCCTGCCTGTATACCACAATATGGGGGCATGTGGGGGCCTGTATACTCTGCAGGGGGAGGTGTATACTCTGCTGGGGGGCTGTCTACCAGTGATAGCCGCTGTATACCAGGATGGCGGTGAATATGTTTTCATAGTTTTTCGGGGCAAAAATAGGGGGGTCGGCTTATACACGGGTCGGCTTATACACGAGTATATATACAGTAAATGCAATATATAACGTGTGAACTCATTTAACTTACTTAGATTGCTCTGTTCCTCATGGTCACTCCGATGGAACGCAGGGAACATCTTTTGGGCGATCTCTCTCCAGGCTGTATTAATTTGGGTCGTATCCCCATAGTCAGGATCTGTAGGGAGCCATAGAAATGGACGAGCCTCCACAAGTGCAATAAGACGCAGTGTGTTCACCGTGCCACGTCCTGCTGCCATGATTGCACTGATGAATGGATTGCTCTGTGTGTGCGCCTGTCAGCGCGACTCGCTTCCTGTTTCCTTAAAGCATGGTGTGTGCTGGAGAATCGCTTCCCTCGCATCATCGGCTACAAGCCTCAAAATAAGAGAAAAACCAGCGAGTTTGGACTCGCACACTTTCAGAGACACATCAGCGAGTTGTAAATGTCATTATTCGCTATTACTCGGGTCCCTATTCATTAACATTGGACTCGCTGGACTCGCAACGAGTCCCGAGTCCTTGACTCGGACTCGTTGGGGTCTTGCAATTCCGAGTCTTTTCGGACTCGCCCATCTCTAATCATCACTTCTCAGTAATAGGCACAGCAAGGCATCCAGAGTCTGCAGCATCTGTTACAGACACGTTATAGTACACACCTATATTATCACATAATATCTATTAATAGCTAAAGAAAAATGCTATTTCAATATTCCCAATTATAGATTGTCTTATATGATATCAATCTACAGTTGGGGCCAAAAGTATTGACACCCCTGCAATTCTGTCAGATAATACCCAGTTTCTTCCTGAAAATGATTGCAATCACAAATTATTTGGTATTATTATCTTCATTTAATTTGTCTTCAATGAAAAAACACAAAAGAGATTGAAGCAAAAAGCAAAACATTGATCATTTCACACAAAACTCCAAAAATGGGCCAGACAAAAGTATTGGCACCCTCAGCCCGATACTTGGTTGCACAACCTTTAGCCAAAATAACCTCGATCAACCGCTTCCGGTAACCATCACTGAGTTTCTTACAATGCTCTGCTGGAATTTTAGACCATTCTTCTTTGGCAAACTGCTCCAGGTCCCTGATATTTGAAGGGTGCCTTCTCCAAACTGCCATTTTTAGATCTCTCCACAGGTGTTCTATGGGATTCAGGTCTGGACTCATTGCTGGCCACCTTAGAAGTCTCCAGTGCTTTCTCTCAAACCATTTTCTAATGCTTTTTGAAGTGTGTTTTGGGTCATTGTCCTGCTGGAAGAGTCATGACCTCTGAGGGAGACCCAGCTTTCTCACACTAGGCCCTACATTATGCTGCAAAATTTGTTGGTAGTCTTCAGACGTCATAATGCCGTGCACACGGTCAAGCAGTCCAGTGCCAGAGGCAGCAAAGCAACCCCAAAACATCAGGGAACCTCCGCCATGTTTGACTGTAGGGACCGTGTTCTTTTATTTGAATGCCTCTTTTTTTCTCCTGTAAACTCTATGTTGATACCTTTGCCCAAAAACCTCTACTTTTGTCTCATCTAACCAGAGAACATTCTTCCAAAACGTTTTAGGCTTTCTCATGTAAGTTTTGGCAAACTCCAGCCTGGCTTTTTTAAGTCTCGGGGTTAGAAGTGGGGTCTAGCTGCGGACACGGCCCTGCTTCTTACTGCCTGTTGGGATGCTACGCCTCCCCCCCCCCTGTGCACTGCTGTCCTCGCTCTGCATATCCTCCTGCCAGGTTGGGTCAGCTACTGGATCATCCACCACGTCGTCTTCCTCTTCCGCACCCTGATCCTCCTCCTGACTTCCTGAGAATTGTGTCTCATCATCGTCCACCCCTCATTGAGACACGTTGCCAATGTTCCGTTCGTGAGAACGTGGCTGCTCAAATATTTGGGCATCTGTACATACCATCTCCTCATCACCCACTTCAACAGGAGCTGGCGAGAGGCCAGATTGTGTGAATGGATACGTGAACAGCTCTTTCGAGTGTCCAAGTGTGGGATCAGTAATGTCCGTGGTAGGAAGGAGGATCAAGTTGGGAACTGTGCGGTGCAGTATCACGGCTACTGACACTTGACCGTGTGGAAAACAGGGTGTTTGTGGAGGTGCCAATCTGACTTGAAGCATTATCCGCTATCCAAGTAACAACCTGTTGACACTGGTCTTGGTTCAAGAGCGGTGTACTGCTGCGGGCCCCAAGAATTTGGGACAGGACGTGCGAGCGAGTAGATGTGGCACTTTGTTGTTGCGAAATTAGTGCTTGCACATGACCTCGGCCTCTGCCTGCACCACCATCACGTCCACTTTCTTGTTCCTTGCCAACGCCCTTGCGCATTTTGCCTGTATACAGCTACAACAGTCTGGTGACTGTTCTGGTCACAGGAAAGCTGGATATTGGACCCTGCCTGTATAGAGCTAGTCAAGTACAACAGTCTGGTGACTGTTCTGGTCACAGGAAAGCTGGATATTAGACCCTGCCTGTATAGAGCTAGTCAAGTACAACAGTATGGTGACTGTTCTGGTCACAGGAAGGCTGGATATTAGACCCTGCCTGTATAGAGCTAGTCAAGTACAACAGTCTGGTGACTGTTCTGGTCACAGGAAAGCTGGATATTAGACCCTGCCTGTATAGAACTAGTCAACTACATCAGTCTGGTGACTGTGCTGGTCACTGGAAAGCTGGATATTAGACCCTGCCTGTATAGAGCTAGTCAAGTACAACAGTCTGGTGACTGTTCTGGTCACAGGAAAGCTGGATATTAGACCCTGCCTGTATAGAGCTAGTCAAGTACAACAGTCTGGTGACTGTTCTGGTCACAGGAAAGCTGGATATTAGACCCTGCCTGTATAGAGCTAGTCAACTACAACAGTGTGGTGACCGTTCTGGTCACATGAAAGCTGGATATTAGACCCTGCCTGTATAGAAATAGTCAACTACAACAGTCTGGCGAATGTGCTGGTCACAGGAAAGCTGGATATTAGACCCTGCCTGTATAGAGCTAGTCAAGTACAACAGTCTGGTGACTGTTCTGGTCACAGGAAAGCTGGATATTAGACCCTGCCTGTATAGAGCTAGTCAAGTACAACAGTCTGGTGACTGTTCTGGTCACAGGAAAGCTGGATATTAGACCCTGCCTGTATAGAGCTAGTCAAGTACAACAGTCTGGTGACTGTTCTGGTCACAGGAAAGCTGGATATTAGACCCTGCCTGTATAGAGCTAGTCAAGTACAACAGTCTGGTGACTGTTCTGGTCACAGGAAGGCTGGATATTAGACCCTGCCTGTATAGAACAAATCAACTACATCAGTCTGGTGACTGTGCTGATCACTGGAAAGCTGGATATTAGACCCTGCCTGTATAGAGCTAGTCAAGTACAACAGTCTGGTGACTGTTCTGGTCACAGGAAAGCTGGATATTAGACCCTGCCTGTATAGAGCTAGTCAAGTACAACAGTCTGGTGACTGTTCTGGTCACAGGAAAGCTGGATATTAGACCCTGCCTGTATAGAGCTAGTCAAGTACAACAGTCTGGTGACTGTTCTAGTCACAGGAAAGCTGGATATTAGAGCCTGGCTGTATAGAGCTAGTCAACTACAACTGTCTGGTGACTGTTCTGGTCACAGGAAAGCTGGATATTAGACCCTGCCTGTATAGAGCTAGTCAAGTACAACAGTCTGGTGACTGTTCTGGTCACAGGAAAGCTGGATATTAGACCCTGCCTACATAGAAAAAGTCAAGTACAACAGTCTGGTGACTGTTCTGGTCACAGGAAAGCTGGATATTAGACCCTGCCTGTATAGAGCTAGTCAAGTACAACAGTCTGGTGACCGTTCTGGTCACAGGAAAGCTGGATATTAGACCCTGCCTGTATAGAGCTAGTCAAATACAACAGTCTGGTGACTGTTCTGGTCACAGGAAAGCTGGATATTAGAGCCTGCCTGTATAGAGCTAGTCAACTACAACAGTCTGGTGACTGTTCTGGTCACAGGAAAGCTGGATATTAGACCCTGCCTGTATAGAGCTAGTCAACTACAACAGTCTGGTGACTGTGCTGGTCACAGGAAAGCTGGATATTAGACCCTGCCTGTATACAGCTAGTCAAGTACAACAGTCTGGTGACTGTTCTGGTCACAGGAAAGCTGGATATTAGACCCTGCCTGTATAGAGCTAGTCAACTACAACAGTCTGGTGACTGTGCTGGTCACAGGAAAGCTGGATATTAGACCCTGCCTGTATAGAGCTAGTCAAGTACAACAGTCTGGTGACTGTGCTGGTCACAGGAAAGCTGGATATTAGACCCTGCCTGTATACAGCTAGTCAAGTACAACAGTCTGGTGACTGTTCTGGTCACAGGAAAGCTGGATATTAGACCCTGCCTGTATAGAGCTAGTCAACTACAACAGTCTGGTGACTGTGCTGGTCACAGGAAAGCTGGATATTAGACCCTGCCTGTATAGAGCTAGTCAAGTACAACAGTCTGGTGACTGTTCTAGTCACAGGAAAGCTGGATATTAGACCCTGCCTGTATAGAGCTAGTCAAGTACAACAGTCTGGTGACTGTTCTGGTCACAGGAAAGCTGGATATTAGACCCTGCCTGTATACAGCTAGTCAAGTACAACAGTCTGGTGACTGTTCTGGTCACTGGAAAGCTTGGACTCCGATCTGGATCACCCTGCCTATATCCTCTCTGAGGCACCGCCGGCATGGTCCTCATGGCCGGGGCACGTCACATGCAGGATCAAGGTATGATCCTGTGCACACTGGCCGGTTTGACTGATAATGCTGTGTGAACCAACTGTGAACACAAGGTTTCATGAGCCTAATGAGCGGCAGTGAGAGTGGTATGAGATCGATGAGGCCCTAAGGAATGAGGGCTGAGTGCTGACAACCCGGAACACAGGGAGTTAACCTGAGCTGTGTGAAAGGCTGATTACCGGCAGCTAAGGGGGTGTGTCCATGTGGGAGTGGCTGGCACGATAAGAGGCAGCCAGGTGAGTGATTGAGTCATTCAGATTGAGATTGATTCTGGAAGCTGAGATCCTGCTGAGATTCATCCAGAGATTGCCAGCCTGAGAGCATGTGGGCTGAGAGCAGCCTGAGTGCAGAGCAGTCCAAGGCTCTGTGCGTGGACACGGGAGCATGCTAGCTCCATACCGGTGCCGAGGTCCGTGGTTGTGACAGCACCTGGAGGGGGAAGCCGTGGTTGACCCGTGGACGCTAGACCGGACGTGGTTCACCTCACGTCCGGGAAGGAGCCTGTGGGGATGCCTGGTGGAACCTGTGACACAGGTAGTGAGACCTGGATCCGTGCCCGGTAAGAAAAGCAGTTCCTGAATGATTGTGGGAACTGTGCACCTTGTGTGTAAATCATGCTAAGCGAGCATAGACCGCCCTTGGGACCGACTCAGTGGACTCACATAAAGGTCCTGATGAACCGGAATGAAAGTAGCCCTTCGGGAGGCGAATGTATGTAGCCTTTGGAGGCAATCGTATGTAGTGTGCCAGGCGGGCATAGACCGCCTTTGGGTCCGAGTCAGAGTGCTCGGTTAAAGGACCCGATGAATCAGAATGTGTTTAACTATGTGTATGAGGGCTTAGGTAATGGCCCTGAATGAGAGATGATGGCCTATATGTAAGACCCATGTATAATGATGTGGGGAGAGAGTGACCCAGCTAGTATGGATGATGTTCGAGGCGTTCCGTCCCTGTGGGACGAGAGGGAGGCTTGCCCTGCTGCTTGCAGAGGGTACCCGTCCCTCAACCACGACCTCTAATGGTGTGGGTGTGCCTGTGGCCAGAGACAGGGGTCACGAAGGCTCCTAGAAGGGAACCATGGCTGATCCATTAGGGTGCTACTCAGACGCAGGGTACAGTCGTGGACCTGGAGACCTGCCATGAGATGGAGGTTTGGTGGCGACTGATAGCCCGTACCGTGGTGAGCAGGCCATGGTGACGCATGGTTAGCCCGGATTCTACGGTTGACCAGGTCCCTGTTATGGTCATGGAGGGGCCACAGTCCATGGATGTGTTATGATGGGCTGTGAGCAGGTGTGTGATCCATGGACGTTTGACTGATGGATCACATATGGTGGAGAATGCGGGCAAGGTTGCCCGGTGAGGAATGCACCCCAGTTACAAAGGGGGGGTTGGTGCAGCCAAGGGCTGTGGTGCCGGAGCACCTTATATGGACTATTGTGTTGGTGCACTTAAAATGGACTTGGTTGCTATGGGCGACCGCACGACGCACCCTAGCATCTGGCCGGTGACCTGGCGAGGTCACGAAGACGTCGTACTCAAAGTACCGGGCGGCCCGAGGGGTCCCGAAGTCAAAGTCGGCGTGATCAAGGTTCCGGTGGCCTGAGGGGTCACGAAGTTGCCAAGACAGCGCCACTTCCGGATTCTCATAGGACTCTATGAACTGTGTTTGCCCCTGCTGGTTTAAGCAAGGAGGGGGGAGGTTGGACAGGAGTCACAGGTGTACAAACCGGGAGCGGTGCCACAAGGTGTTGTATGGTGGCCCGGCTCCTATGGCAGTGTGTTCATCCCCCACTGGTCTGAACAAGGAGGGGGGAGGTTAGGACACAGTTTATCGGTGTCCTAGGTGTACAAGCCGGCAGTGTGTTTAACCTTTATCCACAGGTGTGAGCAACGCTGTCGCCCGACTTGTATGGCAGTGTGTTTGACCCCCTACCCACGGGTGTAAACAAGGAGGGGGGTATGTGAGGCACCGCCGGCATGGTCCTCATGGCCGGGGCGCGTCACATGCAGGATCAAGGTATAATCCTGTGCACACTGGCCGGTTTGACTGATAATGCTGTGTGAACCAACTGTGAACACAAGGTTTCATGAGCCTAATGAGCGGCAGTGAGAGTGGTATGAGATCGATGAGGCCCTAAGGAATGAGGGCTGAGTGCTGACAACCCGGAACACAGGGAGTTAACCTGAGCTGTGTGAAAGGCTGATTACCGGCAGCTAAGGGGGTGTGTCCATGTGGGAGTGGCTGGCACGATAAGAGGCAGCCAGGTGAGTGATTGAGTCATTCAGATTGAGATTGATTCTGGAAGCTGAGATCCTGCTGAGATTCATCCAGAGATTGCCAGCCTGAGAGCATGTGGGCTGAGAGCAGCCTGAGTGCAGAGCAGTCCAAGGCTCTGTGCGTGGACACGGGAGCATGCTAGCTCCATACCGGTGCCGAGGTCCGTGGTTGTGACAGAAATGGAGGGGGAAGCCGTGGTTGACCCGTGGACGCTAGACCGGACGTGGTTCACCTCACGTCCGGGAAGGAGCCTGTGGGGATGCCTGGTGGAACCTGTGACACAGGTAGCGAGACCCGGATCCGTGCCCGGTAAGAAAAGCAGTTCCTGAATGATTGTGGGAACTGTGCACCTTGTGTGTAAATCATGCTAAGCGAGTATAGACCGCCCTTGGGACCGACTCAGTGGACTCACATAAAGGTCCTGATGAACCGGAATGAAAGTAGCCCTTCGGGAGGCGAATGTATGTAGCCTTTGGAGGCAATCGTATGTAGTGTGCCAGGCGGGCATAGACCGCCTTTGGGTCCGAGTCAGAGTGCTCGGTTAAAGGACCCGATGAATCAGAATGTGTTTAACTATGTGTATGAGGGCTTAGGTAATGGCCCTGAATGAGAGATGATGGCCTATATGTAAGACCCATGTATAATGATGTGGGGAGAGAGTGACCCAGCTAGTATGGATGATGTTCGAGGCGTTCCGTCCCTGTGGGACGAGAGGGAGGCTTGCCCTGCTGCTTGCAGAGGGTACCCGTCCCTCAACCACGACCTCTAATGGTGTGGGTGTGCCTGTGGCCAGAGACAGGGGTCACGAAGGCTCCTAGAAGGGAACCATGGCTGATCCATTAGGGTGCTACTCAGACGCAGGGTACAGTCGTGGACCTGGAGACCTGCCATGAGATGGAGGTTTGGTGGCGACTGATAGCCCGTACCGTGGTGAGCAGGCCATGGTGACGCATGGTTAGCCCGGATTCTACGGTTGACCAGGTCCCTGTTATGGTCATGGAGGGGCCACAATCCATGGATGTGTTATGATGGGCTGTGAGCAGGTGTGTGATCCATGGACGTTTGAATGATGGATCACATACGGTATGTAAGGTCCCGGTCAGGCAGGAATCCTGACTACGGGTGAATGTATATCATCATGCTGGGGGACTAAAGCCAGGCGGCAGGTACCGCCATTGGGACCCACAGGGCCCGTTGAGGCGTATGTAATGAAGGTCAGAAGCAGGGGTTAAAAAGGGCTCCTAGAGTGGGGACACCATGGTTGAACCAGGTGGACTCTGACCGGGACGTAGGCGGAGATGCGTCCAGGAAAGAGCCCCTTGGGGATACATGACATACCCGGTACTCAGGTTGCTCAATCCCTGTTATGAACCCGGAAGGGTCATCGTCGTACTGTAACGTATGTATAGTGTGAGTAGGCCGGAGGCCGTAGCCACCACGGGAGCTGTTAGTAGAGCTCCAATGGGGACAGAGATGGTTACAGGTCCCGGGTTACTATAAGATGTTATGTGCAATATAAGTGTTATGTAAAGTTATATGTAAATGTATGGTGTATTTATGTAAAGTGTTTATAATCAATGTGCTATGTGTCAAACATGCTACCCGGGTTCTGTTATTATATGTGAAAAATAAACGGGTAGACATTGGTTAAACTTATAAACACGTGTTTTGTCGTTATGCAAGCGGGTTCCCCGGTTGCTACCTCACACCTCCTAGATTAGTCCTGAGAAGGACTGTTCTGGTCAGCAGCAGTTTGCAGCCCTGCTCCGGATCTACCTATGAGGGCCGCAAATCTGTCCCTTAAGCAGCAGCAGACACTCTCCCTACACTGACTCTCTGGATGGCTGTGTGCAGAGCACATCGTGGCCGGGTCTTATAAAAGCTCGGTCACGCTCTGTGGGACAGCCAATCACTGCAATGCCACAACTAACAGGGCTGTGGCATCGCAGTGACTGCCAGCCAATTCCTGCATGTGGGCTGGCTCTCTAAAGAGCGCCAACATGCAGGGATGAGGACCCCGAGTACAGCACGAGTATCGCGAGATTACTCGGTACTCGCCGAGTAGCCCGAGTACAGTGATACTCGTGCGAGTACCGAGTAGTCACAAGCGTACTTGCTCATCCCTAGTTACCAGCCCACATCGTGTACCAGCACTCTCGCCATTGGCCTGAATGTGTGCTTAATGTACCCTATATGTTGCCCACAATCATACACCCAGTCAACACAGTTGTGTTGGTAGAAGTCAAATTATGTAGCACCATGGTTTCATAAAATTATTTATTTTTTAACCAAAGCTTCAAAGGAAAAAAAAAACAAAACAAATGTGCCCGGCCAAATTGGCCACAATCTGGGCAAAATTTAGGCACAAAAGGGAAAATAAAATTTACAAAATAAAGGGTGCCAGTCCATACGGCCAATTTAGTGCATTGGCTAGTAGTGTCCAATCTCATCATCATTCTCTGCTGGATCCGACAATGCCTCCTCCCCCCCTCCTCTCATGGTAGACCCACCCTGCCTGAGAGGGTGCTGTTCTTCGGCCACTTCATCTTGGGGGAGGTAGGGTATGTGGACGTGGGAGTCTCCTCACCCTGGGTTGTTGTTGGGCGGGCGCAGTGGGCCAAGGGTGTTCTTGTGGGGGTCGGGATCATGCACCCCCATTGCAGGGCCCCATCTACACCCGCCTCCAGGACACGAGAGATGGCCCGCTGAGCGATGGTCCTTTGCTCTGGCTCCATCTGGGAGAGCATGTCGCTGGTGCGGTGGGCAAAACTAGAGGTGTGGGTCCGTTGCTCATCCAAAAGGACCCTTTTGGCCCTAGTATCCAGCTCGGTTTTTGGTGGGGCCGGCAGTCTGCGTCGCCGAATGGCCAATCTGGGCCTTGGGCCTGGACCCCCACCACTAGTTCCGGCCACTGGCTCGCCCACAGATGTGCTTGGGCGAGCCTCACCAGCTTCAGGCTCGTCCTCACCGGAGCCAGGCAGGTCAGGGGTCTGTGAAAAAAAAAGAAAAAATAACAAATCAATACCACAAAGCAGCATCCTTGATGCCAATTACTCAAAGCCCAACCCCAACCACTACACAACACAACACACCAGCACCCAACCACCCAACAGAGAACTAAAAGGATCAATGTTCTAATGGCTAAGAAATGCACGTCTGATGTATACTCACCTGCGCCATCAAACTGAATTGCACACAAACAGAAATAGGTTTACTTAACTAGGGTTTTAGAAAATATGAGTATGTGACCACAGGAGATTTAAGCTGCCTTTAACAAGCTGGTAGGCCATGTGCCTCAGCCTTACCTTCTCAACAAATTAAAAGGATGTTGTTCATGATTTCAATATACTCTACATGGGGCAAAGGCAACACACATGTCTGTGTTCCATTGTGAATATCTGGTATTGGGACAAAGATTAACTGCAACAAATCAGCATTGGGATATTGCTACACCCAAAAATAATATCAGACCAGGTTGTTTATTGTAAAGGACAGGGAGAAGCTCTGTTGTGGGTGTGTTTTTAAAAAAAGAGCAAAGCCCCGGAGGCCACATACCCAATCAAAACATGCTTACAAAGTAAACCCAAAAGAATATAGAAGTGTGGTATGGAAATGCATGCAGACAAGCACACCTGGGGCGCAAACATGGTGGACCACCATCAAAACACAATTACCCACCTCCTGCGGTGGTGATGTACCTTGGGCAGAGCCTACAGAGGACGCGGGGTTGCGCCGGCTCCTCCGCGATCCACGTGAGCTCTCTTGGCCAAGGGTGAAGGTGAGGAGGTCATAATACCATAACTTTGGCTTAGGTACCTCCTCAACTCCAGCCCCGGACCAAAGAGTGGTGTAGTTATTGTGAGCTCGCGTGAATGCCGAGCGCAGGGCTTTGATTTTCTCATAAATCGACCCCGCGTCCCACCTCTTCTTGGGGTAGAGCCGGTTGGCCACGGCCACTAGAGGCTTGTAGGCCTCTGCCCGTGCTGCCGTGTCGTGGTATGATGGCAGCGCCGTCCACCACAGGCCCTCGCGTTCCTGGTACATGGTGAGGAGTTGGGTCACGAATTCCACATAACCCTCTGACATCTGTTTTTTTAAAAAATAAAAATAATAATAAGAACAAGCAGGGCCAAGAGAAGGCATGCCTGCCTACTACACACTATATTGAGTATATATATGCAGGTGTTTTAGCCCTGCAAACATGTGGTGAACATGTATGTTTGCATGTGGGACACCCTTTATACAGGAGCAATCTATAAGCTACGGTTGGCATGTATGGAAGGATATTTTTGAATAGACATGATCACAAAGCCAAAAGGTGCGCAATGATTTAACCCGAAAAAAAAAAAAAAAAAACAGGGGTAGAGGGGCCATGGTGGCAGGGGGCCAATTACACCCTGGCCTTGTGGTAGAACCCTCATCTAGGTCCATGGGCCCATCTAAAAGGTCTGGTCAGCGGCCAGTTATGGCTGGCGGTGTGAAACAATAGCAGACGCACAGCCTTGCGCCCACCAACAGCCCCCCTCCCCCTTCCACCCCTGGCCCACGCAACACTATGACAGCCTCCCCCCGGCCCTCCCTTTAAGGCCTTGTGGACCAAAACTGCAACCCAGACTTAGAGTGGCCAACCAGCCCCTGATTACCTGCCGGAACTACAACACTACAACGTATGGAATATCTAACCAACATGGCTACTTAACTAATTGACAATGCATACTGCCTATCAGGAGCAATGCTTAACACTATTATTAACACACTATACACATTAGCACATGGCGCTACCTGCTGTCTGACACACAGCATAAGCGGCATGTAGCAGACACATCAGCGGCCCCTAAAAGCATGAAATTACACTTCCCGTCGGAGCAACAGAGAAAGGATTCCTGGACACCACTAGCTCAATGCACATGGGCGTCTGCACAGGGACCGATCGACATGGCAGGAAATTTAAACTCAGCCACACCAATTAGCGCACACCAATTAGGCACGTTACCAGTCAACACCTGTGAACACCCATAACGTCATCTGAGCATGTATTGTCCAAGCACTGTGATTGGTTTGCGCTCATTGAAAAGCAGCTCAGACCGGATGGGCATCACGCTTGCTGCCTAGAGTCGTTAAGTAAGCATTTGTGTGCAGACATGGATGTAGCGGCGTGGCGGGGTGAGGCACATGATTGGCTTTGCTTACGCAATAGGGTACTATATCGGACGCACATGTGATGTCAGTTTGGTCACTACAATAGCGTAGCACGCTGGTGTATTTTTCACATGTGTTGCCCATACATTCCCATATTGAAGTTACAAAAGTATTGTGTTTGTTTCCATTTGCCATACAGGATCATGGCTGCAGGAAGCTAGAGTGTAGTGTCGTACAGATGGTCAATGAAATGAAAATATTATACTGCTTGGGGTAAATACACACTGGGACCAACATGGCTAGGAACAGACATGGATTTGAGGCGTGTGGCAGCAGAGAATGTTTAGATGTGGAGCTCCCCCTTGCAAACACATGTGGTCCTGCATCACTACAGGATGAGTCATGTCTAATCTGCTTCGTGTCATCTGTGATTACTCACCCTGAAAGGCTGTGGTACGTTGATACTTACAGACTGAAGAAGTGTAAATATATGGTATCATACATTGTTTGTGTGACATGTATAGCCGTTCATTGTGGTGATCCATGTCCCTTTTTAACACAGATATGTCCAGATGTGTTACTTTCATCAACGCACAAAGTGGAGAAGGATGGACGGACAGTGAGCATGTTTCGTTTGTTTAGCACCCACTTGTGGTTGTTGGCCTTGCAATGTTCCAAAGGATGTGTGCTCTGTAGGGATGGGCGAATCTACTCGTTAGGACTCGTTACTCTGCGAGTAGTAGTGGACTCGCAGGACTCGGTGCTCTGCGAGTTTCCAGGAGATTACTCGCACAGTAACGAGTCCAATGTAAATTAGGGGAAATGTCACTGAAAACCAGATTCTCCTAGATTGTATCGATCAGGGTGCAATCAGGTGCCCCATAACATGGGGCTCTATGGTCCCTGATTGCAACCTGACCAGGTGCAATCCAGTTTTAATCAGGTTTTCTATTTTTGACCTTCCCGCCTGGTTTTTCTAATGAACAGCTGACTCAGGTCAGCTGTTCATTTGAAGTAGCAGTGCTGGCAGGGTTCATGTGAGTTCATGCTTGCCTGCATGAACTCACATGAACTTTCCCAGGGTGCACAGCTCTGCTACATCTCTGGTGGAGGTTCTCTACCAGAGATGTAGCAGAGCTAAAGAAGAACCCTGGATTGGACTACGGCGGACAGAAGAGGATTTTTTTAAAATAAAGTTGGAGTCCCTAAGTGTCTATTTGTTTTTTTTTCAAATAAAAATATTTTTTCTGTGATGTGTTTTTTTAAAAAATTCACTAGAATTCATGGCGGTAATCTACTATTGGCGTGACCGCCATGAATTTCGGGCTTGGGACCAGCTGATAATACAAAGCTGGCCCTAACCCCTTTATTACCCAGTGAGCCACCGCACCAGGGCCCTGGAAGAGTTGGGTTCAGTGCCAGAAAATGGCGCTTCAATGAACGCGCCATTTTCTGGGGCGGCTGCGGGCTGCCATTCACAACGGGGGTGCCCAGAAGGCTTGGGCCTCCCTGCGCTGCGGATTCCAGCCCCCAGCTGCCTAGCTGGACCTGGCTGGACATAAAAATTGCGCGGAGCCCCACACATTTTTTTTTATTATTATTTCATGAAATTCAAAAAAAACAAGCAGAAATTACATAAAGCAACTTAAAATGCATTAGCACCATACTGCATACAACATAGAAGTTGATTAAAAACATACTTACAACATGAATGGACCTGGGGGCATCACTGCCTAAGGAGTGCTCATATTCCCCTATATTACTCATCTAGGGCAAATCAATTAATACACATCAACAAATGTGACCATAACACAACAAGCAAACATGAATCAACAGTCCGGTTGACATGAAACATACTTAGGGCTCGGACACACTCTTCGAGTTACATGCGAGTCTCTCGGACGAGACTCAGAACAGGCTGCAGCAGTGACCCAGTACAAGTGTTTCCTGATTAATTAATAAATTACAGGCATCATGTGATGGGTGGTGATGTGGATCACATGTGCCCAATTAACGAATAGAAAAACGCACAGAAATGCAAAGGAAAAACGCAAATGCCTATGTCAATAAAGGTCTAAATTGCACTTCAGAACAACAATCCGTTTCTCATAGACTCCAATGTTAAAAAACACAATATGTTTCCCAGAACGCACCTAAAAACATTGCCGACCGCATTTTGCATTGCAGTTGAAAAAACGCATTGCACGAATACCAGACATTTTTAACGAAAAAATGGCCTGCGTTTGGATGCGTTTTTAATATGGAAGTCTATGGGTGAGTTAACGCATTGTGTTCTAATGTGTTTTTTCTTCGAAAGTGCATGCGTTCTAATGCAGCAGAACCCTACATGTGAAATGGCCCTTTATGTTTTGTTGCAGTCTTGCAATCATAGGTGTGGCCTACCTTGGTAACATGTCAACATGTTAGCCTATGGGTTGAACTGGATGGACTTAAGGTCTTCCTTCAACCTTAAATACTGTGTTACTATGTTACTATGTTACCTTTGACTTGGACATGATATAATGTGTTGTGTCCCATGGTATGGTGTGCTCTGTTGGGGCCCGATCCCACTTGGATCCCATCCTTGTCACTTCACATCACTAACAGATAGCAAGGTATTAGTACTATTGTTAGGCAGGGACTGTCCCGACAGGGTCACCTTGTCGCTGGTGGGACAGCGTATGCATTCATATGATCATATCTATGTCACTAAGTATCCTAATTTTTTTTTTGCACTACAGCATTTTTACTTTTATCATTTTTAGGGTATTTGCTAATTTGCTGGGTTTTTTTTATTCTGTTTTCTATTACAGTGTGAACATGCACCACTGCAGAGCATCACCTTAGTTCCAGCTCTGGTTTTGTTTTATTTCAATAACCCGCGGTGAAGCAGGCACAGCTCTTGGCCTTGAGAGTCGGGGCTTGGCTTTCATGTAACCTGGCGGTGTTCATGTCAGCATAGCTCCTGTGTGTGCATGATCTTGATGACAAGAGGAGCTGTGCCCCCACAATGTATTCCTACATCATAGGTGGTGAATTGGTCCAAACCACATGAAACATTATGGGGTTAAAAGCTGTAATAAATAATATATAGTGTATTTAGAGAACAGTAAAATACTGAAACAGTAAAGTGTATAAATATATATAGTTGTAATTTTCTTTTTGCCTTGCAGTACCTTTACTAGCCCTTTATGAAACAGATCTGCATTAATATGATATCTTTTAAATAATTAATGTGCTATCTCTCCTCTAAAGCCAACGTGCTCCTCAGGATTTGGTATACAAAAATGTTATCTATTAATAATTTAAACTGGAGAAATAGAGATAGAAGTTTTCATTAAAATGTAAAAATAATGACTTTTTAGTCAGTGGCTGTAGAGTCAAAATGAAATTTATACTATGGCTAGTCATAATATGTTCCAGATGCAATATTAGTATCGGCTGATGTAAATATAAATGTATTTATTGCTATACATAAGCTAGGATAAGTTACAAATTGCTTCCGGCTTCAGGAGACCTACAGAAAAAACAATGTAATTTTCAATTAAATTAAAAAGAATTTTTACGTAACATTGTATAATGTGCAAACAATTCACAGGAAAGGACAAAACAAAAAAGTCACATTAAAAGGCAATCTTCCTTACCAACACCAGATCACAATTCCAAAGCACTTAAACAAACCCTCATGATAATGGTGGTGTAGTACAGGGGCAAAATACTGATGAAACAATCACTCACAATCCCACCGTCAATAGAGGGGGTGGTTGACTAGTATTGTAGATGCACACAAATAAGCCTTAGGCTAGGGTCACACATGCAAAGTTTACTTGCGTTTGTGGAGACCTGCGTTTTCTGAAAACGCATGCAAAACCCACCCATAGGCCCCCATGCAAAAAACACATGTCTAACTGTACCATGTGTTTTTGGGTGCGTTTTTGGCTCAGCACCAAAAAATACTGCAAATGCAGTATTTTTTTAAAAACGCACCCAAAAACGCAGCATGCAGTATTTTTTGGTGCTTTTTCAATAACGCATGCGTTTTTAAATGGCACTAAATGGTACATGCGTTTTTGCATGCGTTTTTACATGCGTTTTTGCATGTGTTTCAAGGGGCCCCCACAACTATCAGCAAAAACGCAGGTAAAAACGCATGGTGCCAAAAAGCACCTTAAAAAACGCATGGCATGTGTGACCCTAGCCTTACATAGGGCATCAGTCACAAAGATACTGTATGTGATGCACAGTGATTGGCTTACAGCCTATTGATGATGCCAATAACTGTAGATCAGGCTGGCTGCCCAGCACTATATAAGGCTAGGGTCACACTTGCATGCATTTTTTAAGGTGCTATTCTCCAGCCTGCATTTTTGGGCTGCGTTTTTGCTGATAGGTGTAGGGCACCCTTAAAAAACGCATGTGTTTCCCATAGGGCCCCATGTTAAAAAAACACATGCGTTTTTGAAAAAGCACCAAAAAATCTAGCATGTAGCATTTTTTGGTACTGAGCCAAAACCGCATCCAAAAATCGCACGGCCCTTTAGACTTGCATTTTTGGCATTGGGGAATGCATTTTTAACATGGGGGTCTATGGATGCGTTTTTCACAAAAGACATGTGTGAAAACTGCATAAAAAATCTGCAAGTGTGACCCTAGCATTAGGCTGGCTTCACACTGCAGTTTTCCACTGATCAGTGTCCATCCAGTTTGTGTGCCAAAACCAAGAGAGGAACCAGAAAAGGAACTTGCAGAGAAAAACTATAATTGAAAGATTGATACCTGTTCTGGGTTTTGGAGACACTACTGGTTTTGGCACCCAAACACTGATGGACACTGATCAGTGAAAAACTGCAGTGTGAAGCCAGCCTTAGGGTGCCTTCACATTAGCGTTCCCCTCCGCAGAAAGCTGCGGAGGGGAACCGCAATGTGAACACAGCACCGCAAGCCCCTATGTTTAGAATGGGAGCGCACGGTGCTGCGTTTGACTGCGCATGACTGTGCGCACCCATTCACTGCCATATGTGATCTGTGCGCTGGTGTCCCTGGTGCGGGCGAGAGTGTAAGATTTGTGCGCAGGCATCCGCCTGCGCACAGATGACATATGGCAGTGAATGGGTGCGCACGGTCATGCGCAGTCAAGCGCAGCACCGTGCGCTCCCATTCGAAACATACGGGTTTGCGGTGCTGCGTTCACATTGTGGATCCACTCCGCAGAACACTGCGGAGGGGAACGCTAATGTGAAGGCACCCTTAGTGCACTCCACAGGACAGACACCCCAATTAACCCAATCAACACCAAAGGGCCCAGCTGCATCCTATATAAAAATAGAAAAATGTGCAATAATATAATAATTATAATGATCTTATTTTATATAGTGCCAAAATATTCCACAGCACTTTATAAGTCTGGGGGGATCTTGTATAAACAATCATAAGTAACAATTTAAAAAAATACAATAATTAAAGCAAAAAAAAAGACGATCCTGCTCATAAAAGCTTACAATCTGCAATGAAGTGGGGTGACACAAAGTACAGGTGCTTAATTACAATGATGGTCCAGCCATCTTGAAAAAATTGGGGTAAATTGGTAAAGGCTGCATGAGTCATCACCAGCCTATGGTTGGGTTCACACATCTCCGCTGCTAGTATTTAGCGGTTCTCCGCTAAAAACTTAGCTTTTTTCAGTGGAGCGGAGATGCGTGAGCGACGCCGCTTTCTGCAGACATAGCCCTTGGTTACCCGATGTTGATCATGCTAACCAGGTAACACATAAGGCTTCGCAGATGCGAAAACTCATGTGAAATCTCATGCGAAAACTCATGATACCATTTAGTTCCATGCGGATTCGCATGCGATTCCCATAGGGTTATAAAAATGCATGCGTTTTTGAAAAAGCACCGAAAAACTCATTATGATGCATTTTTTGGTGCTTAGCTTTTTTGGCATTGGGGCATGCGTTTTTTTGTATTGGGGCCTATGGATAAGTTTTTGCATGCGCTTTTCACAAAATACAAGTGTGAAAAACTCATGGGAAAACCTCATCCACAACGCAAGTTTCACCCTAGCCTGTCAAAAACAACCTTAAAAAATGCAGCCAAGTGTGACTCTAGCCTAAGGCCTTGTTCACACATACCAATTCGTTTTTTAACCCCTTCATGACCCGGGAATTTTTCATTTTTCATTTTTGTTTTTGCTCCCCTGCTTCCAAGAGCCATAACTTTTTTATTTTTTTGTCAATATAGACATATGATGGCTTGTTTTTTGCGGGACAAGTTGTACTTTCATATGCAATAATTTATTTTACCATATAGTGTACAGGGAAATTGCACAAAAATTCTAAATGCAGTGAAATTGCAAAAGTGCAATGACATGTTGGTTTTTTGGGTATGTTAGTCGCCATGTTCACTATATGGTAAAACCGATGTGACAGGGTGATGCCTCACTTCGGTACGAGTTCGTAGACACCCAGCATGTATACCTTTATTGGTATCTAGGTGGTGAAAAAAATCAGAAGTTTGAAAAAAAAAAAAAACTGACTTTTTGCGCCATGTTCTGTGACCTGTAGTGTCCTCATTTTTCGGGATCTGGGGCTGGGTGACAGCTTATTTTTTGCGCCTTGAGCTAACGTTTCTAATTATACCATTTTTGGGGGGATCCGCAGTTTTGATCGCCCGTTATTGCATTTTATAGCAATAATGCAGCAACCAAAAAAACAGAATTTTGGACCATTTTTTCTGTTACAGAGTTTAAGGCTCTCATTAACGGATTTAATACAATGATAGATCGGGTGATTCTGAACGCGGGGATACCAAACATGTGTATATTTTTTTTATACTTTTATTGTGATTGGGGGAAAAGGGGGTTGATTTGAACTTTTATATTTTTTTTCTTTTTTACAGGTTTTTAAAAACCGGAAACCGGACACCTGCGACTGCACGCCGCTGTTGTTTCAGGACTAGCTCTCTGCGAGCCGCGGACCTGATTCATCAGTGGCAGCAGCTGTGTGCTGCAGCACACCGGACCGGAGAGCATATTAGCCCTCCGGTTCTGTGTGCTGATCAGATCCGGGGCTGTCAGGTTCACCCTGACAGCCTCAGATCGGATGAGACCCGCTATGTGAAGGCGGCCTAAGAAAATCCTGAAATATCCATTGTTGGTGGCACCTGAGGACTGGAGTTGGGGAACCCTGCCCTACTGATTTATTTCAAAACTATGAAGATTTCCTAATAATAATTTCCCATTATGAACTTCACAAGGAGGCAATGCACAATGAAGCAACTTTTTTTTGATTAAACATTTTTTGACTGTTCCACAATTCTTGGTGGTCTTATTTAGTTTAAGCTGTTGTAAATGTGCTTTTTTGCAACCTTTGCATTTTTTTATGCTTTCATGATAATTGTTGCTGTCACACACCTCTATAAAAGAGATCTATCAAGGTTGCAAGAAATGTAGTGACTAGTGGGGAAAACGACATATGAAGATGAATAAATTCAATTAGACACATATCAGAAAAGAGAAGGGAGAAAAACAGAGTTTCCAACCCAATTCTCTTATCTTTTCTAAACATTGATTACTGCTGGATTTATGAGAGTATTATATTTATCTTAGCGATAATTTAATTTTCTTGCTGTTTTACACTCTATCACCTATTACAGCTGTAATACTTTCCAACAGAAAGAAGACTTATTGGCTCTAAACAATGCATTTTTACAGAGATTACTGCTTTGGTCAGCGGGGATACATTTCCAGCAATGGCTATGTCTTAAATTAGCTCAGAAAATTATTACTTAGTACCAAGTGACATCTCAAATCAATTGTTTTATTTAAAAACCCTGCATGAGAGCTGATAATTCTCATTATCATTTTCATTGCCTCATCAGACAGAGATAAAAAACAATTTAATTCTACATGTTTTGCAAGATAGTTTTGGTTCACTATACAAATATGTTCTCTCTATGTTTGGAAAGTAGGCATCTAGCTTCCATGCTATTGTAATGCTAAGTTCCACAGTCAAGGACAAAATTGATGGCACCCTTGGAATTGATTCAGAAAGTGAAGTGTTTCTCCCAAAAGATTATTGCAATTACTCATATTTTGTTTCACATCAGGTCCAAATAAATTAAACCTACTTTCATCACTAAAGTAAAGTGTGGACCACTTCCTGTGGACCACTTCCCCTCTGTCCACACAACATGCTCCTCACCAATGGTGAATCTAGCCATTTGATTCTTTCTGCTAATGAGAGGTTTGGTCACCAAAGAGTGGGTTTTCTGTCCAAATGCTATTAAATTGTTATTATTAATGATATACTGTTTGACAAGACAGATCCTTAACCTGTTCAGTGCTGAACTGGCGAGCTTTTCCAGTTGCAGTGTTAAAACAATTACCCATAGAGATTCTCCACAATATTCTGCTCTCTCTTGCACATTTATCGTTTGAGGGCAACTAGCCTTGGGGAACTTGAAAGAGTTTGTGATGTTGTAAAGATGCAATATTCTAGAAATCACAGACTTGGAACAACCAATTTCTGTTGCTATGACCCCCTAATATTAAGGAAATTAAGAGTTGTTCTTTTATTTTGATCACCAGTGTACAGTGAAGTATGGTGATACAAGATTTCTAGTTAGGAAATTTCTTGTATCACTTGTTAGTGGATGGGATGGAACCAATAGACTAGGATAAATGTTAGGAATGTTTACTTAAAGTTAACATGCACTTGACTTGAAAGTGAAATGAATGAGTAATAGATTAGTGTGGGATTAGTGCAACAGGCATTCGCACATCCCCTAGAGGAGGAGGGTGACCACAACTGCAAGACTGAGGTCTGGGTGCTGTGTTAAGAAAAGGTGGAGTAGGGTGAACCTGAAAAAACAGCTGCACTGTGAGGGAGGTGCAGGCAAAGATGTTATGGTAACGGATTAACAAGTGGAGGTCCTGCGGTCGAACACCTGTCGGACAACACTTGCCGCAGTGATGGAGGAGGAAGAAGAAGAAGGTGCAGTTTAATGTGATGGATGGGTTCAGTAGAGGTCCACTAGGCCCAGTTTTAGTGCAGTAACTTTGCCAGAGAAACACATGGTGCTTGGTCATGTGCTGGATCATGCATGTAGTAGTCAAATTGTTTGTTTTCTTTCCTCTACAGAAGTGGTCTTTAGAAACTTTAAATAATGTGAGTTGGGTCATCCTTTGCAGTGTCAAAAAGGCCCAGACTCAGCAACCCTTGCTGCCCCTGACACCTGAAGACGGGTCGTGACTGCTGCTGTCCAGAGCCAGAGTTGTGGCTGAGGATGCAGTGCTTGTCATGGCTGCAGCACTCAATCTCTGTGTGGGAAACCGCAACCTTGTCTCCTTGTCTTTTGCCAACTCCACCTCTCTCTGTTTTCCTACTCCTCACCTCGAAGTCATCCTCCTCTTCCTGCCCTGAACACACAGTACAGTGTGAGTTCTCTTCAGGTGTATCCAAAGATTCAAAGGGATGGTGTGTTGTTGATCTGCGCTATTACAAAGGACACAAAGCCCAAATCTTCGGTTACTTGAAGTTTATTGGATCCATCCAATTCTGAAAGAGTCTGCTATGCTCCTTCATCATGGAATGCATCAGGGAGGATGAAGGAGCATAGCAGGCTCTGAAATGCATTGCATGGATCCAATAAACTTCAAGCAACCAAAGATTTGGGCTTCGTATCCTTTGTAGAAGCGCGGACCAACAACACACCGTCCCTTTGAATCTTTGGATTTTCCCACCATGTTGCATCTGGAAGTGTGTGTCTCGCAGCAGCTACATTACGTGTTTTTCAAACTGGTTGTGTGTCACACAACCAGAGAAGGTGAGCAGTTTTATATAGTGGCTTCAGAGCCAAACTGAATATATAACGATAAGACCCTATTGCGCTTGCTTCCTTTGCAGTGATCATATCCTCTTCAGGTGTATGACTCTCATCATTAACATCACCTCTAACCCCAAGGTTAATGCCTGGTGATGAGGATCTGGATTCTGTTGGGACCCTACTTCGTCTGACCCCATTCCAACTCCAAAAGATTTTGAGCATCAGCGCAGATTGTTTCCTCTTCTTAAGTATGTGAATCTTTGGAGCAGACTACTGATGCCCATGGAATAGAATGTGTGAATATCTCTGCAGAATCATTCATCTGAGTTTCCTCACAATCAGTTGGGCGGTAGAAGAGTTGTGAAACAGGGGGACACATGGGTAATTGAGATGTCACCTCTGAGGACTGTACTGTTTCTAATATTTAGATGGAGGAAAAGGAAGACAGGCCATTTGATGCAGCGCTTGCCATGAACTGTAGCAAACCTCTTTCTGGGCCTCAGTCACAACTCGTATCATTCTGCTGCTGGCAAACAAAGAGACTGAAATAGGCTGTCCAGGAACATAATTTGTTACTTCATTTGCGATGAAATGGGCCAGTACTTGCTCAGTGCAGCTTTCAGTAACATTAGCCACAGCACTTACCCCCACGTAAATCTCGAATCAGAAGTCTACTCCCCCTTCCATGACCCCTCTCTCTCTACCACAACCTCAGGATTTCCCACTCATGTTTTATACACACAAATTTGGAAAGCACTTGTTTGAGGCCAAACAGAGCTGTTTTAGGAGAAAATAAAGGATTTAGCAATCACTGGTTTGACGCCAAAAAGAGCCTTTTAAAGGGAAAACTGAAGGATTTGGCAATCACCGATTTAAGGCCTAACAGCGTTATTAGGGGAAAGTCAAGGATTTGGCAATCATTGGTTAAGCAAAAAAAAAGCTTTTTTGATTGAAACTGAAAGATCTGGCAATCACTGCTTTGAGGCCAAATACAGCCTTTTTAGGGGAAAGTGAATGATTCGGCAATCACTGGTTAGAGGTGAAAATGATTTTTTATGGGAAAATTAAGGATTTTGCAATTACTGGTTGGAAGCAAAAAAATGCCTTTGTAGTAAAAAATGTAGGATTTGGCAATCACTGCAATGAGGCCAAATATAGTCTTTTTATTGATTTGGCAATCACTTTTTTTTTTTGCACAAAAACACAGCTTTGGCAATGCACACAGATTTGCTAATCACACTTAAGGCCCCATTACACCTAGCGACATTCCAGCGATCCTCACAATGGTAGGACCTAACAGGGATCGCTGGAATGTCGCTAAGTGGTCGCTGGTGAGATGCCACAAAGGTAGATCTACTCACCGGTGCGACGACCCCCCGACGGTCTTTGGGATTTGACACTGTCACGGACGTAGCATGGAGATTGTTGGTCCTTTCCCCTGTCACACACCAATGCAGCATGCCCAGCAGGAGACCACTAATGAAAAAATGGTCCAGGCCATTCCATAATGATCAACAATCTCACAGCAGGGGGACACTCACCGCTACGTGTCACACGCAGCGATATCGCTGGCGAGGTCGCCGCAATGTCACAAAACCTGTGAAGTTGCGGCGATATCGTTAGCGATATCGCTACGTGTAAATGCCGCTTCTTATATTCCGAGGGAAATATGACTTAAGCAGCCAATGAAACAAGCCAGCCAATGACACAACCCTTATCTCTTCAACTTGTGGACACTTTATGTGCCCTGATTGGCTGCCGGCCTGGAAGTGAACACAATAAATGCTACAGAAAAAATAATGGATACTGACACTACTGTGACCTCTCCCCCCTCCCCTCATTAAACACATCCCGCCTACTATCCTACACTGTCGTAAGGTAGAAGAAAAGCATGGCTTAAACAAAGTAATACTTTTTTTTATCCGACCACTTAACGTAGAAAGCTGTATTTGCTGATTTTTTTGTAAATTGCCCCTGTTTCCGATCCCAAATTGAATGTACAATGTTCATGACGATTTTGAAATTGGCGAACATGTTCAGGGAAAGTTCACTCATCTCTAGTCAGGAAGGAATTTTTTTCCCAATTTTTCCTTTAGTGGCCTAATATCCTGTAAATTATTAGTTGTCCAATAATTTTGAAAACATATATTCTCCTAAGAAATACAAAACCTGAAAAGTTAAGGTTTATTTTGGATTGACTGACAGCTCTGTAGTTGTTCAATAATAAAATAAATCAAAAACATAAATTGCCTAATAACTGTGAACACAGTGTAGAAATCTCATTACTATATTTCAACAGTGCACTCACTTATATTTCTTACTGTATTCTTCTGTGTTTAAAGTTAGCTTCATTAAATATCTGTATAAAAGTCCCAGTAATTTAAAAAGCCTAATTAGCAATGAAGTCACTAGAGACACGTTATGCAGTTGTAAGAAGAAAGCAAAAGCTTTTGACTCTTTAGTAACATACTGAATATATTGTCGCCACTTACACAGCTAATTAGATTATGTGACCTTCAAACAAGATGACGATACAGAAGACTACATTTATAGAATCTGTTGCTGGTGATGTAAACTTTCACCATAGATTGTGCCCATGCTTCAATGTGTCTTGTTACAAGTAACATTAAAAAATCAAGCAGGTAGGTCCTTTAATTACTTAACAGCTTGTATCCAACTCTCCGATACTCTACATTAGACCTTGCTGTATTGGAGATAATTATATGCTGACAGTACAGCTTGTATTTATAGTAATGAAATAGATGTAAAATCCAGAAGAACAAGTTGGTGTTCTACAAACTCTGAACAATGGCTTTTAAAGAATGTCCATCACCACCAAAACTTAAATTAATCCAGTTACACATACATTTATGGAACATGGCCCCTATAAAAATCATACTTGTGAAAATATTTTGTTTTATAAATATTTTTTTTTTTTATATATGTCAAGAAATGTTCTTGGGGGCCCAATGATGTGACCAAATTCTCAGAGACTCTAGAATACCAGTGGTGCGGGTCACCGTGCTCCATTGAAGATAGTGCCGAAGTCTCGTGAGGTTTGTGAAGTCTTGCAAGACTTTGGACCTATCTTCATTTGAGAATGGTGACCCACTCCACTGTGCAGGCGCAAGTGCTCCTGTCACTCAGCACGCTAGCCACAGGAGGGGGTGACAATTTTATAAATGCAAGGCGAGTTTTGCAGGCGGGGACGGTGAGGACCTAATCTACCAGGCCCACAGAGCATACCTCCTACACCTAATAGGATGCAGCACTGGACAGAATCACGCCGGTATGAGGCGTGACATCTGGGCACATAGAGGGGTTACAAGAACCCCATTTACATCATATTTAAGCTGATGGGCAAAGTTTAAATATGCCCAAAGGGGGTTCCCTTTAAATCCTAAAACTGCCCTCAGCTAAGAGCCTCTACCTCCACCCACAGACCAGGGAAAGGACACCACTCAGAGTGAAGGGGATATCAGCAGTTCCAGCAGCACATCTGCACATCACAGATCCAAGATGAGAAATGAAACTTAATCAGTGACATTTGATGGAAGGAAGCTGAACTATTTAAGGCTGAGAGGGTGGAGCAGAAAGCACAGACACACCCCTCACCTCACCTGAGCATTTCTCACTCCCACCACACATTTAGCAACCTCCACCTGCAGAGCCGCAGAGTGATTAAGGAAAAAACTCAGTTTAAATCACAGCAGCAGCACTTCTTGACAACAAGGCAGTCAATACGTGACAGTACCACCCCCCACCTATATGGGAGGCCTCTGGACTCTAAACCAGACACGTCCTGCAACGGTCTAAACTTCTTGAGTGATGACCTATGAAAATATTACTGGTACAGAAAACCAGAGGAAGTTCTAGCTGGAACAACATGTGGTTGCAAATGGTCACACATAGTCATCCACACTTAAGTCTGGACCTAAACGTTTATTACCATTCACGCTGTCAGAGACAGAGAATCCATTCTCAGGGGGACAAACAGCAGGGACATCTCCCTGTCTCTTCACAGGAGGCTTTCTCAAAAACGGCTTAATGGGAGTCATCACACTCTCCCTATTACACTTCTCAGGATAACACCTAAGCCCAGTATGAATTTGAGGTGCAGGCTGGGTTTTACCCCTATTCTTCGGTATGTGTTTAATCTCCTCCGCTGGAGACATAGGGACATGCCTGACCAACACGGCAGAGACCGTAGTACTCAGGCTCTTATCTTAAAGTGATGTCAGCGGCTGAGAATGGGTTTAGCATGGTATGGACAGGCCCTAATAAAGTGATCAGCTGGTCCACAAAAGAAACAAGACCTCCAAACCCGATGAACTGCAGATGGGCTAGTATGAGAAATCACATTTCCCAACTGCTTAGGATCATCAGAATCCACACTTGTAACCTCCACAGCAGGGATGGGCACCAGGGGCAGGGTAGGTTCGGGTCTCTCTCACGCATCTGTCCAACCTAGTAGAGAGCACCGTAGCAGCCTCCAGTGACTCCGGAGCAGCATACTGAGTCATGGTGTCTTGTAGCAGATTTAACAAACCCAGACAGAACTGACTCCTAAGAGCAGGGTCATTCCACTGTGTGTTAGTGGCTCACCTCCTGAACTCAGAGCAATACTCCTCGGCTGTCTGTGCTCCCTGCCTGAGCTTATGTAGTTTTGACTCAGCCAAGGAGATGGCAGCAGGGTCACAATACACTACAGCAAGAGCTGCAAAAAACTCATCCACCAACCGCATAGATGGAGAATAGGTCAGCAGAGGGAAGGCCTAAGCCCTGGGGATCCCCCTTAAGAGGGGAAAGTAGAATCCGAACTTGCTGTTCCTCACTACTTAAAGAACAAGGACAAATCCTCAAGTACAACTTGCAGGCCTCTCTGAAAACAAAAAATGTAATCTCTCTTCTGAAAATCGATCAGGGAGGGATATATTGGGTTCTGGAACAGCCAGCGTGTGAGCTGCAGCCAGATACCCACTCACTTCTTGAAGCTGATGCACCACCTGGTTAGGCAAGGTAGGAACCTCCTAAGACAAGTCCTCCACCAGGCGTGTAAAGGTTCACGCTAAAGCCATAACAGCCTCTGGAAATATGGTGGGTTGTTAATTATGTCATGCAAGGACGAAGCCTGAAGTACAACTTGCAGGCCTCTCTGAAGTAAAACATCTCTATCAGGGAGGGACACATTGGGTTCTGGAACAGCCAGTGCGTGAGTCGCAGCCAGACACCAACTCACTTTTTGAAGCTGATTCATCACTGGGTTACACAAGGTAGAAACTTCCTCAGAGACTTACTCCACCAGGCAAACAATAAATTCGAGCTGAAGCCATAACAGCTTCTGGAAATATGGTGAGTTGCTGATTATGTGATGTAAGGAGCGGATGAGGGGAATGGAGAAGGAAAGGAAAAATGGGCAAGGGCAACTGGGAGACTAATCTGGCCCTGAACTAGGAGTCCCTAACTAGCATTGTTTCCGAAGTTACCCCAGATGGCGAGGAGGTTTGGGCCACCACCATTTCCCTCAAACTCTCAACCTGCCCTCAGCTAAGAGCCCGTACCTCCACCCACAGACCAGGAAAAAGACACAACTCCAAGTGAAGGGGATAGCAGCAGCTCCAGTAGCTCATCTGCACATTACAGGTCCAAGATGAAAAATGAAACTCAATCAGCCACATTTGGTGGAAGGAAGTTGAACTATTTAAGACTGAGGGGGTGGAGAGCAGAAAGCTCAGACACACCCCTCACCTCACCAGAGCATGACTCACTCCCACCACACATTCATAAACCTCCACCTGCAGAGCTGCAGAGTGATTAAGGAACAAAAAAACTCAAATCACAGTAGCAGCACTTCTTGACAACAAGGCAGTCAATACATGACAGTACCCCCCCCCCTTCCCCTTTATGTGAGGGCTCTGGACTCTAAACCGAAAACGTCCGACAATGGTCTAAACTATTTGAGTGATTACCTGTGAAAGATATTACTGGTACTGAAAACCGGAGGAAGTTCTAGCTGGAATATCATAGGGTTGCAAATGGGCGAAGTAGTAATGTTGCGCCCCAGGGTGTGGGATACTTGGGTATCAGGCAGCAGAAAGGGGTTAACTTTGTCACGGGGAATGGCGGCCGCGCCTGATCCCGTATCCTGGGGGCAATGCTCTTGAAAAGGGATTATATATACAGGGAAGTATTTACAAGTTTATAGATGTCGTGACGCCACCTACAGTACCTGGTGATGTTCACCAACGCCACCACAGTCCTTCAGTGGTCGATGGTATTGCTGCAATGATGGTGTAGTCCCCCGCAGGCGGGACTGGGACCTCCGGGGCAGTGTAGTGTGAAGGGACAGGTTGTAGTGGAGCTGAGATTGTTTAGGGGAGCTTAAGTAGTCTATAGAGGATACTGGGAGCAGAAGGGAAGAATGCACACACGCTGTGAAGTTTCTTTTACCTTTTACTGATGTCTTGAGCAGGTAAAATGTCCAGGGCACCGACGGATGACAGGGTTGCGCAGTGGGTTCCCACAGTAAGTGGGTAAAAGGCCTCCTCTGCTTGTGTATTTGTTCAAGCACAGTGTACTGTAGTCTGACTTGCCTCCACTCTCTTCCTTGTCTGTTTCCCTCTCTTCCTGTGTGGTCTCCGGGATAACCCTCTCTGGACACAGCAGGCTGTTCTGCTGTTCCTGGCTCCCTGTCTTGACCCTCCTGGGAGACCGAGTAGCTGTAGCTTCCACGGTTTGACGGGGTTTTCTGTGAGCCTATAGTTCCTCACAGGTGCGGATCCCCAATATCCGGCGTTTCTCCTGGGATGAACTCCCTCCAGCTCTTATAAGGGCGAACTCCCTCTGGCTCTTTGCTCCCTTCTCTGCTCTGGGCTCCCTGCCTTCAGTCTCACTTTTGCTTGTGGGACGCTGAAGGGCCACTCCAGGTCTCTGGCTCGGGCCTTAATGCAGCACCGATCACCAAGACTTCCTTGCAGCTCTTCTAGCGTCTGCACACACTCTGACTAGCTCCTCCCCATCAGCAGTATATATAGGAGATCTTGCCTAAGGTCAGCAAGTGGTGCTCCCTCTACTGTGTTGGGGTGGAACGTGTTGTTCGTGGTAGGTACCTGCTGTGGAAACCCAGCTGCGCATTAGAGAGATCTGTGGTTACCTGCGTGAGCAGGGCACCCCCCCCCCCCCCCCAGGTAACATCAGCACTCCTGGACTGAGCATTTTTGAGTAGCAGGAATAACAATAATAACATAACATATGTACAAAGTCTGAAAAGTAGAAAAATTACAAAGAAAGTGAAAATATTTGAAAAACTGAAAACGGGTAAGTCCATACGGTGCTAGTCCATCAACCGCAGGCTTTTTAAAGTTTGTGGCTACGTTAGTCAATTATCCGTAGTCCATTTAGAGATTTTAAAAGTTCAAAAGGGAAATGAGTTCAAAGGGCAAAGTTCAAAAGAGTCCTTACAGTAAAGTCTCTGTACGCTGCGCGTAAGAAAAGGGGAGAAGTCTTTTAAAGTCCACAATTTAACAATAAACAGGGGTCCCTATGGGTGTTTCGGCTTAGGAGACCTGGTACCTCCCTACCCCAGGCACTTTCTTTTCCTAACTTAATGTGCTTGGGACTGGGCCCAGTTCCTCCACCCCTCTGTACACTTCTATTTACACTCTTTTGTACAGTTTACTATTTACATGTGCTTTCAATATGCTCTACCTTACTTTATACCCACTCTCCAAACCTAGACGGGGGTTTACCTTGTGTGCTCCTATGTGATTTCCGCACTACAGGAGTCACTGTCTCAGTGGAGGTGTCTAGTGTTGAAAATGATCCACTGCACACTAAACACAATATATGACATAATGTAGTGTTTGACTAATATACAGTCATGGCCAAAAGTATTGACACCCCTGCAATTCTGTCAGATAATACTCAGTTTCTTCCTGATAATGATTGCAATCACAAATTCTTTGGTATTATTATCTTCATTTAATTTGTCTTCAATGAAAAAACACAAAAGAGATTGAAGCAAAAAGCAAAACATTGATCATTTCACACAAAACTCCAAAAATGGGCCAGACAAAAGTATTGGAACCCTCAGCCCGATACTTGGTTGCACAACCTTTAGCCAAAATAACCTCGATCAACCGCTTCCGGTAACCATTACTGAGTTTCTTACAATGCTCTGCTGGAATTTTAGACCATTCTTCTTTGGCAAACTGCTCCAGGTCCCTGATATTTGAAGGGTGCCTTCTCCAAACTGCCATTTTTAGATCTATCCACAGGTGTTCTATGGGATTCAGGTCTGGACTCATTGCTGGCCACCTTAGAAGTCTCCAGTGCTTTCTCTCAAACCATTTTCTAATGCTTTTTAAAGTGTGTTTTGGGTCATTGTCCTGCTGGAAAACCCATGACCTCTGAGGGAGACCCAGCTTTCTCACACTGGGCCCTACATTATGCTGCAAAATTTGTTGGTAGTCTTCAGACTTCATAATGCCGTGCACACGGTCAAGCAGTCCAGTGCCAGAGGCAGCAAAGCAACCCCAAAACATCAGGGAACCTCTGCCATGTTTGACTGTAGGGACCGTTTTGGCAAACTCCAGCCTGGCTTTTTTATGTCTCGGGGTTAGAAGTGGGGTCTCCCTGGGTATCCTACCATACAGTCCCTTTTCATTCAGACGCCAACGGATAGTACGGGTTGACACTAGGGATGGGCGAATCTTCTCGTTACTACTCGGTACTCGCCGAGTAGTAGAGGATTCGCCCGACTCGTTACTCTGCGCGTAATCGCAAGGATTACTCGCACAGTAACGAGTCCCCCCCCCCCTTCCCAGTCCTAAATTAGGACTAGGCTGGGGGGAGCGAGCAGAGAGAGGAGGAAGGGAGGGGGGAGAAATGCTCCTTACCTCTCTTCCGGCTTCTGCTGTGTGATCTGTGCTGGGCTCCGGGTCCTGCGGGCTGCGGCAGCTCCAGGGTCCTAGAGCCCGCCTGCTCTCCCTGTGTACAGACATACGTCTGTGCACAGAGATGTAGCAGTGCTGAGATTGTTCTCAGTCTGCTCACTCTCTGTGCATAGACATGTATATCTATGTACAGGGATGTAGCCGAGTGGACATCGCGTTTTGGACTACGTCGGACGGAAGAGGATTTTTTAAATTAAAGATGGAGTCCCTAATGGCTTTTTTTTTATTTCTAATAAAAACATTTTCTCTGTGTTGTGTTTTTTTTAAAACAATTTAATAGAAATTCATGGCGGTCATGTCTAATATTGGCGTGACCGCCATAAATTTCGGGCTTAGGGCCAGCTGATAATACAAAGCTGGCCCTAACCCCTTTATTACCCAGTGAGCCACCGCACCAGGGCCACTGGAAGAGCGGGGTTCAGCGCCAGAGGATGGCGCTTCAATGAATGCGCCGTCTTCTGGGGCGGCTGCCGGCTGCAATTTGCAGCAGGGGGTGCCCAGAAAGCTTGGGCCTCCCTACGCTGTGGATTCCAGCCCCCAGCTGCTTAGCTGTACCTGGCTAGACATAGAAATTGCACGGAGCCCCACGCATTTTTTTTTTATTATTTCATGAAATTCATGAAATAATAAAAAAAAAGAGCTCCCCTATATTCTTGTGTCCGGCCAGGTACAAATAGGCACCTGGGGGTTGGGGGCAGCCCGTCGCTGCCTGCTGGATCCGGCTGGTTACAAAAATACGGTGAAGCCCACGTCAAATTTTTCTGAAAAATCCATGAAACAATATAAATAAAAGGGACTGCATCTTTATTAACCCCTCCACCATGGTCGAGGGATTAGTAAAGATGCAATCCTTTTTTAGGATTGTTTTATTGATTTTTCCAAAAAAAAAAAAATGACGTGAGCTTCGCCGTATTTTTGTAACCAGCCGGATCCAGAAAGCAGCGACGGGCTGCCCCCAACCCCCAGGTGCCTATTTGTACCTGGCCAGACACAAGAATACAGATGAGCCCCCTCTTTTTTTATTATTTCATGAATTTCATGAAATAATAAAAAAAATGCGTGAGGGTACACGCAATTTCTATGTCTAGCCAGGTACAGCTAAGCAGCTGGGGGCTGGAAACCACAGCGCAGGGAGGCCCAAGCTTTCTGGGCACCCCCAGCTGCAAATTGCAGCCCGCAGCCACCCCAGAAGATGGCGCGTTCATTGAAGCGTCATCTTCTGGCGCTGAACCCCGCTCTTCCAGTGGCCCTGGTGGCGGGTGGCTCACTGGGTAATAAAGGGGTTAGGGCCAGCTTTATATTATCAGCTGGCCCTAAGCCCGAAATTTAAGGCGGTCACGCCAATATTAGACATGACCGCCATGAATTTCCAGTAATCAAAAGAAAAAAAACACAACACAGAAATTTTTTTTATTAAAAATAAAACAAAAAAGACATTTTACGGACTCCATCTTTATTTAAAAAATCCTCTTCCGTCCGACGTAGTCCAAAACACAATCTCAGCTCTGCAACATCCCTGTCTGTGCTTAGACAGACAGGGATGTAGCAGAGCTGAGAACTGACTAAACAGTCAGGGTTCAGCTCAGGTCATTATGACCTGAGCTGAACCCTGCTGTCAGCCAGACTCGCTCTGCTGCCGGAGATTCCCGAGCGGTCACGGAAGTTAATTAATTCCCTGCTTCTGTCAGCGTTCGGGAACCTCCGGAAAGAGCAGCAGAGAGACTCGGGGAGCGAGTCTGCGGACGGTGCCGGCGGAGGCAGCGGTAAGTAGCAGGCCGGGCCGGTGCACCCCCCCCTCTCACTCCCCCTCACCCCCTCTCCCACCCACCCCCAGTTTAATCTTTGTTTTTTTTTTTTACTATTCTTTAAAAGCCAGCGGATTTTTGCCGCTGGCTTTAAAAGAATAACATGGGGAATGGCAGGTTTTTTCTCTGCTGCCAGACCCATATAGGGTCCGGCAGCAGAGGAATCGCTGCAATACTCGTTCCCCATTCATTTACATTGGACTCGCTAGACTCGCAACGAGTAGCGAGTCCTGGACTCAGACTCATTAGAGTTAGGGATGGGTGAATCTACTCGCTAGGACTCGTTACTCGGCGAGTAGTAAGGGACTCGCAGGACTCGGTACTCTGCGAGTTTCCCAGTGATTACTCGCACGAGTCCAATGCAAATCAATATCAATCCTAGTTTTGTCAGAAACGCTGACAAAACTAGGATTGCTATTGTTTGCATTAGACTCGGCTACTGTGCCAGTGATAGCAGGGAAACTCGCAAATAACTGCTGTTACATTGCGAGCCGAGTCCAGCTGTCTTCTCTGTGCAGCTCCAGGGTCCTAGAGCCCGCCTGCTCACAGAGATGATGTAGCAGTGCTGAGATTGTTCTCAGTCTGCTCATTCCCTGTGCATAGACATCTATCTATGCACAGGGGATGTAGCAGAGAGGACATCGCGTTTTGGACTGCGTCGGACGGAAGAGGATTTTTTTAATTAAAGATGGAGTCTGTTTTTTCCACCATCTTATTGTAGTCCAACCTCATACCACACCCATACACATAGGTTTTAAATTGCACTCAGAGGCTTGCGTCCTCACAAGCATTTGCACCACAGACAGAGGCATAAGGTAAGGGAGACAGGGACCCGATATACATGAGAACACCTTGGCGCAGGTTATCGGGCTTAACATGCAATGGCCAATGCATTAACTAAGATTCTCATTTTTCATGTTGTTTCCTGAAGCAGTTTCTGCAATGTCAATTTTCATCTTCAAAATTTGCATTAGTTTCTTATATATTAGTCAAACAGTACATTATGTTATATATTGTGTTTAGTGTGCAGCGGATCACTTTCTAATATATATAGTTTTTTCCAGCCAAAACAGATTCAGGTCAGACGACCATTACACTCAGTGCTGTGTGCAGCTTTGCCCAGGTTATAACTGAAGGCATTATGAATGCAAGACACCAGCCCCAATCACTAGCAACCTCCTTTCTCACAGAGGGAGTGACCACTGGCTGTCCTGCAGACACAATGGGATCCATAGAGAGCGCAGTTCACACAGGTCTGCACAGTGTATGCCCAGCCTCTTACACTAGCCCCCATCTCAGTAGGGGTTCCTCTCCGTGGGCCGCAGCTTTGGCTGGCGTAGGCGATTACCCTCTCCTTGCCTTTTTGCTTTTGGGAAAGGACGGCTCCGAGTCCCACATTGCTGGCATCTGTATACAACAAGAATGGCAGGTCATTGTCCGGGTAAGCTAGGATCTCTTCTCCTGTCAGGGCTTCTTTCATTGTCTGGAACTCTTCCACTTGTTCCTTACCCCATCTCCACGGAGAATCCTTCGGCTTGCCCTTCGTGGGTTGGCCTACTAGGAGGTCTTGCAAAGGAGCAACCTTCTTGGTATACTCCTTGATGAACCTTCGGTAGTAGCCCACCAAACCCAGGAATTGACGTACTTCTTTGATGGTTTTGGGTGCTGGCCATTCTCTGATTACTGTCACCTTGTCTGGATCAGGGGGCCACGCCTTCAGCACTATGTGTCCCAGGTACTGCACTCTTGGCTTTAACAGGTGGCATTTTGATGGTTTTAGCTTCATCCCGTATTTGGCCAGAGTTTCAAACACCTCTCCTAGATGTGTGACATGTTCCTCATAGGTCTTGGAGTACACGATCACATCATCCAGGTAGAGTAGTACCATCTCAAAGTTCTTATGCCCCAGGCAACTCTCCATTAACCGCTGGAAGGTTCCGGGTGCATTACATAGTCCGAAGGGCATGCTGTTGAACTCACATAAGCCCATAGAAGTGGATGCTTACTAAAGACTTGTTCGAATTCCTGAACTACCCGGTACACATCTTGCTTTTCATACACAGGAGTGGTGTCAGTTCCGACATGGAGCTGCTGGCACCAGTCTTCCAGTGGCCCAGTTGTTTGATCAGGTTTTGCCCCTTTTTCGCGGTGTTTGGGTTGCACTGTTTGGATCTCATTATTGCTGACTGTGTATAATTTAGCAACGGTGGGATACCTGGGTGATTTAACCTCTTCATTGCCACAATTTAAGATGAAAACTGGTACTCTCCCATTGTGTACATCGACCACCCCCCGGGCTGTCAACAGTGTAGGCCTGTGCTCTGTGCTGACGGGCTCCACTAATGCTTGATAGTCCTGCCCTCTCAGACACCAAATCATCATTTCACTCATTGGGGGTATCACAATAGGTATCGGGTCTGTCATCCGTGCTGTACCAATTTCACCACCTGTAATTATTACCTGTTGTTGGTGCAGGATGGCTCTGATCTCACACTGGAGAACCTTCCTCTGACCAGGTCTGGTAGTTTCTGCGATCTGTTAAAGCAAAGACAAAACTTCCTCCATGCAATTGCTAACAACATTTGTACCCAATATATTGTAAGGATCATTTGCATTACTGGCTTCTGCTACTACAAGGACCCCTTGGTTCTGTAATTCCACCCTCCACACTTTTATGGGCACTTCTCTAACCCCCATCACAGTAATTGGTTCACCATTAGCTGCATGAAGGAAAAGGTCTATTTCAGGCTCTTTCAGTTCTGCATCAGCCCAATACTTTTTGTAAAGGATAGAGGGGATGGTGGTCACCTGTGACCATGTGTCCAGTAGAGCAGGTGTCGGGATGCCATCCAGTAGAATGGGCAGAAACGGCCTCTGTCCATTGAAGGTCTTGTACCAGGTGGCTGGGTCATGTTGATCTAGTCCTGAGGTTTGGCCCCACCCCCAGGGACTGCCCGTTTAAAGGACAGCGCCTGGGGAGGTGACCGGTGCGGTTACAGCGGCGGCAGATGGGCTCCCCAGTGGAGCTGTAGCGGTCGGTGGGTCTTCGTCTGCATGCTGCAGCTTGCTTCAATCGCATCCAGGGGATATCTTCTGGGCTGTGTGGGACAGCACTGGCATTGCAGGTCAGAAATACGTTGAGCCTGGTAACAGTTCAAACAGCACCCGGTTTTATTGCTGATACATACAGCTATGGCACAAGCTGCCGGAATCCGGGTCGCAGCCGGGTGCACTGGATACAGTCCACAAATAAAGTACCCCGGTTCCCTCAGGTTATGTGCTTTCTGATATAGGTCACCCCGAGCTCCCAGGCCTCCAAAGTGGAAACAAAAAATGGACATTTTAATTTTTCCAACAAAAATGTTCTTTTAGTCTAAATTTTTTCATTTTCACATGGGCAACAGGATAAAATGTATCCTAAAATTTGTTGGGCAATTTCTCCTGAGTACACTGATACCTCATATGTGGTCATAAACCACTGTTTGGGCGCACGGCAGGGCTCAGAAGGGAGGGAGCGCAGTTTGACTTTTGGAGCTAATTTACCATTCAAGAAGTCAAATGGCGCTCCTTCCCTTTCGAGCCCTGCCGTGCACCCAAACAGTGGTTTATGACTGCACATGAGGTATCGGTGTACTCAGGAGAAATTGCCCAACAAATTTTAGGATGCATTTTATCCTGTTGCTCATGTGAAAATGAAAAAATTGTGGACAAGAGAAAATTTTTGTGGAATAGAAAGTACTTTTTAAATTTTACGGATCAATTTGTAAAGCACCAGAGGGTTCAGCATGCTCAATATGCATCTAGATACGTTCCTTGGGGGGTCTAGTTTCCAAAATGGGGTCACTTGTGGGGGAGCTCTAATGTTTAGGCACACAGGGGCTCTCCATATGCGACATGGTGTCCACTAACAATTGGAATTGTAAGTGGATACCATGTCGTGTATGGCGAGCCCCTGTGTGCCTAAACATTGGAGCTCCCCCACAAGTGACCCCATTTTGGAAACTAGACCCCCCAAGGAACGTATCTAGATGCATAGTGAGCATGCTGAACCCTCTGGTGCTTTACAAATTGATCCTTAAAAATGCCGGTTCGTGGTCCCTCTCTGGTGTGACATGTCACACATGTCACATCAGAGAGGAATCTGCAGAAGGAAGCTGCAGGCGGCAGCTTCATGAGCGCTGCGACACCATTTTAGGATGAGGGGAGGGTAGTGAAGGCTCTGTACCGGTACCGGGGGCTGTGTACCGGTACCGGAAGACAGGGCAGACATTTCTCTGTCATGCCACAGGTGTGATTCTGTGGCATGACAGAGAAATCAGTATTTTTACCAGCGATTCTGTATATGTTTATGTGATCACGTTTATACACCGATAAACGGTGTATAACTGTGATCACAAAGCCGGTATCGGTAAAAACTGGTCTGATTTATAATCTGCAGGGTCTCAGCTACCCCTGGTAGCTGAAACCCCGGAGATTTTCGGCCACTGGGGGGCACTACAGGGCTTATTCTGTTATGACTTGTTTTCACGTTCTAACAGAATAATGTTTTCAGGATGTTTAAATACAGTGGGTCGTCACTAAGGTGTTAAGTCTAGCCCAGTGAAAGCAGACAGCTGCGAGCTGCTACCCCCAGCTGCATATTTTTTCCTTGGCTGGCAAAAAAAATCTGTGGCCTCCACCCTATTTTTAATTGCCAACCAAGTTAACACTAGGCAGCTGAGGGCTGGTATTCTCAGCAGGGTGAGGTCCCTTTGTTTTAGTGCCCCCGCACGCTAAAGAATAGCAGCCCGCAGCCACCCCTAAAAATAACGTATTTTTCATAGCGCCATTTCCAGGTGCTTTACCAGGCTCTTCCAGCTGCCCTGGTTGCAGTGGCATGCTGGGAAATATGGGATTAACTTTATCAGCTTTGTATTGCCAGCTAGTATTAAGCTCTGAGATTCTTCATGTCAGGCCAAGTTATACCCGGCCATTAAGAATCTCAAATAAATAGTAAAAGAGACACAACACAGAGAAAAAATTATTTAATTAAAAATAAAAAACACAGAGACACTTATTGACTCCATTTTTATTACCCCCTCCCACCCTCAAACCCCTCCACAATCCACTTCTTCTCTCTTACTAGACAGACTCAGCTCTGCTACATCAGAGGCCATGGGGAGGAAAAACACATCTGCTCTCTGTGTGCACTAGTGTGCACCCCGGTTACATGATTCGATACCCGGAACAGACAGGAAAGAATGGAGAATGCCGCACTGCTGCAAGGGAACAATGCAGGGCGAGTTAACATCATTTATTATGTTTGTGTGTGCACCAGCAGGGGGGCATATATCATGATGGAGGCCTATATCCACAATCCCTGGAAAAGCCATATCCATGATTTGGGGCTATATACAGGATGGGAGGCTGTATCCATCATGATCGGCCATATACAGGATGGGGGGCTATATCCATGATTGGCAGCGATATACAGGATGAGGGTCTATATCCATGATGGGCAGCCGTATACAGGATTGGGGGCTATATCCATAATAGTGGGCCATATACAGGATGGGTGGCTATATCCATGAAGGGTGGCCATATAAAGGATGGGGGCTACATCCATGATGGAGGGGCATATATACAGGATGGGGGTTTTATCCAGTATAGGGGGTCCATATCCAGGATGGGGGATCATATATTACCTGGAAGGTGCCCAGGATGTGGACATTACCCCCAAAACAGTGTCAGCAGCAGATTGTGGTCATAATGCACTGTTAAAAGGGATGGATCTGCTGCTGACACTTATGGGTGTAATGTCCCCAAAAAGTGTCAGCAGCAGATCCATCCCCTATAACAGTGCATTATAAACTCATTTTTTGCTTCATTTTTTTCCCTTAATTTCCTTCTGGGTGAAGCTTATGGTCTGGTGCGTCTTATAGTAAAAAAATATGATATATACCGTAACAAAACGTTTATTTGCAATAATTTTCTAGGAGAAATACTGTTCTGGAGCAATTTCAAGGGTGCCAACTATTTCGGCCATGACTGTACATTTTCATTTCTGCTGCAGAATCTACATATGACACATATTTTTGGGTGAGCTGAGTAAGCTAACTGATCCCTTAGCAGAAGCATTTTTCTATTGCCATGCAGCAACATGCTGTACACCTTAAAAATGCGCAGAATCCAGCTTTTGTAAATTATAAATTACATGATAACTATAGTATTCTAATGTAAGATTTTTTTTACTGCAATGTATTATTCATATTTAAATGGCATCTGTCAGAAGAAGAACAAAAAAACTAATGAAAAATATATTTCATTCTAAAATAATTGAATTACAATAGCTCATGCATCTCAGTTGATGAGACCATGTCTGACATTCGTTTCCATATGAAGCAAGGAAATATTTGTCATTCTTTATTTCCATCTTTAAGAAGCATGCAGATATATTTCTTGAAAATGAACAAGAACTATAAAACTATAATATCACTAAAAGTATCACATTATCATGACTGCTATGGCTACTCTTGTTATGCGTCCATGCATCATACCCTATCCCATATTGACTTGGCGTTGGGTAATGAACGCATTGATGGAATGGTGGGCGAAGTTGAGTATCTTCCAAGAGTAATATCAGATCATAGCCCCTTGATAGTATGTATACATATTGGGTGTGAGAGCTGCAGAAGGAGGGGAGTCAGGAGGTTCCACCCTGAATGGTTAAAACACCTTGATATTGATGATATTTGGAAGGAGCTGGAGGAGTTCTTTCAAATGAATAGGGGAAGTGTGCCTACTCATGTCACTTGGGATACCATGAAGGTTTACCTGAAGGGATTGCTTATTACGGACATTTCCAGAAGTAAGACATATAGTTGTAAAAAGGATCAGGCAGTGAAGTGACTGAGGAACTCAATCTAACTCCGAAGGATAAATGTAGGCTCAAGATGGCACATTAGAGAGTCAATGAGATGCATATGAGGGGGGTGGAGAACAGAAGGGTATTCCACAAATCATTTTTTTATGAGGAGGGAGAGAAAGTGGGACATTTACTATCAGTGATCACAGCAGCCCAAATAAATTTGGCCAAGGTATATGGAATAAGTAGGAGAGATAAACGATATATAACTGAGACCGGAGATATACTAGATACCTTTAGAGACTTCTACATACAATTATATACCTCTGACTCACAGGCTACGGAGAAGGAGATAGGAGGGTTCTTAGCGGGTACAAACTTGCTTAAGCTAGATGGGAAAGACTGGGATGACCTTGATAGGCCTCGGACCGATGAGGAAGTGGGTAAAGCTCACATCACAAACTCGATTCCTCCAGCGATGTTCTAGGAGTTTTGAACGTCTATGGAGAAAAACCCGCATTCCAGAAAACTTCATTCACTATAAATTTATGCTGAGAACTTACAACTCGGCTCTTCACCTTGCCAAACAAACCTACTTCACCACCCTGATCTCCTCACTATCAAACAACCCAAAAAACTCTTAGACACCTTTCACTCTCTCCTCAGTCCTAAAGTGCAGGCCCCTATCACTGACCTCTGTGCTGATGATCTGGCTTCTTACTTCACAGAGAAAATAGAAAACATCCATCAGGAAATCAACTCCCAACCTCAAATCGCTATTACCCCTGCCTTTCCCCACATTTCCTCCGGCTCACTCTCCACTTTTGACCCAGTCATAGAAGATGAAGTCTCCAGGCTCCTCTCATCCTCTCGTCCCACCACATGCACTGCTGACCCCATCGCCTCACACCTACTCCAGTCTCTCTCTCCGGTGGTCTCCACTCACCTAACCAAAATCTTCAATCACTCCCTCTCTTCTGGCATCTTCCCCTACTCCTTCAAACACTCTATCATTACTCTATTAATAAAGAAAACTTCTCTCGACCCATCCTGCACAAACAACTACAGACCATTCTCCAATCTCCCCTTCATCTCTAAACTCTTGGAGCGCCTGGTCTACTCTTGCCTCACTCATTACCTCTCCACTTCTGCCCCCTACATTCTACAGAAATTGCTCTCACCAAAGTGACCAATGACCTTCTGACAGCAAAACATAATGGTGACCACTCTCTGCTTATCCTTCTTGATCTCTCTGCAGCCTTTGACACTATTGACCACCATCTCCTACTCTCCATGCTGCACTCCATCATCAAGGACACAGCTCTCTCCTGGTTCTCTTCCTTTGTTTCTGACCGCTCTTTCAGTGTATCATTTGCTGGCTCCACCTCCTCCTCTTTTCCTCTCACTATTGGGGTCCCTCAGGGTTCAGTCTCTTCTCTCTCTACACGGCCCCGATTGGACAGACCATCAGCAGATTTGGCTTTCAGCACCATCTTTATGCTAATGACACAAAACTATACACTTCTTCCCCTGACCTTACGCCTGCTCTAATAAAGAACACCAATGACTGTCTAACCACAGTTTCCAATATCATATCCGCTCTCTACTCGAAACACAACCTTTCCAAAACTGAACTTCTGCTCCCACCTTCCACTAACCTCCCTAAATATGACATCTCTCTTTCAGTGTGCGGCACCATGATAATGCCTAGTCAGCAAGCTCGCTGTCTGGGTGTTATGTTTGACTCTGATCTTTCCTTCACACCATATATGCAATCTCTCGCCCGCTCTTGCAGCTTGAACCTAAAGAACATCTCTATAATTCGCCCCTTTCTCACCTTGAAAACCACAAAAATCCTCACTGTGGCCCTGATTCACTCCTGCCTTGACTATTGTAATTCTATTTTAATTGGCCTCCCCCATGCTAGACTCTCCCTTCTCCAGTCCATCCTTAATGCAGCAGCCAGGATCACCTATCAGGCTAACCGTTACTCGGACGCTTCTGCTCTATGCCAATCATTGCACTGGCTGTCTATACACTATAGGATCCAATTCAAACTGCTTGTTCTCACCCACAAAGCTCTTCACAGTTCAGCACCTGCCTCATCTCTGTCTATCACCCCTCCCGTTCTCTCTGCTCTGGAAGTGACCTTAGACTCACTTTGCATTAATCCGAACCTCCCACTCCTGACTCCAAGACTTCTCCCGAACTGCACCAATTCTCTGTAATGCTTTACCACAAGAAATTAGGTATATTCATTACTTACTTAGTTTTAGACGATCCCTAAAAGCACATCTTGTTAGGGTGGCCTATCATGATCCCTAGTCAAAGTTATCTAGACATAACCTATCTGCTCCACCAGTCTCAAGTGGATCACAAATAATGTTTGGTAGCCACTTATACTGCTCCTATCTGTTCCCCATCTCCTCAAGTTGACTATACCATCTTTATAAGTTGCATATATAGAAAGAAGAGAAATCCGGCTTTCAGGATCGCGCTGTTCCAGTCCAAAGTTCACAAGGAGTTAATCCAAGGACCAAGCAGTGATTATAACTTTCTTTTTATTCCAGAAACTCTACGCGTTTCATGTACACACTGTACACTTCCTCAGGAGCAAAGTTACCAGTTTCTCTCTCCTTTCTATATATGCAATTTTAGTAACCGGCTGATTGCTGCAGTTCATCAGATCCTACCCATTTGTGCTTATGGTTGTTGTGTTCCACACAACTGAACCAGGTGAGTGGATCCATATCTGTGAAACGATTTTACCATCGGATAAGACCCTATTGTGCGCTTCCTTCTCCCCACTTTTTTATCATTGTAAGTTAACACCTGTACTTTGTGTCACCCCCACCTCATTGTTAGATTGTAAGCTCTTATGAGCAGGGCTCTCATTATTTTGCTCTAATTATTGTATTGTATTATGCTTTGTATTGTATTGTATTCGATTTTCTGATAACTGTTTCTTATTATTGTTTAAATATGTATTGTGAAGCGTTGCGTATTATGCTGGGGCATTATAAAGATTGTTATTTTTATTATTATTGTTATTATTATTATTATTATTATTATTATTAAGGCACTGTTGTCTATGGCTAATGAAAAGACCCGGAGACGGAGGGGATCACAGGTGAGATTTATTAGAGTTTGGCGGAGGTTTTGATCCCAAGGCTGCGGGAGGTCTTTGAGGGAGCGTTGGAGAGCCGTGCATTGCCAAAATCCATTAGTGAACCCATCATTGTCGTTATTCTGAAGGAGGACAAGGATGCTAAATTGGTGGAATCCTATAGACCTATTTCTCTACTAACAACAGACGTTAAGATATTAGCCAGGATACTGTCAAACCGCCTAACGGGCGTCATACAAAAGATCATGCATCCTGACCATGCATCCTGACCAATCGGTCTTCATGCCTCAGAAATCCACTGCAATTAATTTAAGAAGGCTCTTTCTGAACCTGCAGTTAATGGCAAATAATATCATTCAGAGAGTGGTTTCCTCACTTGACGCGTGGAAGGCGTTTGACAGTGTCGAATGGAAATATTTGTGGAGAGTATATATATATATATATATATATATATAATATATGGGCTTTGGACCGACTTTCATGGCGTGGGTGAAGCTGTTGTCCTCCTCTCCAATGGCTCGAGTAAAGGTGAACAGGGAGCTGTCATGAGAATTTGCTCTATATAGGGGTACTAGACAGGGCTGCCTGTTATCTGCACTGTTATTTGCGGTGGCGATAGAACCTCTTGCAGTCAAAATTAGAGCCTCTGGCAGGGTTAGGGGATTTCAATTCGGTGACGTAGAAGAGATAATAGCGCTTTACACTGATGATGTTCTCTTATTTTTGGAAAACCCTGGAGAGTCTTTGGAAAATGCTATGGAGATAGTGGAGAATTTTGGTGAGATGTCAGGCCTAACTATAAATTGGGATAAGTCTACTATTATTGCAGTGGATGCAGAGATAGATTCTAGTGTGATTGCCGAGAAAGGAAGACAATTTAGATTGGGGACTCAGTTTAAATATCTTGGCATACAGGTTGCTCTCCCACTAGCTAGGTATGTAGATCTCAATCTGAACCCGCTTCTGGAGAAATTTAAAGCTAAGATTGGGGCGTGGTATAAGTTGCATTCATCTGTAGTGGGCCATACCAACCTTACCAAGTTGATTCTCATGCCTCAGCTACTCTATGTACTTTACAACACCCCTGTCTGGCTGCTTAAGAGGAGATTTCATAGGATTAGAACTCTTTTCAATGAGTTGGTTTGGGGTAAAAAACAGGCAAGAATAAAGATGGAAATTTTATAGAGACAGAAGGATGAGGGGGGACCTGCTCTTCCTAAACCCTGGGTGTACTATGTTGCGGTACAATGTCAACACTTAACAGGATGGAGTGGAGAATAGAAGGATGGGTCCATACAGAATATCTTGGAGACAGTGGTGGGATGGAGGTCTCTATTTCAGGGCCTGGAGGCTTGATGTTTCAAGGGCCTGGGACTGAAATATCCTACATTGGGTTTAATTCATAAGCTATGGCTAACGGTTAAGTTGATTAGAGGGGTGTAACATCTTACAGTCTACTCCCCAATCGGGCAGAATGAGGATCTTCCAGAATTTGGGAAAATGGGTGACCTTGTTAACTGTACTGCAAGGGGGGTGCAGTGTGTGATTCATTTGACATGTCGTGAAGAACTGAAAACTTTTGAGATGTTGAGAGAGGAATTTGGGATTCAGGATAAGTGTAGGTTTCAGCATAGAGCCCAAAACAAGCAGACTGTTATGATGATACAGGAAGACATTCTACTGGACTATATAGGTGCTCAGGGGTAAGCGAAGGGTGTCATCTCCAGCATATACCACAACCTGATGCAGACCTTCTTGGTTAAATGCCTGATTAAAGCTAGACAACATTGGAAGCAGGACATAAGTGGGATCATGGATGAAAGATGGGAATCAATATTGGAATATGTGCCTCGGCTGTCTTTAAGTGAACCAGTGAAATTGTCTCAGCTATTTGTCATTCATAGGGTTTACAAAACTCCAGAGCTGATGTGTAGGGCTGGACTTCATTCACACTTGAATCTTGACAAAAGAGAAAGACAGCACTCACCGTATCGTTTCTGCGCTTTTTATTCTTATAACGCAATTCACACGGTGCAGGGAGGGAGGAGAGGCTGGGATGACGACGGCACCGTTTCGCGCTGTATGCGCGTCAACGGGTCCCGTTGAATAAAAAGCACAGAAACGATACGGTGAGTGCTGTCTTTCTCTTTTGTCAAGATTCATCTGCATGTGGTACCTGTGACTGGCACCTCTGTTTCCCACACCGTGCGCTCCTGTGTTGCCCTACCGTGAAGCCAGCAGCATTGGTGCCCCTCCTTCTGCTTAAAGCGAACCTGTCACCCCCCGTGGACATCAAAAGCTATAATAGCCACCTTCTGCAGCACTAAGGCTGCATTCAGGGAAGGTGGCTATATGCTTTTGATGCCCTATATTCAGTCAAATATGAAGTTATATAAAGGCTTACACTTAAGAAGACCTAAGACCGGGAGGCGGGGTTTCGCACTCCTCCGACCCGCCTCCTCTTGTCAATCATTCAGGTCGCCTGCTGCTGCCTCCCCTCATGAACGCGCGCCTCCGTTCTCGTCTATGGCGCCGCGCATGCGCTGTGCGCCGGGTGTCCAGGAAGTCGTTGGGCTGCGCGCGCAGCCCGACGACTTCCTGGACACCCGGCGCACAGCGCATGCGCGGCGCCATAGAGGAGCACGGAGGCGCGCGTTCATAAACGACTGTGAGGGGAGGCAGCAGCAGGCGACCTGAATGATTGACAAGAGGAGGCGGGTCGGAGGAGTGCGAAACCCCGCCTCCCGGTCTTAGGTCTTCTTAAGTGTAAGCCTTTATATAACTTCATATTTGACTGAATATAGGGCATCAAAAGCATATAGCCACCTTCCCTGAATGCAGCCTTAGTGCTGCAGAAGGTGGCTATTATAGCTTTTGATGTCCACGGGGGGTGACAGGTTCGCTTTAATTACTTCATTCAGACTTGGCATGCCCCTGTTGTCAAACAGAACCTGCAGGGATTATGCATATGATGTGGACGTGCCCTAGATTATCTGCTTATTGGACCACTGTCCTAAACAAAATAGAAGGTGTATACAAATGTGTTATTGATAGAGATCCCTTAATATGCACACTGGGCTATGTAGAGGAAAAAGGAATTACAATGTACGTAAGACTGTAATTGCTACACTATTATAAGTGGCTCGTCAACTGATACAAAAGCATTGGATACCAGAGGAGCCCCCGACTAGGGGTGAATTTCTAAACCAAGTTACATGTATTACAAATTTGGAAAAAATAATTTTTCAAAAAAGGAAACAGGAGAAATTGTTTGATTACCTTTGGGCTCCCTGGATGAACACTTGTTAATCTGAAATCCGGATTTAGGGGAGGTGGGAGAGGGATGTTTAAAACTTTTTGAACAATGGAAAATGTCAAGCTGAATGTTATAACTTGATTGATGTTCAATAAAAATCTATTTGGTTTAAAAGTATCACATAAAATGTTTTTGTTTTTTTTTAGTATGATTTATATGTAGATTATTTTTAATACAGTTTTTATATACTATTCAATTTTACTTATAACGAATTAGGTCTAGTCTATGCATATTTTTCAAAAACACCTGAATCATTTTTTTTTGGTCTGTTTTAATTCTTCAACCATCACAACATATCTAATATCTTTGATCTTTAAAAATTGGGCCTATCAAATTGCACAGAAAAGTTCCCTTTCTCTTGAATGGTGTAAGGCTGGCTTCACATTTGCGTTCCCCTCCGAAGCGTCCCAAGCTGGTGTTCTGTCCCCCCTCCTAAGTGCTTTGTGCTGGGAGGGGGAAGATGTTTTGCCCTGCACTGTGTAATGGTGGGTTTACACACACCAATTTATCTGTTCAATATCTGAACCAATCTCTGGTTGCAGTGAAATCATGGATACATTGCTCCATGTTGTACACAGCCACAAAATGGAGCAATGTATCCATGATTTCACTGCAACCAGAGATTGGTTCAGATATTGAACAGATAAATTGGTGTGTGTAAACCCACCATCAGAGATTTCTATTATAAGAACATTGATTTTCTTGCCTACATATAATGTGTGTATCTGCTGAGCAAATAATCAAATGTTCTTATACTCACATAGAAATATCTGAGACTGCACACACTACACCTATGTCTCATACACACAATGACTCTGAAGAGTTCAGGGCTTCAGCTCAGCACACACCTCCTCCTCCTCCTCCTTTCTGTTTTGTCTGCAGACTCTGCAATAGCGCAATAAGTCACACAACAGACAGATCAGAGAGGAGGGCAGGACAGTGTAATTATGCATGAATATTCATTCCTGGGGGAGGGGGAAGCAGAGAGCTCACTGTGATTGACAGATGGAATTAATCTTTTATTTTGAAGTTTAAAGATGTAGGAGGGAAGTATAAATAATAGAAATACATGAATAGAGAGAGCTTAGAGAAAGGAATTAGAAAATGATAGCAGTTATATTTGGATCTTTGACCTGACATATTCCCTTTAACAACTAATACCAATAGTATGCATATACTCGTGGTGTGAGTGTTGTTACAAAATGGAGAAAACTAAGTACTCGGTCCTAAGGCATTACATATGACCAACAATATGAAGTCTGAAAAGGACAAAAATATAAATAAACACTGCTCCTAAATATAACCAATGGCCTGGTTAGCTCTACAATTAGTCCTGGTAAACAGCAGAGTCAAATAACAATCATCTAAGTAAACAAATCCTAATAGGAACCGTAATATGGATCATGTTAAAGATGTCACAAATGACACACAGTCACACACCACATATGGCTGCAACCTGGTTGTCCAGAGGAAAGAACCCACACATTACACTGCAAGGAAAATCTCCATCAGAGGAGTAAGGCCAGCTGTTTAATGCTGTTAAATAGCATGGGCGATATCAAACATCTGTAGAACAGTGCATACGAGTGACTCTTGATCACTAGTGTAATGATGTCTGCCACTGAGTGCACATGTGCTTTCAAATAAGCAAGTAACTAAGAGCGCATGCGCAAATAATCAGCGGAAAGAAAAAGTTATTTCATTGAAGGCGCAGGCATGGTACGTTTTACTGCCAAATGCAGTGACAAAGCAGCACTTGTGCAGTCAGATACATGGGAGTGAAAAGTCTTCCTATACAAAGCATGTGCATAGCACGTGCATAGCAAAGGTCCCACTATGTGCAGGCATCATACGCTTGGGTGCCAAGTCCTGAAATGAAGAGTCGAAAAGAGTAAAAAAATCTTTTTTTACAAAAAATAGGAAAAAAAGATTTTCTTTAAAATAATTTAAACCTCTTGGGAAGCTAGACTCCAAACGTAGAATCCAAAAGGCTTCCTGGGCTCTTAAAAAGACAGCCAGTCACTTCATGATAGGGACAATTGACTTTTTCAGTTACACCTACCCACAAGGACGAAACATCCCCTTGATGTGCTTCAGTGTAATTTGTGAGGCACCCGACAGTGATCACTTGTTGGTAACAGAATTAGATTGTTACATTGTGCATTGGATTTAGTTAGAAGTTACCCCAAGAAGCGAGTCATTGCATCACACCCTGTTGGGCTGTTCCTTCATCCTACACTGGTGAGCTGATAAACTTTTTCCTAACTTTTACAATACAAGTTTAGAACCAATAGAATGAAACTGAATGGGAGGAGAAACCGATTAGATATTAGAAAAAGTTTTTTGACTGTAAGGGTAATCAATGGGTGGAAGAGGTGTTCCCCTTCGATGGAAGTCTTTATACAGAGGCTGGACACACATCTGTCTGAGATGATTTAGTAAATTTTGCTTTGAGCAGTGGGTTGGACCAGATGACCCAGGAGGCCCTTACAACTCTATCATTATATGATTCTATGACTGTTCTGATGGACAATGGAACAATTTCTTATTGTCTTGTAACTTATTAAAAGGCACACCGTTGTGAAATAATCATGATATGGCATAGTTTATAATTAAACACAAATTCACAAAGCTGTGTAATCCTGTCCATTTAACATTGTCTATCTACTTACATATTTGTACTGTCCCGTCCGTCATGCACTTCTGGCGTCCCAATGTCCAACTATCTCGCGGTATCCATCTTTGCCACAGCATCCTCATTTGCACACCCACATGCTGCCCACAGCCTAGGCCCCGCAGCCCAGTTCTAGCTTCCTAGCAAGCACAGGAGGGCACAGAGAGTACATGGGGGGCACAAAGATCACACAGTGGGGCAGAGACAGCACACAGGGGAAGCCAGAAATCATTGACAGGGGGCACAGAGCACACACAGGGGTCAGAGAGAGCACACAGAGGGAACAAAATGTGCACAGGGGGACAGAGAGCACACATAGCTCAGAGGGAGCAGACAAGAGGATCAGAGAGAGTGCACAGGAGGCAGAAAGTGTGCACATGGGAAAGAAAGTGAACAGGGAGCGAAAAGTGCACATATGGGGGACAGAAAGAGCAGATGCACACCTACTCATATGGCCATTATCTTTGGACACTTGGGTATACAATGATGGTGGCCACATGACGTATCACACTGCCCCACTGCTTTTGTCGGGCCCCATGGGACGGGGGTACTCGGTACCGGACTGGATGGTGCCGGGGAAGTCACGGGTGGCTTGGTCCGGACCGTGTCCCGGGCTCGGCAAATAAAGGGGGAAATATTTACAGGGGAAATGTCAGTCGTGACGCCACCCACTTGATGCGGCCAGTGATGGGGGCCGCCGCTGCTGCAGAACCTCCGGGGGTGATGTGATGGCAGTGGAGATGGTGTAGTTCCAGTGGGAAGAACTGTATCCCCCGGGGCAGTAAGGGTTAAGTCTATGGTGAAGTTGTAGCACACTTACTTGCAGACGCTGCAGGGTTTCTCTTCCTTGCTGGTGCTGACAGGCTTGTGGCTCTACAGGTGGGAATCTGCTGCAACCTGTATGGGAGGAATGGTCTGCAGATAGAGACTGACAAGAGAGGCCAATTCAGGGTTTTCCGTGTCTTTACTCTTTGTTTCCTTCAAGCAAGTTACAGGTCATTTGCAGTTGTTACACAGTTCAAGCACAGTTCTCAATACACGGGCACATTCTCCCTCTCCGGGTTCCCTTTACCCTGCAGCCAGGCCTCTCTCTGTGACCTCTCACGCAGTCTTTAGTGTCCTTTCCGGGCTGTCTACGGTCTCTGTCTGTACGGGTGGTGTGTGGTACGCTGGACAGTATGGCGATGATTCGGACCCCTCGTGGGCCCTCCTGGTTGTTACTGAGCTGCCTGTCCTTTGGGTTGGGGACCCTAACGTGGAGCTGTGGTCCCCCGTCGTGTTGTTTGGGGATCCCGGGTAAACTGCGGTCCCCTCTAGAGCCGACACTCTACTCAGCCCAGCCTCTAGCAGTCCTCAGCACGAGGCTCTACCAGGCTTTCTCCTTTCTGTTTCTGTCGGTATATAGGAGGGCTACTCCGCCTGCAGTCAGTGGCTTTAGCTGCTGTCTAGGGCACGGGTTCCACCGTCCCTCTCTGATCTGTCACACTCCTGGTGGCATCAGCGTCGGACGGGCTTTCTCTCCCCTCTGGCTCACACTGGCTCAGTACGGATTCTGCGCTCCTAGGTCTTGCACTCACAGGACGTGTGATTGTCTCTCTGTCTTTACATCTCAGCTCACATTGGCCTACTTCTGGGTCTTTACAGCTCAGCTCACTCCGGCCTACCCTTGGTCTTTGCTTCTCGGCACTTTGAGCCTACTAACTTCCTTTCCTCCTCCCCCTCACTATATACTCTCAAGTCACCTGACTACGTGTTTGCCCAACCCACTCCTCTGATCCACCACGCCTCAATCTCATAGAGTTCTAATCTCAGGGCTGGATGTTACCTTCTCTTACACGTGGGTTGTGTGGGCTGTGAGGGTGTACAACAAGTGTCCTACCTGCCTGGCTGCAGTTCCCTTTTGTGTTTTGTGGCCTCCTGGACGCAGGGGCGCCACACTTTCACTGCAAGATTACAGTAATTATAGAATTATGATGGAGTGGAACATTGTGGGAGCTAATAAAGTGGATAAAAAAGTGTCTCTGTCTATTTTGAATGCAATAAAAGATTTCTCTTGGTGTTGTGTTTTTTTCTCTTTTCTGAAAGTATTGCAAATGGCCATTGTCATACTGTCAGCTTACATTAGCAATGCAGCTAGACTTCAGCTGACAAAAAAGCTGACATCGACCCTATTATTACCCAGTCTTCTACCGCCATCAATACCGCTGGAAGAGTAGGGTAACTGTCAGGTTTGGCATCTCTCCTGGAGGCCCCATTTTTGGGGAAGCTGCTGGCTTCAATTTTCAGTGTGGGGGCCCAGAACACTTGGCTCTCACCATGCTGAGAATTCCAGCCCCAGCTGCCTGGATTTCCTTTACTGGCAAAAAAAATACAGCAAAGCTCACACCAATTTTTTTTTTAATTATGCATTTAAATAACTAAAAAAAATAGGGCTCCCCTGTATTTTTCATTGCCAGTGAAGGTAAAACCAGGCAATGTGGGTTGGCAGCTAGTAGCTGCTTGGTTTACCTGCGCTGGCAATATTAAACACAGCAAAGCCCTACACACTTTGTACCAGGAAATTAAACACTTTATTAATTAAAAAAAAACACAGAAACAGGTGTTTAAGTAAAAATACATTTATTTACATACATTGGAAGAAGGCCGCACAGGGAGGAGAGACTGTCGCTGTCCTCAGTGCCACAGAGCCTGCCCCCATGGTGATGTCACCGCCCACCCGATGCGATAGAATTGGGTTCCCATCTAGTTTATATATAATTGCCTTGTTGTGTTTGTCATCGCTCCTGTGTTCAGTAGTCCCTGTATCTCCCATATATGCTAATATCACCCAATATGGTAATAGTTCTCTGTGTCCCTCATGGTATATGGTGCCCCCTGTGCACATATAGGTAATTGTGCCAATATATGAACTGTGTCCCTCATAATAATAGTCCCCCTATGCCTGTATATGGTAATAGTATTCTGTGACCCTTAAGATAATAGTGCCCCCTGTGCCCGTATATGGTAATAGCACTCTGTGTCACTCATGGCAATAGTAGAAAATCAGATTTATGAAACTATACCAGCCCATACAAAAATAAATCAGATTTATGAAACTATACCAGCCCGTACAAAAAAATGTGCCCCAAGCAGGGAGAAAAAAAATTATGTAAGTTACAGGTCTCAGAAAATAGGGACACAAACAAAAATTTAGTTTTTAGAAAGTGCTGAAAAAAATTAACCACTATCTAATATATAAAACCCGAAGCCACTTCCGTCTTCAAGGACAAAAATGACGTCACAAGACGGAAGTGGCTTCGGCAGTACACCCGCTCAGGGTGAGCCAAGATGGCGGCGAGCGGTGGCGCTTTAGCGCCCACCGTGAGCCGCTATCCTGCCACCAGACCCCCGAGATCACCCCCCTGCCTCTCACCATAGCCCCCCTCCACTGTCCCATCACCCCCCTGCCTCTCACCATAGCCCCCCTCCACTGTCCCATCACCCCTCTGCCTCTCACCATAGCCCCCCTCCACTGTCCCATCACCCCCTCCACTGTCCGGCCCCCCTCCACTGTCCGCTCACCCCCCGCCTGTCAAGATAGCCACCCTCCACTGTCCGGTCCCCCCCCCCCGCACCTCTTACCACAGCTCCCTCAAGCTGGCCGTCGCTGCACTTTTCCTGGTGCTTCGCTTCAGGACCTCTGATGACGTCACGATGATGGATGGAGTCACAGATCACATGACCGTGACGTCATCAACGGTCCTGTCCCTATCTACCCTCCTCTGCCTACTGATCCCCCCGCGCTGCCCACTGACCCACGCTCTGCCCCCTCACCCCCCGCTCTGCCCACTGACCCCCACTCTGCCCCTGACCCTGCTCTGCCCACTGACACCCACTCTGCCCACTCACCCCCACTCTGCCCACTGACCCCAACTCTGCCCCCTGACCCCCTCTCTGCCCCCTGACCCCCTCTCTGCCCCCTCACCCCCACTCTGCCCACTGACCCTGCTCTGCCCAATTACCCCACCATGCTGCCCCCTGACCCTCCCACTGACCCCCCTCTCTGCCCACTGACCCTGCTCTGCCCACTGACCCCCACTCTGCTCACTGACCCCCACTCTGCCCACTGACCCTGCTCTGCCCACTGACACTGCTCTGCCCACTGACCATGCTCTGCCCACTGACCCTGCTCGGCCCACTGACCTCTCACACTGCCCACTGACCCTGCTCTGCCCACTAACCCCTCACACTGTCCACTCACCCTGCTCTGCCCACTGACCCTGCTCTGCCCACTGACCCTGCTCTGCCCACTCACCCCCACTCTGCCCACTGACCCTGATCTGCCCACTGACCCTGCTCTGCCCACTGACCCCTCACACTGCCCACTGACCATGCTCTGCCCACTGACCATGCTCTGCCCACTGACCCTGCTCTGCCCACTCACCCCTGCTCTGCCCACTGACCCCCTCTCTGCCCACTGACACCCACTCTGCCCACTGACCCCCACTCTTCCCACTGACCCTGCTCTGCCCACTGACCCCTCACACTGCTCACTGACCCTGCTCTGCCCACTGACCCTGCTCTGCTCACTGACCCTGCTCTGCTCACTGACCCTGCTCTGCCCACTGATCCCTCTCTCTGCCCACTCACCCCCACTCTGCCCACTGACTCTGCTCTGCCCACTAACCCCCACTCTGCCCACTGACCCTGCTCTGCCCACTGACCCCCACTCTGCCCACTGACCCTGCTCTGCCCACTGACCCCCACTCTACCCATTGACCCCCACTCTGCCCACTCACCCTGCTCTGCCCACTCACCCCTCACACTGCCCACTGACCCTTCTCTGCCCACTCACCCCTCACACTGCCCACTCACCATGCTCTGCCCACTGACCCCTCACACTGCCCACTGACCCTGCTCTGCCCACTGACCCCCGCTCTGCCCACTGACCCCCGCTCTGCCCACTGACGCCTGATTTTCCCACTGACCCTGCTCTGCCCACTGACCACCCTCTTTTCACTGACCCCCCACTCTGCCCTTTGACCATGCCCACTGATCCCTGCTCTGCCAACTGACCGTGCCCACTGACCCATGCTCTACCCACTGACCCTTCTCTGCCCACTGACTGTGCCCACTGACCGCTGCTCTGCCCACTAACCCCTGCTCTGCCCACTGACCCCTGCTGTGCCCACTGACTGTGCCCACTAACCCCTGCTATGCTCACTGACCCTGCTCTGCCAAATTACCCCTGCTCTGTCCACTAACTCTGCCCACTAACCCAAGCTATTCCCACTGAACCCTGCTCTGCCCAGTGACCCCTGCTCTACCCGCTGAGCCTTGCTCTGCTCACTGACTGAGACCACTGACCCCTGCTCTGCCCACTGACCCCTGCTCTGCCCACTGATTTTTCCCACTAACCCCTGCTCTGCCCAATCACTGTGCCCACTAACCCCTGCTCTGCCCACTGACCCCCACTATGCCCACTGACCCTGCTCTGCCCATTGACCCCACTCTGCCCACTGACCCCCGCTCTGCCCACTGACCCTGCTCTTCCCACTGCCCCACCCTCTGCCTATTAACCATGCCCACTGTCCCCTGCTCTGCCTACTGACCCCAGCTCTGCCCACTGTCTCTGCTCTGCCCACTCACCCTAACTCCTGCCTACTGACCCTGCTCTGCCTACTGATTATGCCCACTGACCCCTGCTTTGCCCAATGACTGTGCCCACTAACCCCTGCTCTGCCCACTCATCCCCCACTCTGCCCACTGACCCCCGCTTTGCCCACTGACCCCCAGCTGATCGCAATGCACACTGACCCTGCTCTGCCCACTGACCCCTCACACTGCCCACTCACCCTGCTCTGCCCACTGACCATGCTCTGTCCACTGACCCCATCTCTGCCCACTGACCTCCACTCTGCACACTGACCCCCACTCTGCCCACTGACCCCTCACACTGCCCACTGACCCCTCACACTGCCCACTGACCATGCTCTGCCCACTGACCCCTCACACTGCCTACTGACCCTGCTCTGCTCATTTACTCCCACTCTGCCCACTGACCCCCGCTCTGCCCACTGACCCCTGCTTTTCCTACTGACCCTGCTCTGCCCACTGACCACCCTCTGTTCACTAACCCCCCCTCTGCCCTTTCACCATGCCCACTGACCCCTGCTCTGCCAACTGTCCGTGCCCACTGCCCCATTCTCTACCCACTGACCCTTCTCTGCCCACTGACTGTGCCCACTGACCGTCACTCTGCTCACTAACCCATGCTATGCCCACTAAACCCTGATCTGCCCAGTCACCCCCGCTCTGCCCGCTGACCCCTGCTCTGCTCACTGACTGTGCCCACTCACCCCTGCTCTGCCCACTGATTTTTCCCACTAACCCCTGCTGTGCCTACTGACTGTGCCCACTGACCCCTGCTCTGCCCAATCACTCTGCCCACTAACCCCTGCTCTGCCCACTGACCCCCGCTCTGACCCTGCTCTGCCCACTGACCCCCCAATCCTGCTCACTGACCCTGCTCTGCCCATTGACCCCCCCCCTGCCCACTGACCCCTGCTCTTCCCACTGCCCCACCCTCTGCCTATTAACCATGCCCACTGTCCCCTGCTCTGCCTACTGACCCCAGCTCTGCCCACTGTCTCTGCTCTGCCCACTCACCCTCACTCCTGCCTACTGACCCTGCTCTGCCTACTGATTATGCCCACTGACCCCTGCTTTGCCCAATGACTGTGCCCACTAACCCCCACTCTGCCCACTGACCCTGCTCTGCCCACTGACCCCCACTCTGCCCACTGACCCTGCTCTGCCCACTGACCCCCACTCTACCCATTGACCCCCACTCTGCCCACTCACCCTGCTCTGCCCACTCACCCCTCACACTGCCCACTGACCCTTCTCTGCCCACTCACCCCTCACACTGCCCACTCACCATGCTCTGCCCACTGACCCCTCACACTGCCCACTGACCCTGCTCTGCCCACTCATCCCCCACTCTGCCCACTGACCCCCGCTTTGCCCACTGACCCCCAGCTGATCGCAATGCACACTGACCCTGCTCTGCCCACTGACCCCTCACTCTGCCCACTCACCCTGCTCTGCCCATTGACCCCCCCCTGCCCACTGACCCCTGCTCTGCCCACTGACCCTGCTCTGCCCACTGACCCCCCTCTGGCTACTGACCATGCCCACTGACCCCAGCTCTGCCCACTGACCCCAGCTCTGCCCACTGACCCTGCTCTACCCACTGACCCCCACTCCTGCCTACTGACCCTGCTCTGCCTACTGATTATGTCCACTGACCCCTGCTCTGCCCAATGACTGTGCCCACTAACCCCTGCTGTGCCCACTGATCCCCCACTCTGCCCACTGACTCCCGCTTTGCCAACTGACCCCCAGCTGATCGGTTTCCCAGGCAACAACAGGTCCTAGCTACAGGGAGCTACAAGACAGGTGGAGCGAGCCGGCGGAGGGTAAGTATCCTCACTGAGGGTAATTTTTTTTATTATTACCATGAAGGAGCGGGGGGGGGGGGGAAGTGCAGGGCCAGAGGTAGGGGGGCTGCGGGGAGTGGAGGGGCAGAGGGACGGGGGCCGCAGGGAGCGGAGGGGGTCAGGAGGAGCACCTCCATCCTGCCCCCCGTATCCATCCTGCCCCCCCGCCACCATCCTGCCCCGCCGGCTCCATCCTGCACCCCCACCACCATCCTGCCCCCCCATCATCCTGCCCCGCCAGCTCCATCCTCCCCCCCGCCACCATCCTGCCCCACCGTCTGCATCCTGCCCCGCCGTCTCCATCCTGCCTCGCTCGCTCCATCCTGCGCCACTCACCTCCATCCTGCCCCTCCGGCTCCATCCTGCCCCTCCGGCTCCATCCTGCCCCGCCGGCTCTATCCTGCCCCGCAGCCTCCATCCTGCCCCGCCCCCCCACCATCCTGCCCCACCCCCTGACCATCCTGCCCCGCTCGCTCCATCCTGCCCCGCTCGCTCCATCCTGCCCTGCTCGCTCCATCCTGCCCCCCACTGTTCTTGCTTCCCCGACTCCATCCTGCCCCCCCGCTTGCTCCATCCTGCCCCGCTTGCTCCATCCTGCTCCTCGGGCTCCATCCTGCTCCTCCGGCTTCATCCTGCTTAATCCTGCTCCTCCGGCTCCATCCTGCCCCGCTCAATCCATCCTGCCCCGCTCGATCCATCCTGCCCTCCGCTGTTCTTGCTTCCCCGGCTCCATCCTGCCCCACTCGCTCCATCCTGCCCCCCCCCGACTCCATCCATCCTGTTCCCTCCACGGCTCCATCCTGTTCCCTCCGCTCCATCCTGTTCCCCCCGGCTCCATCCTGTTTCCCCACGGCTCCATCCTGTTTCCCCCGGCTCCATCCTGTTCCCCCCGCTCCATCCCGTTCCCCCGGCTCCATCCTGCCCCCTCCGCCTCCATTCTGCCCCCCCTTCCCGCTCCATCCTGCCCCGCTAGCTCCATCCTGCCCCACTCACTCCATTCTGCCCCCCGACACAATCCTGCCCCCCCTCCCCTCCTCAGCTGATCGGTTTCCCAGGCAACGACAGGTCCTAAAGGCCTGTAGGACCTTTAAGGCGGAGGTGGAGCGAGCCGGCGGACAGGTGAGTATCCTCACTGAGGATTTTTTTACTTTTACTGTGGACGACCGGGGGCCAGGAGGAGTGGGGGACCGCGGGGACCGGAGTATCGCCATATACCACAGTGCTGCTATACATGTGCTAAAATGTACTGCCATATACTATAGTGCTGCTATACATGTACTGTAATTTACCACCATATACCATAGCACTGCTATGCATGTACTGTAATGTACCGTCATATACCATAGCGCTGCTATACATGTACTGCCATATACCATAGTGCTGCTATACATGTACTGTAATATACCGCCATAAACTATAGTGCTGCTATACATTTACTATAATGTACCGCCATATACTATAGTGCTGCTATACATGTGCTGTAATGTACCACCATATACCATAGTGCTGCTATATATATATATGTAGTTCACTCATGTTGACTTAACAAGTTCTGTCAGTCACAGTATGTCAACTACATACATATTCTAGACTACCCGATTCTTTAGAATCGAGCCGCCATCTAGTAATATAATAAAAAGTTATAAAAGTTTGGTGTCATTGCATTCATGCTAGAGAATTTTGTCCAAAAATGTCTTTTTTCATTTTCACCACTTAAATAAAACATAAATTCAACAAAAACTAAGCATGTTTAATATCTGTGTAATGGTACTGACTTGGAGAATCATACTGCCAGGTCAGTTTTATGGTAAAATTAATTTTGTAGACAAATACAGTATTCTTTGCTTTATAAGACACACCTGATTATAAGATGCACCTAGATTTTAGAGGAGACAAATAAGAAAAAAAATATTTTGAGCCAAATAGTGTGCAAAAACCTGTGGTGATGCACTGTTATGGAGGATCTGTGGTGACGCTCTGTTATGGAGGATCCGTGGTGATGCACTGTTATGGGGGATCTGTGTTGACGCTGTTATGGAGGATCTGTGGTGACGCTCTGCTATTTGGGATCTGTGGTGATGCTCTGTTATGGGGGATCTGCAGATGACGCTCTGGTATGGGGCATCTGCAGTGACGCTCTGTCATATGGGATCTGCAGTGACGCTCTGTTATAGAGGATCTGTGGTGACGGTCTGTTATGGGGGATCTATGAACTACAGTACAGTGCCTGGAGTACCATATATTGTGACTACTATCCCCCTCATCCTTAGGAATACACCCATGTACTGTATAAATGGATGTATTCTGAAAGATGAGGGAGATGGAAGTCATAGTAGCAATAAACACGTTGACTACATTACAATCTCTCCCTATTTACTCCGAATATAGCTACAACCCCCATCATCCATCAGAATATACCCATTGGTACAATATATTCTGAAGGATGATGGGGATTTTGTTTCCCCTTAATGTGTGCTCACCTCTCCCAAGGATCTCTTGGACTAGTGTGTAAACAAGTATTTTACTATACATTGTGCAGGGATAGATATCTGATTGGTGGAGGCAGCTCAGCAACAGTTCCCTCCACAAATCAATATCCATCCCTGCAGAGGAGGATGAGAATCACTCTTTATTCCCTCCTCTGCTTTGGGTCTCCATATGCAGCGCAGCCCAGAATCCTGCCTGCCGCCGGCTATTTCCCCATTACAACTGCAGCGCATGCACAGATGGAGAGCTCAGTGACAGAGAACTCCATCTGTGCATGCGCTGGGTTGGCAGCAAAGGATTACAGTAGTGATTTTTGCATAATCTAAAAGGTCTGTTTGAACACTGTTCAAGGGTACTATTAGAATCATACTGAAAAATGACTTAATAGAGTCCCTTTAAAGGGCCTTTGACTGTTCATACCAAGTACAAGGGTTGGATGTACCATGACGTAGCCAAGCCCTATTCTTAAATTGACAGATATGGCTTCATAGAGCCAGAGAAAGGCTGAGGTCAGACTGGCATATGCAATATAAAAATGACCCTCACCTCAGGTTCTGCTGCGAGCATGAATCAGAGTGTCATTGTTACCACCCGGTGGTCTGCCGCCCGTGCCCCTCGGCCTGCTGCCTTTACTCCCTCGGCTCCTACCGCCCCTGTCCGGCTTCAAGGTTCCCGGGTGTCGACCGTCCGCCGACGGCTCCGGGTCGCTGGCAGCCGCCGCCCGCTGGTTGGTCGGGTAGTGTCTTCCTTACCGTATGCTCCCCGGGTGCGCGCACCTGTCCCCAGCCGCAGGGGCCCAGCACCCTCTGCTTGAGCAGCGCTGCTCATCTCACTTCCAGGGCCGCTGCTTGAGCTATGACAATCCATCTCCAAATCAGTATCTGCTGGAGAACTTTAGGGAGCTTGCTCCTCCCCTCAGCCAATCACCATGTCTCTGTGTTCTGCCAATCAGGAGTACCCTGCTGTGATATAAGCTTCCTGTTTCCTCTTACTCTTTGCCAGGGCAATTTCTATGTAGTGAACTTGCTAATCCTGGTCTGGTCAGGTTGTTCCTTAATTGGCTTGATATCTGATTACTCTGTGTTCCTTCCCGCAGATTCCTCCCGTGCCGGCTCCTCGCTGACTCCAGTGGTCTCGGCCTGCTTCCCGGACCTCTTCCCTGCTGAAGCGCTGTCTCCAGTCCTGCTCCGGATTCTCAGTGTTCCCGGTTCCCCGTGTCCTATTTTATACCCGGTTGCTGTTTGTTACCACGTCGCCTGGGGTCGGTTGAACACTCGTGTTCGCTTCATTGGTCCTCCCGAGGTTGGTACCGGCGGTATCCCTGTATAGGGGTTAAGCGCTCCGGGGCCTCCTTCGGTGGTATTCCGGTGCTGCGACCTTGTGGCTCTCCCCTGGGGCGTGGGTTCTTGTTTTATTGTTGTTCAAATAAACCTGTTGACTCTACTGTACTGGTCCGCCTCTCTATCACCCGGTATCAGCATCCGCTCTACGCGGTCCAGTGGGTCCACGTGTGAGGTCCGTCAGTAGGACGTGACAGTCATTATACTGTGATACAATCCAGTGATTGCATCACATCTGTGGAGTAGAAGGAGAGATTCATCTCCTCCATTGCCAGCCTCGGCATACATCGCTCTGCACTCGCATGTCTGCTGAGTGCAGTGAGTTGTTTCAATCACACCTATAGACTTGTATAGGTGCGAATGATCCAAAACTCACAGAAAATTGTAGCATGCCCTGTGCTGCCTGATTATCTAACATAGGCCTGAGTTCAAGGCGTGGTTTCTTCGCTTTGCACTTATGCGATTAATACTCCAGTGTGACTTCAGCCAAAGGCAGAAATAGTAGTAAATCAAGCAGGTGGAAAGATGGATTTAAATGATTAATCACACTATGATGCATCGAACAACTGTACTTAATATGAACAGTCAGTCTGTGCTGACAGATTTAATTTAAATTAAAAAAAGGACCTATGCGATGTTTGATATTGCCATAATAGATCTGGAGAATCATGTGTCAGAGTAATTTTTTAATACAGAATGAACGCTGTAAAACAAAGCACAAAACACCATAGCAGATTTGCTTTGTTTAATTATTTTGTTGCACTTGGAATTTTTGAACTATTTTCCAGTGCAATGTATAGTAAAATTAATGGGGTCATTAAACATTACAACTTCTCTTGCAAAAAGCCTTCATACGTCTATCTCAATGGGAAAACAAAGAAGGTTTGTCTTTGGGAAGAAGGGGAGGAAAATACAAAAGTGCAAGAATGGAAAATTGTGTGGGTATTAAGGGGTTAAACTCAATCTCTTGATATAGTACTTCTATGCGTGACATTAAAAGTGTTGCTGGTACTATTATGACACATAGCTGTAAAGCTCACGTTTTACACACTACTGTGGAATAATTGCTAATGAGCAGAGCTTATAAATACAGACATGTGGGTTATTGCAATGGAGACAATATGTTAAACAGTAAATTACACTTTTGTGCAGCCTTCTAAAGACATATTTTACACTTGCACATACTATTGTAACATCAAAATAAATGGTTCCCAGTTTTTTTACTTTGTATCACCTATGAATATGTTAAATCAATAAAACATCATCACAATAAAGCACAGCTTATAAACATATCAACTATTTTGAGATCACTACATGAGAATTCTTGCTATTTATAATAGGCTATACTAAAATACATTAACAGATGCAGGGTAGATGGTATTCTCCCATCATTTTGACATCAATGTGGTAAAGCAGAGCCCAAAATACACATAGATTAGGCACTAAAATAGTGACATTACTATAATACTAAAATGCTACTCCTCATTAGCTTTCTGCTGTCATCCACATACTGCTGAGCACTGGCCGCTCTGGGAACATTAATCATATAGCACCATTTCTTTCACCTTATGTGAAATTAATGTGCCCATTCCCACGTGATATATGCTTTAATACAGCAAAAGCCCACTGTACTGACTGACGATGTAGTAAGGGTAAAGAATGTTTGTACTGTGTTAGGCAGTAGATAGAAAAATATTAGATTTTAAGAGTCCTCAGCGGTTGATACCTTATAATGGCTAACTGGGAAGATGGTAAGAAAAAGCAAAGCAAGCTTTCGAGACTCTATGGCCTCTTCATCAGGCCAATAATGACATAATGTCTGAAGACACACACATACAGTATATACATATACAGGGCAGGATGATGCAGTAAATACGACAGGTGACGTAAAGCAGAAAATAGTATTTAGTCTTAGGAGGGGGACAGGAATTGGGAGGTAAAATCAAAGTTCCAAGATAAGTAGCATAGATTGTATTATTGTTCTTTGATTAGTGGTTAGTCGAGACCTGAAATTGAGGAATTTTCAGGTGTCCACCAACCACTAATCATAGAACAATGATACAATCTGTGCCTCTTATTGCAGAACCTTGATTCTACCTCCCCAGCTCCTCTCCCGCTCCCAAGACTGACTACTATTTTCTGCTTTGTGTCACCTGTCGTATTTACTGCATCAGCCTACCCTGTATATGTATATACTGTATGTGTCTCCAGAATTTGTGTCATTATTAGCCTGATGAAGAGGCCATAGAGTCTCAAAACCTTGCTTTGCTTTTTCTTACTATCTTTTCAGTTAGCCATTAAAAGGTATCAACCACTGAGGACTCTCAGATTCTAATATTTGACGATGTAGTAGAATTTTATCACTGTTGCATTCTCTCTTACTTTCCCCAGCTCTGCCTGCAACTACTTGTATAAAAAATGGCTCCTTTTTCATATACCGTATATACTCATGTATAAGCCGACCCGTGTATAAGCCGGCCCCCCTACTTTTGCCCCCAAAATCTGGGAAAACCTATTGACTCGTGTATAAGCCGAGGGTGGACCCCAGCACAGGTATACAGCCCCCAGCAGTGTGGTATACAGGCCCCCCCAGTGGTATACAGGCCTCCCCAGTGGTAGTATACAGCCCCCAGCAGTGTGGTATACAGCAGCCTCCCCAGTGGTGCATACAGGCCCCAGCAGTGTTACAGCAGCCTTCCCAGTGGTATATACAGCACCAGCCCCAGGGGTACATACAGCAGCAGCCCCAGGGGTATATACAGCACCAGCCCCAGGGGTATATACAGCAGCAGCCCCAGGGGTATATACAGCAGCAGCCCCAGGGGTATATACAGCAGCAGCCCAGGGGTATATACAGCAGCAGCCCCAGGGGTATATACAGCACCAGCCCCAGGGGTATATACAGCACCAGCCCCAGGGGTATACAGGCCCCCCATCAAGATCCAGCCCCCCCCCTTGCTCGGCAAACCTGTAAAATAAAATCCTTATACTTATCACTGTCCTCTCGCCGCCGTCCCGCCGCTGCCGGCACCGCGATCCTCCATCTTCATTCAGCGTCTTCCGGCTTCCTGGGGTCGGCGCTGACAATGACGTCATTGCCTGCGACCACAGGAAGCCGGAAGACGCTGAATGAAGATGGAAGATCGCGGTGCCGGCAGCGGCAGGACGGCAGCGAGAGGACAGTGATAAGTATAAGGATTTTACTTTACAGGTTTGCTGAGCAAGGGGGGGGGCCCTGGATCTTGATGGGGGGGCCTGTATACTGATGCGGGTGGCGGGCGGGCAGTATATACTCGCGTATAAGCCGAGGGGGGACTTTTCAGCCCAAATTTTGGGCTGAAAAACTCGGCTTATACGCGAGTATATACGGTAATAACTTTTTACATGAAATTCTGTCTATTAATTATTCAGATAATTGTTAAAAACAATATTCACAATATGGACAATATTCACAGCAAATGTATTTATTTTACACTAGAGTGCCATTAAATCTACGGTACTTTACAGACATCATAATCACTGTCCCCGCAGGAGCTCACAATAAGAGATGAGCGAACTTTCCCTGAATATATTCACCAATCTCAAATTCGGCACGAACACTGATTATTCAATTTGTGTTCGGAAACCTGAGCAATTTACAAAAAAAAAAAGCGAATGCAGCTTTGTTCGAGAAAAAACTTTGAAATTTAAAATGGCCCCATAACTTTTCCTGACTGTTTGGGGCCAAAACGTATGCTGGAAGACCAGCTGGTTGGAAACTACAGCTAACCCTACAGTTAGGAGTGTTCCCAGCCATTTGGTCTACCGGCTTGTTTTAAGCTGTAGAATTTTTTGCACCTCTAAAATAAATTTTTAAGCTTCCTGGAGTTTACAGGTGTTTTTGACACCTGGAGGGTGTGAATTTGGAAGCAGTGCCAGATGTGGCAACAGATGTAAAGCTTACAATGCCCTTAAAACATCTGTTTAAGAGAGCTTAATATATTTTTTTTATTAGAAATTTTTTTATTACTATTATTTATTATTATTATTATTATTATTATTATTGTTTTTTTAAGAGAAAATCTTTATTATTGCAGAGGGTCAGCAGCATGCGAGGCCACCTCTTGTATACTTATGTGATAGCAATTCATATAAAAAAGCATATGGATATTATATACTTCACATACATGGTTGGTCCTATATGTCTGTTCATACTCATGAAACACCATACAATGGATATTGCTTCTTGAAAATGTGCAATTACTTTATTTCATTTCATTCCACTCATTTATAAGACATATTTTTTAGCATGTGCACAAGTGTTTTATATATATAATTAATACTGAACTTGTCTTTGCATTGTTGCCCACTAGCCTTATTCAGCATTCCAGTTGAATTGGTGTTGAGCAGAATAAACTTAGCTGTTTTCTTATTTCACCTCCAATATGTCAGTCTTCAATAATAATTCCATACCGTTGCAAGGTCATGTGTTAACTATGGCATGGGGAATGGGATTTGTAAGTCAGATGCTTTCTTAAGCCCACCCCATGAAGGGGTTAATTAGGAGTTAGGCAACCAAAATTGTGCAAACAATAATTTTCAGTACGTAATTGCTAATGTCCTGGCTCTGGAAGAAGCGGGCCTCTAGGCAAAGCAAAGAGGCATTACCACGGAGCTCAGAGCCAATTTAGCAGTACATACAATGCAGCTACACTCTGCTAGAGTTACTGTTTGCTGACGTGTGCATGTAGTACGTAGTCTGGCTATGGATCCACCGCAAGATATGGCTGCTCTGGAGGATAAAAATAAAGGAAATATGTGGAATCTAACTGCGCTGCAGTACAATCGATCATATATCAAGGAAATCAGTTAATGCAAGTGGCTTTATTCAACACATTTGATGGTGTATTCCTCACCCGTTCATCAGGACAGCCACCTACAAATAGTGGCCACCCTGATGAAGGGGTGAGGAATACACCTTGAAACCCATTGAATAAAAGCCACTTGCATTCACCAATATCCTTGATATATGGTCAATTGTACAGCAGAGCAGTTGGATTCCACATATTTTGTCTAGTTTTTCTACTATTGCTTTGACCTGTGGATGCTGCAGCAGCAGCTGTTTGAGCCTTTTATTCTGGTTGTGTTTGAAACAACCTTCTAAGGTGAGCAGTTTCACTTTAGCTTACCTGTCATCGTTTTTATTAGTATGAAAATAAAGTCTGTGGAGTCTCGTTTAGGAGACTCAACACAGGACTAGCCAGATATCCCTCCAGGGAAGGACATAGCCATGGGGTGGCTCTTTTAGGAGACCACCATAACCACCATATTAAGTGGCCATTTGTGTCAATATCCAGCTCTTTACGAGCTTAAAGATATGACAAAGGAATACCAAGGCCAGGTATCCATCCACAGACAGCTGTTTCGGGGTGTTGCCATTCATCAGTGTGGAGTAGGATTCTGGCTAGGTGGGAGCAATGCCTAGTAGACCAACAACATGAAGCAATCACTGATCTCAGGGAGACCAGTCCAAGAAAACACTGCGGGCAGCCGGCTAAAGCACTCAACACAGTGAATTCCTTGGCGCATTGCCCCCTGGGAATTACGAATATGAAAATAAAGTCTGTGGAGCCTCGTTTAGGAGTCTCAACACAGTCTCCTCAAAGAGCCACCCCATGGCTAGGTCCTTCCCTGGAGGGATATCTGGATAGTCCTGTGTTGAGACTCCTAAACGAGGCGCCACAGACTTTATTTGCATATTCGTAATTCCCAGAGGGCAATGCACCTAGGAATACACTATACACTATGTTGAGCACTTTAGCCGGCTATCCGCAGTGTTTTCTTGGACTGGTTTCCCTGAGATCAGTGATTGCTTCGAGTTGTTGGTCGTTTTTATTAGATAAGATCCTATTGCACTTTCTATGTGTAGATATTTATGCTCTGGAGGATGCCATCTTCTTCACCACCCAAGGGACAAAGGGTAATCCAACAGCTCCATAACCAAGGCAGCTCACACAGGACAGACAGAGATGGACACATACTGTATGTTACCTGGAGCTCCACCACACTACCAACATTGGGCCTCATATGCAGCAAGGTCCAGATCCAGTACTGGGCTCAGATGCCAGAGGAGTACCTGAGGAGCCTTCAGTCAGGAGGTGACCCATTCCTGATGCCAGCCAGGAGAACCAAATTCACACTCCAGAGGAACTTGCAGCATGCCTGGCTGTATTACAGTCCCTGACAAAAGTTATGTTGCTTATCCATGTTATGTAAATAAAAGCTTATAACCTGACATTAAATTCATCCATTGGTTCTATAAATTACTCTTTTGAAAGCTAAAACCCTCCCAAATGTGGTTTAGGTTAAGAAAATAAATTGGCATCAATACTGAAATATTGATCATTTAATGAACACAGTATGGTCAGATTTTGGCAAGACAAAACTTTTGTCGCCCACAGAGAGTAATGTGATATTCAAACAAATAATTAACTTAAAATACAAATATATGTTGCATAACATTGGTGAATGAAGTTGTGCTATTAGAGTCAAATTTAATATTTTGTGTGACTTGCATGAGCTTGAAGGACTGCATACATGCGGTTCAACAATGATTCATGCAATTTATTAATGAAGTCATCAGGAATAGCAAAAAATGCAGCCTTATATGCCTCCCAGAGTTCATCTAGATTCTTTGGTTTTGTCTTCCAAGCTTCCTCTTTCATCCTACCCCAAACATGCTCAATGATGTTCATTTCTGGTGACTGGGCTGACCAGTCCTTGAGCACCTTGATCTTTTTTGCCTAGTATGAACTTTGTTGTAGAGATCAATGTATGAGATGGAGCACCATCCTGGTGCAGAATTTGACCCCTTTTATGATTTGGAATGTAAGAGGTAGTTAATATTTCTTGATATTTTAGGCTATTGATATTGCCTACCACCTTGCAAATGTTTTGCACATCCCCATACTGAATGTAACCCAGAACATGATCTTTCCACCACCAAATTTGGATCCATACGGGCTCCAGTAGGTCTCCTGCAGTATTTGCGGTGGCTGTGGTGTAATTCCACTGAAGATTCATCAGAGAAAACCTCCTTCTGCCACTTTTGCCGTGTACATCTGTTTAGCAGGCTGTGGGACTTTGCAAATGCCACACGGATTTTAGTGCTGGCTTCTGGGCACTGATTCGACCATGGAGGCCATTTCAAGATAGAATCCTACAAACTGTTCTAGTTGACACAGGGACTTGAGGTGATCAGGCTTGTTGGAGCTCTGCTGCAGTGGAAGAGGGGCTTGCTTTGGATTTTTTAACCAACAAATGTTCCTCCTGAGCAGTCTTGCGGGGTCTGCCGGACTTGGGCTTGTCAAACACATCTCCAGTCTCTTCAAATCTTTTTTAATTCTTTGTACTTGACGCTGAGATACATTAAAGGTGCCAGCCACATCTGCAGTGGATCTGGTCTTCAGCCTCTTGATAATCAAGGCTTTGGTCGCAGGGTGGATTTATGGCATGTTGTCAGAGCTCAAGTTGCAGTTCAAGTGAAGGACTGGGGTGCTGTTTTTTTTTTTATACACATCCACTAATTAATCGATCATTTACTGAGCACAGGTGAGGCTGTAAACTAGGATTGGGTGCAATATATGACCAGACGACAAATCTTTTGTCTTGCCAAAATCTGACCATTCTGTGTTCATAAAATTATCAATATTTCATCATTGATGCCAATTTATTTCTTAACCTAAACCACATTTGGGAGGGTTTCAGCTTTCAAAAGAGTAATTTATAAAAACCAATGGATGAATTTAAAGTCAGGTTATAAGTTTTTATTTACATAACATGGATAAGCGACATAACTTTTGTCAGGGACTGTACACCTGCAGCTGGTGCTGCAGCAACTGGATGAGCAAATCCAGGAGCATGATGAGAACTATGGGGAACCTGAAGAGTATGAGAATGAGGAGAGGTAAAAGAGGCAGAAGTATCTGTTTCCCAGCCTTGTGTAGCACTCCTGCCAGAGGTCTTTGACTGTGAGAATGCCATGTGGGACTCCTACAAGGTCCAAGCAACTATTCAGTATGGCAAAAACTACCCCGTCCTGTCTCCTTTATTGAGGAGATTCAGCTCACAGATGCTATTGCCTGAGAGTAGTTGCATGGGCCTAAGGCCAATCACGTCAACAGACAATGTACCTAAGGCATAGTGGTGACATTCTTCCAACAGAAAGGGTTTGGTTCCTAGCTGAATAAGGTACTGGTATCAGTGTTACATCAACTGGTCCACCCTGCTGACTATCTTCCCAAAAGACTCCACACAATCTTTGTTGGGGAGGATGTCACCTTCATGGAAGTGATGGGCAGCAAGGGGTGGTTTATACTTGGCTTAAGTCGGATTGACACAGCCAATGACTTTAAAAAGTGGCGGCAGGAGGCCCATCAGGAGAGAATATGGCACCGGGTGGAGGCCAGGCCAGCCAACTTCACCCAAACCCACTGAGGCCATTGATCCTAAAGGGCCTGTTGATGTTGATGTTTCCCAAGTTGCTAAGGTCGCTTCTAGAGGGGGTGGTTGTCCCCTAATTCCTCCATCCTTTTCTCCAGTGGTGATTATGATGGGGTGTGCTGCAGGGCAGCTGGTGGAGCTCCTGCTACCCCCCGAAGACTCTCCGGCAGTGGAGTACCATAAGGAATGGCGACCTTCATTCCGAGCAGCATTTAAAAAGCCGCTCAAGTCTTTCTACTCTAAAACAAGAGAGGACTGACCTAAAAAAAGCTTGTTGTTGGGTCGTTGACCCATCCCTTAGTTGGTATTTTGTCCGGAGGACTTTTTTCAGTTGTTTTTCAGATCTTCGAAAACCGAGGTCTGTATTTTTTGTTCATTTTATTTTTCTCCTTCTCAAGTTTACCATCAGTCGCACTTCCCCCTGCTGTATCAGTGGGACTGCAGCCTTTGGGCTACATCTCAAAGCCCTTAATGGACTCTGCCCTTAATGGACTTTGCACTATTTTAATGGAGTCTGCTGATCCCTTTGGGACTTTCCTGGTATATACTGTGTATATTCATATATGCGTGATTGAGGCTTTTCATAGTCTGTGCTTCAGTAAAGTTTTTTTACTTCACACTTTGTGTGCTGGACTGTTTCTGCAAACAAGTGCTTTGATAGTGCCCTAGAGAGACTAGCAAACAAGCCACAAGTTTTTGGCCTTATGGTCTGAGGTACGGAAATGCAAGTCACTACCCACACTCCTTTAGAACAAGGTTGGCAAAGTGCAGTCATCAAGGGCCGCAAACAGTGCATATTTTCAGGAATTTCTTAGCATTTCACCAGATGATGGAATCATCACCTCTGCAGGTGTTGAAATTGGCACAAGTGCAATGCTAAGAAAATCCTGAAAACATGCTTTGTTTTTTGACCTTGAGGACTGTAGTTGGCCTCCCTATTGTTCTCTGTGAACATAGATAGGGGGTAAGAAGAATCCTCGAGCCCCTTCACCACAAATGCAGCTCTCTCTGGACCCTCCTAGGCCCTGTGCATGTGACACGTTGATTGATGCTGTTTTTGATGCTGATTTTGAGAAACTGTATCAAAATCTGCATGCCTATCCAGAGGCCAGCAGATCTATGACAGGTCAGAGGTGCTGTGCCTACGTTGCTTTTATTTTCCTTGCATATGTGATTCAGATTTATTTTTTTCTGACCCAAAATTTGCACCAAATCTGCAAGGAAAAAAACACGTTGGCACAACACGTCTGAACGGTTATAGCCTTTGCTGTGGCTTCAGGATGGACATGCAGATTTTGATGTAGATTCTCAAATTCTGTTTCAAAACAATGTACTGTGGACATGGTGGTGTCATGCTCACAGAAAGCATTCCTTATATACTGCAAGAGCAGGCATGCAGGCACTGGTGAGTGTGACAAGCGGCGCCATCACAAACTTTACTGCAGTTCAATCTTGAGGGTTCACACATTACACAGGGGCTATCCCACAAGTTTGAACTGCAATGAACTCACTGACGTCACCGCTCCTCACATGCGTTGTCTTACAATGCAGGCAAGATATTACCACTACATCTTGCACGATATTGCGGCTCTCACAAGACAGCTATTGTTACGAGCACTGAAACCATTAAGGTTATCTCAGGTCACATAGCAGAATTCAACGCTGTGTGATACCCACTGTGTAACCTGAGACAACCTCAGGGAAGTCAAGAGAATGTCTGTGGTTCATGATTGGGCCTGGAAGCATGGTGACAGCGGCACTAAAGCTTGCTAAATAATAGTGTAGGAAGATAATATTTTTGCCAAAACAGTTTGGTTCCACTTTAAAACGGTTTGAACTGTGTGTGGCAGCTTTTGGGCTCCTTTGAAGGTGTTTTCTAGGCCCTTGATTTTGCCTAATATTGATTTGAATGGGGTTCAGACCTTCAGCAAACTGTTCGCTGATCTATTCGGCGAACATATGCCCATTCGGAGAACTGAGCCGAACCCAAAATTTTAAAGGTTTGCTCTTCTCTACTCCCGGTCAGCGCCATCTCTGGATTTTCCCATGGCCGCTGATGTCTGTAACTTACATGACCTCACCAATCATGGGAAAATCTGTGTCTGGCACTGCCCTTGGCCCCCCGCATTACCTGGCAAGAGCGGTGATTAATGTAATTTACTGATGTCATTACCACTGTTGTCAGAGAGCATCACAAGACCAGGAGTGTCTCATGAGCAGTTATGTCCATGAGTTATGGATGTCACCACTTGTGCGAAATGACTGGGTGTAAGCTATGGAGCCTTAGGCTAGGGCCACACTTAGCCCAGCACTTACATTAACTGGATCCAGTAACTGCAGAGCGAAGTGTGCAGGAACGCACACCGTTAACATTATGGGCTGCCTGTGAACGCTGCTCCATTGTAACCCGCTGTTTACCATGGATGCAGCCACACAGGAAGACCCAGGAACTGCGGTTTTGCCAGGCGCACTGGAAAACGTTTCTGACGTTTTCCTGTGCGCTAGGCAAAAGCGCAGTTCCTGGGGCTTCCTGTGTGGCTACATCCATGGAAAACATTGGGTTACCATGAAGCAGCGTTTCGACACAGCACCCAACATTAACGGTGTGTGTTACAGCAGGCTGGGCTCTGCTGTAACTGGATCCGCTAAACGTAAGTGCACTGTTAAGTGTGGCCCTAGCTTTACTTTTAGAACGAAGCTCCAAAGCTTTTAATAAAGAATTGCTGGATGTCATGGTATCATTATTCGCAATGGATTATGTTGGACCTACAGGATTTTGGGGGGAACTAATAAAGTTTTGAATGAGTGACTGTGTTTTGCTTTTATTCACTTATTTAACCTCTGTCTTTGTATGTCTTTCAGGTTTCCATTATAATGGACTACAGCTGCTTCAGTAGACTGTGTCTGCTCTCTATTTTTTTAAATTTCCTTATGAAAAATCATGCCCACTGGCTGTCAATCTACTTAATCCATGCAGACACAAATTACTAAAATGCTGTATTTTGACAAATGAGGGTGAGACTTCAGTAGAATGTCAAAGTTGGGGTCTGGGGGCACCACTATCACATATAGGTAGGATCTATCCCACTATGCAAAAACATGTAGCAATTAAAGAAAAAGAACATAGCAGCAGGGATGATCACTATAATCAATCTTTATTAATATAAAAAACTCAATAGAAAACCACAAAACACCACTGACCACCTCTTAATTTAAAAACAATTAAAACCAAAAAAGGTGTTACAAAGCTGGTGTGCAAAAGGTATGTACAGGTTACTAAGCAATAGGCAATAATACCGAGTCAGAGTGTAGTACAATGTAATTTGCTGGCAGATCTAAACAAATGTCTCAAATGCAATTTGCAATCAAATTACATTACAGTTATGGCAAATTGTGCCCTATTAACTGTAATTACACTGCACCCTTGCAGCTATGGTCAGGGCCAAACCCTCCAAGCTTCACCATATAGGAAGACCAGTAAGGTCTTGTACACCCTCTAAAATGTCCTGCATAAGGGCCAAGGATACAGAGTAATCTGCCAGCCAACTCAACCCTCAGGTATATACAATATAATCACTATGATCACATACCCAGCCACCAGCTAACCGAGGACCCGAGCCAACGCGTGTCGTCCGCCTAGGACTTCCTCAGGGGAAAGAGAGGTAAGTGCCAATGGTGCCCTGTGCAGTCTGTTATATACCCAGATCATTAGTAATAATTATAATAAATCTATAGCACCTGTAATGCTTATTAGCACTGATGCTGCAAATCAGAGCCATTACCTTGTCCCTGTACTGGGCGCAGCCATCTTGGATCTCTGGGAGTGCTACTGCACATGTGCAGCCATGTCATAGCTCAGCGACGTCTATACAGGTCATCACCCAGCCAATGTAATGAAGCTATCTCCATAGCAACCATACAAACGAGTATTTTAGCCAATAGAAGTAAAAAACTGATCCTAACATAGTGAAAAGGGATCAGAAAGGCATTTAATACTGGTTGCCATGAAAAATGCTCAATTCCTCCTGTGCATCTCTGTGTGCAAATAGCAAGCAGGCTGAGCTCCCATAAGCAAAGCTGCAGGACCGCTGGCCCCCTACTGGTGAATATTGGAACAATTGTTAAGACTAACTGTCTGTATCATAAACAGCCCCCATATGTTCCCCATTATCTTAATCAGAAGGAGAGAAAAAAAAAAAAAAAAAAAAAAAAAAAAAACAGAAAACAATAATAAAAGTATGCACAGCATTATCATTATAATTATACTGAGGGTAATATGGTCAATACCATATAGTCACAAAATAGGTTGCCAGTGAACAAAGGTCACTGGCAAACCTTGCAGGATCCTGCATAATGATATTGCCCCATGCCAGCACAACAATAAAATATACATAAACAAGAAATCAGCATGAAGAAGGAAATACAGAACAAATGGGGGAATGTTCAGTGAAGAAAAATCAGATCCAGAGATGTCCTGTATATTGAGTGGCCGAATGCCCCAGTTTTATGTCATTATTCTCTCCTCCATCCTCCTCCACAGGGGCCCCAATTATAGCCATTATATCGAAGTCTTCAAATGGACCTGTTAAAAAATTTAAAATACAGACAGTTACTAAGATCACACAATCAAAATTCACGTTTGTTTGAAAAAACCAGTGTAAAGCAGATCTTCATTGAGGCCATCCGGGGCCACTGTCCTTAGATCAAAAATGTACCGAGATTCAAGTTGTAAGAGTTGTCGGGTGATATTTCCTCCTCGAATGCTACCACTGACATCATCAAAAACCAGTACTCTCAAACTGGATGGATTTCCACGATGTTCAGTCAAAAAATGTTTTGCGACTGATGTCAAGGGCTTACCATTAATGTTCTCTAGATCACTCCTGGCCGTGTTGATGGTTGAGATATGATGCTGCACCCGTCTCCTCAATTGCTGCGTGGTCTGTCCCACATAGACTTTGTCACAACCACAAATCAGCCCATACACCACATTCCTGGATAGACAATTGTAGAACTTCCTAGAATGCAGTTGAAACGGAAAACGATCAATGTGAATTGACTCAGAAGACACCATAAAAGGGCACACAGTGCATCCCCCACAAGGATACGACCCCTTTATGCGAAATCCCCTCCCAGTCCTAATTACTGGTCTCATAAAGTGGCTATGTGACAGTTGATCTCTCAGGTTGGGAGCCCTTTTAGCCACAAGTCGCGGTTTCTCTTCCAAAAATGGGCGTATCCTGGTGTCCTGTGTCAGTATATCCCAATTCACATCAAGAACATGTTTAAGGTCCGTCCAGCAGTTGTTATATGGGGTCGTGATATATATAGCCCTATTGCTATCTCTGGGCCTATGCAAAAACAGATCCTCCCTCTTACGTTTCTTAGAAGATTCAAAGGCCCTAGAGACAACTTTTTTAGGATACCCCCGTGCCAGGAAGCGGTCCGTTAGTCCTCGTGCTTGTGTCAAAAATTCCATCTCAGTACTACAATTCCGACGGACCCTTAGGAACTGACCTGTGGGTATGCTCCTACGCAAGTGGTCCGGATGGAAGCTCGAGAAGTGCAGAAGTCCATTTGTGGCAGTTGGTTTCCGAAACAAGGTTGAATGCAGCTTATTTCCTTCCTTTATCAATTTCAAATCTAGAAAGTTCACCGTATTGATGGACAGATCAGCAGTCAATTTGATGTTCCAAATGTTCGAATTAAGCGCGGTAATGAAGAGCTCACACTCCTCCCTGGTGCCTGTCCAAACAAAAAGCAGGTCATCAATATAACGAAACCACTTCCACACGTGTGTTTTAAAGGTCTCCAGACGGTACACATGGGTTTCCTCCCACCAACCTAAAAAAATTCCTGCATATGAAGGCGCGCACCGCGCCCCCATAGCGGTCCCAGAGGCCTGATTGAAAAACGTTCTGTCAAAGACAAAGTAATTACGTTCAAGTACCAACTTGAGTAGATCCAAGATGAATGAGTCCCTCAACCTATTCCCAGTAGATTTTTTATCAAGGAAATACGCCACTGCTGCTATCCCTAGGTCATGCCTAATGTTGGTATATAGTGACTCAATGTCCATTGTAACAAGTAGTGCACCATCAGGGATCTCCAACTTCTGCAGACGCTCCAAAATGTGTGAAGAGTCCCGTACATAGGACTTCAATCCACACACTATTGGTTGTAGGAAGTGATCTAGATAAATGCATGGTCTCTCAAATAGACCATCAATCCCCGATATGATGGGCCTACCAGGTGGTTCTATGAGGCATTTATGAACCTTAGGGAGCATATAAAACGTTGGTACCTTAGGCCGTTTAGTGGTTAAGAACTCCTTCTCTCTTTTGTTTATGATGTTTAAATCCCTTGCAGAACTCAACAGGTCATCAAGTTTCTTTTTGTATATCAAGGTGGGATCAGAGGGTAATACAGTGTAATTGGTTTGTATAGATAACTGCCTCTTGGCTTCACTCACATACATTTCCACCGGCCAAACCACCACATTTCCTCCCTTATCTGCCTCCCGGATGATCAATGAACGATTGCGCTTTAGCTGTAATAAAGCCCGTTGTTCCCCTTTGGTGAGATTGGCATTCCTGCCCTGATGACAATTCAAATCACCAAGTTGTTTACTCACCCGATTAAAAAACAGCTGTATAGTCGGGAAGGCAGTAAAGGAGGTAGATGCCTGTGACGGCAGTTGTCCAGGGAACCGATTTTCAAATCCAGGGTCGTTCTCAATATCCAATGCCAAGAGAGCCTCCAAAGCTCCTCTTTCCGCTGCTGGTACAGTGTCTATGATAGATGGCTGGTGGTAAAGCATCTTGAAAATCAATTTACGACAAAACATATACAAATCCTTTGTTACAACAAACTTATCAAAATTCAAAGTAGGGGAGAATGATAAACCCTTAGATAATACCATAAGCTCATCGGGGGAAAGAACATAAGATGAAAGATTAATCACCTGCAAATCAGTACTGCTGTTGGTCAGGCCCAGAAAAGGTGAAGGAATTAATATCTCCGATTCCTGCCCCGTCTTGTCCGGATCGGTGAGCGGAATACGGCCCCTCTTGCTGAGCGACCTCCGTTTCCCCCTCCTGGTTCTCCGTCTTGGTCGCTGGTGTCCGAAGATAAAAAATCTTCACTGGTGGAGGGATCACTGTTATTAACAGACCTATTAGGCCCACCGGTCCCGGTAGGAATAGGTGGTTTTTTAGAATTAGTGGGGTTCCAGGGCCCTGGTCTTCCACCCCTGGGATAACGTGGATTGCCTGTATGGGACCACCTAAATGCTTTCTTTTCTTCAAAATCCTGTTTGTCCCTTTGGAACTTCCTCTTCTTGTTTCCTAGGATCTCAGCCTGGTATTTGTCTATTAGATTCTTGAGCTTAGTCTGAAAAGGCTCAACCAAAGTGGCAGTCTCAAATGAGCTCAATTCAGTTTCCTTAGCACGGATATCCCCTTTCAGGCCCTCTAATAGACCATAGTCATGTTCCAAGAGTAAATCAATCAGGATAGTTGAACATTTAATCAGGCCTTTTTCCCAATTATCCTTAAATCTTTCTTCTGCTTCCCAGGCGGGGAAAATCTGCACCCTTAACCCTCTGGGGATAATTCCCTGTTTCTTATATTCCTCCAAGCTTCTCGTATTCAGCCAAATCCTGGTGAATTTCTTATGCAGATAAACCAACTCCCTGGAAATCTCGGCAAACCCCTGTGCCCCTTCAGGGGGTGCAGTTTGTCCCTCAGCAGAGGCTCCCCTATCAAAGGAGGCTGCGGACTCAGACAGTGACAACAGTCTTGACTCCAAATTCATATCAAATCAAATTAAGGTGCACGTGTGCCTCACCCAGCAGAAGAACCTTTAAAGAAAAGTTTATACAAACAAACGTCAAAGTTGGGGTCTGGGGGCACCACTATCACATATAGGTAGGATCTATCCCACTATGCAAAAACATGTAGCAATTAAAGAAAAAGAACATAGCAGCAGGGATGATCACTATAATCAATCTTTATTAATATAAAAAACTCAATAGAAAACCACAAAACACCACTGACCACCTCTTAATTTAAAAACAATTAAAACCAAAAAAGGTGTTACAAAGCTGGTGTGCAAAAGGTATGTACAGGTTACTAAGCAATAGGCAATAATACCGAGTCAGACTGTAGTAACAATGTAATTTGCTGGCAGATCTAAACAAATGTCTCAAATGCAATTTGCAATCAAATTACATTACAGTTATGGCAAATTGTGCCCTATTAACTGTAATTACACTGCACCCTTGCAGCTATGGTCAGGGCCAAACCCTCCAAGCTTCACCATATAGGAAGACCAGTAAGGTCTTGTACACCCTCTAAAATGTCCTGCATAAGGGCCAAGGATACAGAGTAATCTGCCAGCCAACTCAACCCTCAGGTATATACAATATAATCACTATGATCACATACCCAGCCACCAGCTAACCGAGGACCCGACCCAACGCGTGTCGTCCGCCTAGGACTTCCTCAGGGGAAAGAGAGGTAAGTGCCAATGGTGCCCTGTGCAGTCTGTTATATACCCAGATCATTAGTAATAATTATAATAAATCTATAGCACCTGTAATGCTTATTAGCACTGATGCTGCAAATCAGAGCCATTACCTTGTCCCTGTACTGGGCGCAGCCATCTTGGATCTCTGGGAGTGCTACTGCACATGTGCAGCCATGTCATAGCTCAGCGACGTCTATACAGGTCATCACCCAGCCAATGTAATGAAGCTATCTCCATAGCAACCATACAAACGAGTATTTTAGCCAATAGAAGTAAAAAACTGATCCTAACATAGTGAAAAGGGATCAGAAAGGCATTTAATACTGGTTGCCATGAAAAATGCTCAATTCCTCCTGTGCATCTCTGTGTGCAAATAGCAAGCAGGCTGAGCTCCCATAAGCAAAGCTGCAGGACCGCTGGCCCCCTACTGGTGAATATTGGAACAATTGTTAAGACTAACTGTCTGTATCATAAACAGCCCCCATATGTTCCCCATTATCTTAATCAGAAGGAGAGAAAAAAAAAAAAAAAAAAAAAAAAAAAAAACAGAAAACAATAATAAAAGTATGCACAGCATTATCATTATAATTATACTGAGGGTAATATGGTCAATACCATATAGTCACAAAATAGGTTGCCAGTGAACAAAGGTCACTGGCAAACCTTGCAGGATCCTGCATAATGATATTGCCCCATGCCAGCACAACAATAAAATATACATAAACAAGAAATCAGCATGAAGAAGGAAATACAGAACAAATGGGGGAATGTTCAGTGAAGAAAAATCAGATCCAGAGATGTCCTGTATATTGAGTGGCCGAATGCCCCAGTTTTATGTCATTATTCTCTCCTCCATCCTCCTCCACAGGGGCCCCAATTATAGCCATTATATCGAAGTCTTCAAATGGACCTGTTAAAACATTTAAAATACAGACAGTTACTAAGATCACACAATCAAAATTCACGTTTGTTTGAAAAAACCAGTGTAAAGCAGATCTTCATTGAGGCCATCCGGGGCCACTGTCCTTAGATCAAAAATGTACCGAGATTCAAGTTGTAAGAGTTGTCGGGTGATATTTCCTCCTCGAATGCTACCACTGACATCATCAAAAACCAGTACTCTCAAACTGGATGGATTTCCACGATGTTCAGTCAAAAAATGTTTTGCGACTGATGTCAAGGGCTTACCATTAATGTTCTCTAGATCACTCCTGGCCGTGTTGATGGTTGAGATATGATGCTGCACCCGTCTCCTCAATTGCTGCGTGGTCTGTCCCACATAGACTTTGTCACAACCACAAATCAGCCCATACACCACATTCCTGGATAGACAATTGTAGAACTTCCTAGAATGCAGTTGAAACGGAAAACGATCAATGTGAATTGACTCAGAAGACACCATAAAAGGGCACACAGTGCATCCCCCACAAGGATACGACCCCTTTATGCGAAATCCCCTCCCAGTCCTAATTACTGGTCTCATAAAGTGTTGCCAGAGAGCATCACAAGACCAGGAGTGTCTCATGAGCAGTTATGTCCATGAGTTATGGATGTCACCACTTGTGCGAAATGACTGGGTGTAAGCTATGGAGCCTTAGGCTAGGGCCACACTTAGCCCAGCACTTACATTAACTGGATCCAGTAACTGCAGAGCGAAGTGTGCAGGAACGCACACCGTTAACATTATGGGCTGCCTGTGAACGCTGCTCCATTGTAACCCGCTGTTTACCATGGATGCAGCCACACAGGAAGACCCAGGAACTGCGGTTTTGCCAGGCGCACTGGAAAACGTTTCTGACGTTTTCCTGTGCGCTAGGCAAAAGCGCAGTTCCTGGGGCTTCCTGTGTGGCTACATCCATGGAAAACATTGGGTTACCATGAAGCAGCGTTTCGACACAGCACCCAACATTAAAGGTGTGTGTTACAGCAGGCTGGGCTCTGCTGTAACTGGATCCGCTAAACGTAAGTGCACTGTTAAGTGTGGCCCTAGCTTTACTTTTAGAACGAAGCTCCAAAGCTTTTAATAAAGAATTGCTGGATGTCATGGTATCATTATTCGCAATGGATTATGTTGGACCTACAGGATTTTGGGGGGAACTAATAAAGTTTTGAATGAGTGACTGTGTTTTGCTTTTATTCACTTATTTAACCTCTGTCTTTGTATGTCTTTCAGGTTTCCATTATAATGGACTACAGCTGCTTCAGTAGACTGTGTCTGCTCTCTATTTTTTTAAATTTCCTTATGAAAAATCATGCCCACTGGCTGTCAATCTACTTAATCCATGCAGACACAAATTACTAAAATGCTGTATTTTGACAAATGAGGGTGAGACTTCAGTAGAATGTAATTCCTACCAAATGTATTCCATCCTATCTTTTGACTTAACCTCGTAGGACGTAATTTTGTTAAGAATACTGTGACATCACCATGCTGGAATTAAAATCATGAGTCTAATCTACAGATGTCTGATAATTTAAAAAAAAATCTCATTTACATTTATAATTGAACATTTAACATCCCCTGATAGGGAGATGTAATGCCTCATAACCTTGGCTTATTGATCACTTAAATTCAAGTCTCTACTGTACATCATTATCCATTGACAAGAATTCAAGACGTGATTCTATAGTTATACATATTGTCTTCTAGCATTGAGGTGTTGGGGTTCAAATCCTGACAAGACAACATCTACATTACATTGTTCTTATGTCCTCTGTGCTTGTGTGAGTTTCTACTGGGTAATAACAAAATTAATATTCAATCACTTTGTTTACTTCGCTTCCAACGGTTTGTCACTAGTGTACAATGCTCAGCATAAATAAGCGCACCCACTTTGAAAAGTAAGATACATTTTTAATCAATATTTCACTGAACAAAAGAACAATTTCTAAAATTTTGGCTAGACTGAGTGTTATAGAACATTTTTAACCCATAACATGAAAGTAAGGTTAATAATATAACTTTCCTCATAAAGGCTTCAGTTTCTGCGAGGACGTGTCTGGATGTGTCTGTCAGATAGTTGCATTTCCATTTTTGTTAAATATTTATATCACTTTTGCTACAGTATTCTGATTGATTAGCAAAGCTTTGCTGATGTTCTTGAATTTCTGATGTAAAGAGATGATTTTCTTTCTCAGGTGTTGGTTGCTCTCTCTTCCATGTGATGCCATTGTTGGAAGGAGTTTTCTTTGTTAAATTATGCCACCATATAGACATTTCTTCTGGACATCTGCTTAATGAATAAATAGATTTACCTGTGGATACACGTTTGTAGTGTTAATCAGAATTATGTAGCGTGATCTTTAGCACTGGTCCTAAGATTCTTATTGAGGAGTACTCATTTTTGCAATATGCTCTTGAAAGAAAGTCCAGGGAAGTTGAGAATTGAAATGGAGAGGAACTCACCACATATTCCAACTTCATTATTGAGAGATTACACCATAGACAGCAAGTGTTGGCGATGCAGGGGGAGGTGCAGGGGGCTCAGGACTACAGCGCTGTTTTGCACCTGTCTGGTGCTTCTGTAGGTCCACTGGTGGACCCTGGATACTCCTTGTTTTGTTGTGGGCGGAGGGAACACTGCCATGGTCTGCTCCCAGTTAAGCAGCGGAGAGGGGCTTCTGCAGTGTTGTGTTTGGAACCTTCTTTGCTGATCTTGAAAGAATGTGTTCAGGGAATGTTTTTTTTTATTGGGGTGTGCAAAATAACAAATCTTGCTTCCAATCAATGGTCCTCATTGGAGAGAGCATTTTGTAGTGTTGTATTCCGTAGAAAATGTTGATATTGAATGAAAATTACCAGTAAATGTTTTTTCACAAATCTGTTGGACTGTACAAATGTATGCACTGTATATCTTGTATAGGTTAATTAGATTTTGACTAAAGTTCGGAACAAGGATTGGTGAAATATTTAGCACAGCATTAGATTAGCTCTAAATAAGCAACCATAAATATCTAAATATAATATTAAAAATATCTAAATGACTGACCAATTAACTTTTCATTTATTTTTTTAATTCATTCATAAATTGGCCAATTTCAATAACCATACCTAAGGGTAGCTTTACACGTTGCAACATTGCTGGTTGCAGTGAAATCATGGACACATTGTTCTATCTTGTTGCTGTGTACAAATGGAACAATGTGTCCATGATTTCACTGCAACCAGTAAATTGCAAGTGAAATTGCATGCAATGTTGTGACGTGTAAAGGTACCCTCAGAGTTAAGAGGTCTCTGCAGTCATCTATATCTCTGCATGCTTATCAAGTGTAAAGTACCCAGAGTTTATAAAGGGTCTTGAAGCCTATAATTAATCTTATTTTCATAATCTAGTAGAATCATACAAGTCTAGTCTAAGTGACTAATCTAGAGCAAACATCATAAACTAAAAGTTGCCCTTTCTATTACAAAGTCCATAAAACCTACTATAGTGGTTTATTAGGAGTAAACCGTCACTCAGAATTATATTCATCAGCATACATTTTTTCAATTTAATTACATGAGATATTTATTGAACTAGATTTATGTATAGAACTTCTCATTTGGTAAAGTTATGTGCTTTCATTTTTGTATGCTTTCCTGAATGTTATTACTTCTATTTCATCATTAGCATGAACATTTTCTATCTTACATTAAAATTAGGATGATTATTATTCATGTATTTTTCAAAAACAGTCAACTGATGAGACTTAATGAGACATAAATAAAAGGAGAAATGGAGGCAAGAAATGGAAAATAAATGATGCAAATAATGGTTTATCCAAACAACCTGAGGGTTTTCTCCATAAGAACTGGCTTTAATATACATATACAAACCCAGATGATTTTCAAAATACTAATAAAACTTTCCATCTATCTGTGATTAGTGTCAAATTTAATTAGTGACATTTCTGTAGTTGAGTTTTTATCTCATTAGATGGCTATAGGCAAAAAAAAAAGAAACCATTAGAGAGATTGTGTAATTTTCTTTAAAAATTTATTTCAACAAATTAGTGACCTGCATACAAAGTATATGTGTACATGGTACTGGATAGGTGTCAAAGTAAATGATGAAGCCTACAGAACTAGGTTGTCAGAGTTACACCATGCTGCCTCTGCACTTCACTCCTTTTGGCCTTTCTATGTATCAAATGTATCAAACTCCCCATTCAAGTGAATGGTTCAAACAAAAAATCGGCCGGCAAATTCTCATTGTATCAATGTACTGTCCATTTATTACTGGTTATCGAAAGCTTCAGAAAATTCCATCTGTTTATCTTTTAATATGCTAACCTATGACAGATGAATGGTAAAAATGAACAACTAACCAAAAAACTAATAAAGATGAAATCCAGTAGTTTATAAGGAGAAACAAAGACCTCAAATGTAACCTCCATTTAACAATATATGCCAAGGTTTCTGCCTTTTTTCTTTTCAGAATAAAAATGAGGAAAAAAAAAGACAGCCACTAATATACATTATTTTTCCAATATAGCCAATGTGCTATGGGTGATGAATGTCACTCTGTGGCATCTACATTGAGTTTGTATGTTCTCCCCGTGGTTCCATGTCCCAGTACTCCAGTTTCCTCCCAAGACATACTGATAGGAAATTTAGATTGTGAGTCCCAATGGGGACAGTGATAACAATCTCTGTAAAGCGCTGCAAAAACTTAATGGCACTATATGAGCAAGGAGTAATAAATAAATAATATGAAATAATCTGTCACAGGCTTTTATCAAATCCATATGTCCTAATACATGTTTAACAGAAACAAAAAATTTTGTGTAGTGAAAAAAGGCTCCCTCCACTCTTCCTTGTACGCATTATGCCCAGGACAAATTATAAGCTAAGCAGCAGAATTGGTGAAAATTCATAGCCACTAGTGCACACCTCTCAAGACTAGAGATGAGTGTGTGACACATGGAGCGCACTGTATTCAGGACGCCCGGCATGGGTCAAATTTTCTAGCATCTGTCACAGGTGTTGGTGTCTGTGCCCGTGTTCTGGAGCTCTGGTGACAATGAAATGCACACACCGGCATTATTGTTTTCCCTGTCAGCTAAATGGTCAGTGACATGCCCCTTGGTGCTGGTGCAGGAAGAACAGAGTCGGGAGGCCTTTTAAATGATGAAACAGGTGGTACTTTACATGACAAAAAAGACAGAAAAGGTCATGATGTTGATAACATTCTCAGGCAGTGCAGCTCCACAGACAGGCTGATAGCGAACAGATACAGAGAAACAATAACATGAGGCGTGATGGCAGCAAGTGTGAACGGAGCCCATCTTGTCTTCCTCTACCCTACTGGAGTGGCATTCTCCAGCAGATCCCATGTTCCTGGTTCCCTCTAACCTTCATGTATAGTAGGCTCTACTGTGTGTCCATGTTCCATATAGGGGATCTACCTCCAATCCCATACTCTTCCTGGATCCACAGGTTTAAATTTTGGTAGGCTAAAGGCTCTGTGCAGACCAGGGTATTCCATCTGGCTAAAGATGGGTGAGTCCTAAGGGATCCTACATGTGACTTTGGGTCAGTCTGTTCCCATACAACCCGCAGGAGTCGGGTTGTATTTCCTCTACATGTTTTTCTGATGAGGCGTACTGGTTGAGCTTCAGCTGTACTCTGACGTAACTAACTATCATCCTAGCTACTGTGCCCACAAGCTCCACCCACTAGCTCTGTTACTAAGTTATTTGCGAATTGGATGTTCATTATTATGTTCTGTGGTCTATTCATACCCAAAAGCAAAAAGAATGCAAGATGTAAAAAAGAGATTAAAACTTACTTCACTGTTAACATTTGGCCACCCATGCTGCTCACTGCCTGTCATCTAGTCACCTCTTTACACTGTCACTCACTGAATATTCTTTTTTTTTTTCCGTTTCAGGCTAGGATTCTAGCTTCGAAGCCATATTGAAGCGGTGTAATTTGGCGTGATCTTAAAAAACGTGGTGACCTCTAGGGCCTCGTTGCATTCAGACTAGAATAGAAACACACCGAAGATGCAGTGTGCAATGGTGGAAAGAAAAATTGTGGAGACCCAGAGAGTAGGCAGTAGGTAGCATAGATGAGGTTATGTTTTTTTTTAATTTTGTTTTCTTTAAAAAGAATCATATTATGGAGAAAACAGATTTTTGTAAAGTTCTAGTAGAATTCAATTTAACTTGAATAAATTTGCAAATCGTTACTTAGGACCAATGAATAGGTTTTAACTCAATTTGCCAAAGCTAAGTGCTGGTGAAGGTATTTTTTTTATTACTGTTTTGATCTTTTAATGTAAGAAACGAAGGCTAGCACTCAACAGTGTTGAATGTTTTACGGTGCCAGTGAAGGGAGCCAAAGGTTCCGTAGACAATATGGTTTGTAATCACTGCACACGTACAATGTCCAGTATGCTTAAGGTGAAAGTTTATTATACAGTGCTGAGTGAAGCGACAGGCAAGTTACACGTTTCGGCCAAAACATTGGCCTTGTTCACATTGTCGCCCTTATGGTTGCTTCGGAATAAACAGCTAGAACAATGTGGTTTTGTGTTCATGTGGTGAAGCCAGCTTTGCGTGATATATATACCCGTTCTTATCTGTCTCATCTACTTATATAATCGGGAGTTTGGAATTCGGGCACTGTAGCCGAATCCCAGACTCCTTTGCGCGACTGCGAGTGATGACGCGTAGCGTCATCACGAGCCGCAGCCGCACTGCCGTCTCCGCCACCCGCCGTCTCCGCCGCCCACCCGTCCGCCTCGCCGCCGCCTCCGCGAGCTCACCGCTGCCCCTCGCTGCTCTAGCAACGCTGGGGCCTCGGTGACGCTATGCAGCTGGAGGAGCACTGTCCTTGCGGCGACATGTAATTTCCAACATGGCGTCCAAAATCTCGCGAGATTTTGCCGCCATCTTGGATCTTACATGTCGCCGCACACACTCCGCTATCCTACCAACATCGCCCCCGCCGAGGTGACCGCCCAGCGCCCCTCGGGAGATCAGCCGCTCATGGGCACAAGCCGCTGATCTCCTGACGCTACATACCGCTCTTCTCCCCGCCGCCCGCTCTCCCCCGGCTGCTCCGCACTTACCCCTCCCCGCTCTGCTGCCTGCAGTAATACTTTCTTTTTGGAGCCGATCATGTGACAGGCCCTCTGTGATGTCACATTAGCCCGCCCTGTCACATGACCGGCTTCAATGCCGGTGGAAGGAATACAGAGAGCAGAGGACAGGAGGACAGGGGCACACATGACTCGGGGATAAAGAACTGTGCCAGAGGACAGGGGGACACAACAGGGGCAGAGGACAGGGGCACACAGGTCATGGGGACACAACAGGCCCAGAGGACAGGGGGACACAACAGGGGCAGAGGACAGGGGCACACAGGACATGGGGACACAACAGGGGCAGAGGACAGGGGCACACAGGACATGGGGACACAACAGGCCCAGAGGACAAGGGGACACAGAACAGGGGTAGAAGACAGGGCCACACAGGACAGAGGAACACAACAGGGCCAGAGGACAGGTGGACACACAACAGAGGCACACAGGACAGGGGCACACAGCACTGGGGGACACCGGACAGGGGCACACAGGACAGGAGGACACACAACAGGGGCAGAGGACTCGGGCACACAGGACAGTGGCAGAGGACAGGGGAACACACAACGGGCACACAGGACAGAGAGACACAGAACAAAGGCAGAGGACAGGGGGACACCGCACAGGGGCACACAGGACAGGAGGACACAGAACAGGGGCAGAGGACTCAGGCACACACGACAGGGGCAGAGGACAGGGGGACACAAAAGGGGCAGAGGACAGGGGAACACACAACGGCCACACAGGACAGAGGGACACAGAACTGAGGCAGAGGACAGGGGCACACAGGACAGGGGGACACCGCACAGGGGCACACAGGACAGGGGGACACCGGACAAGGGCACACAGGACAGGAGGACACAGAACAGGGGCAGAGGACTCAGGCACACAGGACACGGGCAGAGGACAGGGGGACACAAAAGGGGCAGAGGACGGGCACACAATTATATAAGCAGATGTACATATACACTTTATACACATATCTACTTATATAAATCGGGAGTTTGAAATTCGGACACTATAGCCGAATCCCTAAGTCATTCACGGCACTGCGAGCGATGACGCCATACCGTCATCGCGAACCGCAGCCGCACTAACTCACACCGCCGCCATCCTGCCAACCGCCGTCGGCCCCGCCGCCAGCGCCTCATCGTGAGCGCCCTCCGCGAGGTCTACGCTGCCCAGATGCCGCTGCTGCCTTCCGCCCCTCCCCGCTCTCTCTCACCGCTAGCGCCTCGGTCTCGCCATGCTGCTGCTGTAGCGGTGTAGGGGCTGTGGGCGGGTGTCGGGAGCCAGTGATGCCGGCCAATAGGAGTGAACGCGGCGTGTCAGGCTGCAAAGCCTAACGCGCCCCGCTCACTCCCATTGGCCGCCACCCCTGCAAGCGGATTCGGCGTTCTGTTCTAAACACAGACCGCCCATCCCATTGCCCAGTACTCCGCGTCCTGGGCCAATCGGATGGCCGTCCTCTCTTTACCACACAATGCCCAATCCGCTCCTTCCCCTCAGGTCACATGTGTCACCTGAGGGGAGGGACTGATCCCTCTCTGCAGCCCACCCCCCGCCGCAGAGGACAATGCCCGGGCCTACGATCACCCCCAGCACGCAGCCACGTCCTGCCGCCAAGCGCTCATGTCGCCGCTCCAGCCGCACCACTCCTCACCCTTCAAGCCTCCCGCCACATCATACTCTGCTACCCACAGAGCCCCCTGTATACTCTGCTACCCACAGAGCCCCCTGTATACTCTGCTACCCACAGAGCCCCCTGTATACTCTGCTACCCACAGAGCCCCCTCTATACTCTGCTACCCACAGAGCCCCCTCTATACACTGCTACCCACAGAGCCCCCTGTATACTCTGCTACCCACAGAGCCGCCTGTATACTCTGCTACCCACAGGAGCCCCCTGTCTACTCTGCTACCCACAGAGCCCCCTCTATACTCTGCTACCCACAGAGCCTCCTGTATACTCTGATACCCACAGAGCCCCCTCTATACTCTGCTACCCACTCACCCGCCTGTATACACACAATTCATTTCACCGCTCTCCTGATGCAATTGCATCGGCCCTTTTTACTATCTCCTCACCCTTCAAGCCTCCCGCCACATCATACTCTGCTACCCACAGAGCCCCCTGTATACTCTGCTACCCACAGAGCCCCCTGTATACTCTGCTACCCACAGAGCCCCCTGTATACTCTGCTACCCACAGAGCCCCCTCTATACTCTGCTACCCACAGAGCCCCCTCTATACACTGCTACCCACAGAGCCCCCTGTATACTCTGCTACCCACAGAGCCGCCTGTATACTCTGCTACCCACAGAGCCCCCTGTATACTCTGCTACCCACAGAGCCCCCTCTATACTCTGCTACCCACAGAGCCCCCTATATACTCTGCTACCCACATAGCCCCCTGTATACTCTGCTACCCACAGAGCCCCCTGTATACTCTGCTACCCACAGAGCCCCCTGTATACTCTGCTACCCACACAGCCCCCTCTATACTCTGCTACCCACAGAGCCTCCTCTATACTCTGCTACCCACAGAGCCCCCTGTATACTCTGCTACCCACAGAGCCGCCTGTATACTCTGCTACCCACAGAGCCCCCTGTATACTCTGCTACCCACACAGCCCCCTCTATACTCTGCTACACACAGGGCCCCCTGTATACTCTGCTACCCACAGAGCCCCTCTATACTCTGCTACCCACTCACCCGCCTGTATACACACAATTCATTTCACCGCTCTCCCGATGCAATTGCATCGGGCCTTTTTACTATCTCCTCACCCTTCAAGCCTCCCGCCACATCATACTCTGCTACCCACAGAGCCCCCTGTATACTCTGCTACCCACAGAGCCCCCTGTATACTCTGCTACCCACAGAGCCCCCTGTATACTCTGCTACCCACAGAGCCCCCTGTATACTCTGCTACCCACAGAGCCCCCTGTATACTCTGCTACCCACAGAGCCCCCTGTATACTCTGCTACCCACAGAGCCCCCTCTATACTCTGCTACCCACAGAGCCCCCTGTATACTCTGCTACCCACAGAGCCCCCTGTATACTCTGCTACCCACAGAGCCTCCTGTATACTCTGCTACCCACAGAGCCCCCTGTATACTCTGCTACCCACACAGCCCCCTCTATACTCTGTTACCCACAGGGCCCCTGTATACTCTGCTACCCACAGAGCCCCTCTACACTCTGCTACCCACTCACCCGCCTGTATACACACAATTCATTTCACCGCTCTCCCGATGCAATTGCATCGGGCCTTTTTACTAGTCTAGGATAATCCAGGGAAGTCTTGAATCTGAAGGGATCCCTACATCTAACCACTAAACCAGACCGAAGACGCAGCCTATCCTGCAGATCATCGTCCTATAAGCATATATCCTGCTGGACATTCCCCTCAGAATATCATAAGAACGGGTATATATATCACCCAAAGCTGGCTTCACCACATGAACACAAAACCACATTGTTCTAGCTGTTTATTCCGAAGCAACCATAAGGGCGACAATGTGAACAAGGCCAATGTTTTGGCCGAAACATCTAACTTGCCTGTCGCTTCACTCAGCACTGTATAATAAACTTTCACCTTAAGCATAACGGACATTGTGCAGTGATTACAAACCATATTGATTTTTTAATGCACTTTTTAATATTTCACTTTTAATGCAAGAAAACTGTAATAAAATGTTTTACATTTAGTAAAAGATTAGCATAATAAAATAGTTTACTTGAAAATAAAATGACAATGAATAATTATTAATAGGTTAGTTTTTAGGTTGAAATCAATGGACTTGTATCTTCTTTCAACCTTAAATGTATAAAAAGTATGACATCCATAAACAGCCTGCTTTGTAAAGTATACTGCAAAATCAAACTTGCTGCCAGAGTCACTATCACTACTAGCTGAGGCTACCCAGAATATAGCCTATCTCTATCTCTCTAGCACAACAATTCAATTAAATCATCCATACATACGGTAGTGTCTATTAAGCTTTGCTCATAGTGGAGTCATGGCTGTAACATTTTTATATGATCTAATGGAATTTAACCAATCCACAGATCATTGGTTATTCATGTTTGCAAAGTGTTTACTTTCCTAGGATTAAAGCCACAGCCAAGACTGTATGCTTCTCGCCCAGGAAAATTATCACTTTGGGTTTACTTTGGAGTTAAATTGTGTGTTGGTAAATGGCCAGACGCATAGAGAGGTTAGAATATTATTAGGAACTAGAAATAGTCCCGATGCTATTGCATCGGGAGGGCAGTCTCTGTGCCTGTGTCCCCTTGTGCGTTCTCTCCTGTCTGTGCGGTCTCTTCCCCTGTGCGCTCTGTCTTATTTGGGCCTTTCTCTTTGCTCTGTGTGCTCTCAGCCCCTGTGTGCGCTGTGTCTCCCTGTGTGCGCTGTCTCTCCCTATGACTCTGCCTCCCCCTGTGCCTTCTGCCTCCCCTGTGCCCCTGCCTCCTCTTTGCCTTCTGCCTTCCGTATGCCGGCCTCCCATCACTGAGCCACCATACAATGCTCACCACTGAGCCACCATACAGTGCTAACTGCTGAGCCAGAATAGAGTGCTAACCACTGAGTCATCATACAGTGCTAACCACTGAGCCAGCATACAGTGCTAACCACTGAGGGAGAATACAGTGTTAAGCACTTAGCCACCAAACAGTGCTAACCACTGAGCCACCATATACAGGGCTATCCACTGAGCCACCACACAGTGCTAACCACTGAGCCACCATATACAGTGGTAACCGCTGAGACACCGTACGGTGCTAACCACTGAACCACCATACAGTGCTAACCACTGAGCCACTATATATAGTGCTAACCACTGAGCCACTATATAGTGCTAACCACTGAGCCACCACACAGTGCTAGCCACTGAGTTACCATTCCGTGCTAACTACTGAGCTACCATACAGTTCTAACCACTGAGCCACCATATACAGTGCTAATTACTGAGCCACCACACAGTGCTAACCACTGAGCCACCATATACAGTGCTAACCACTGGGCCTCCATACAGTGCTAACCACTGAGCCACCATACAGTGCTAACCAGTGAGCCAGCATATACAGTGCTAACCACTGAACCACCATACTGTGCTAACCACTGAACCACCATATAGTGGTAACCACTGAGCCACCATATACAATGCTAACCACTGAGCCACCATGCAGTGCTAACCACTGAACCACCATACAGTGGTAACCACTGAGCCACCATTCTGTGATAACCACTGAGCCACCATACAATGCTATCCAGTGAGCCACCATACAGTGCTAGCCACTAAACCACCATACAGTGGTAACCACTGAAACACTATCCAGTGCTAACCACTGAGCCACCATATACAGTGCTAACCACTGAATCAGCTTTAAATCTCCCGCCAATACCGTACCGCTTCGCTGATTGGTTGCCGCTAGGCACGGTAAACAATCAGCGAAGCGCCATTCAAAGCAAGCGCCACGAGCGCTGATTGGTTGCCGTGGTCAGCGGCAACCAATCAGAGAAGCACCTCGCACCTTGGCGGGAGATATGAATTCATGTCTAATGCCAAGGCACAAGCCGCGACCGCTGACATGAATTCATATCTCCCGCCAAGATGCGAGGCGCTTCTCTGATTGGTTGCCGCTGAAGAAGAAGCAGCGCGTGCCTTGGCACCAGATTTAAAGTACACTGAGAGCCGCTTCTCTGATTGGTCTCAACGGTTAGCGGTGACCAATCAGCGCTCTTGGCGCGTGACTTAAATCGCAGTGACGAATCAGTGAGGCGCCTCACACCTTGTCGGGAGATTTGAATCCCACTCCGCCCATTGTTTCGGTAGCGGCGACCAATCAGCGCTCTCGACGTGACCCTGGCTTTGGCGGGGGATTTGAATGGTGGCGCTCATCTCCCGGCTGCTTTGGCGCTGCGCTCCCAGGCGCGGGAGGTGACCGGCGGCTAGTGCCACTGATCTCCCAACGGTAGTGCTGGCGCCGGTGTCACTTTCTCCCAGTGCCTGTGTCGCTATCCCACAATGGCACCGCAGTGCATTGTGGGATATCGACATAAGCCCTGGAAGTATGTGACAACATTATTGGTGATTATATATTAGATTTGGCTTTGTTAAAAATGTTCCCCATTGTTGTGGCTTTGTAAGTTTGGGGTACAAAGCTTGGGAATAAGAAAGTGAAATTTACGCGTGGCATCTTTAGTATAACCTAGTGCCTAAATAACATGTTGGCTGTAGCAATAAGTGAATACCAAAAAATTTGGAATCAGATTATTTTCCATAAAAGCTATTTGTGTATTCATTATGAATAACGAACCTAATGCAAGTAGATGGGAAATGCCTGCAATTGACCATTGGACCTTACCAGGAGGTCGGAGAGGGCTGTAAAAATGAAAAGAGAAATAAATGGAAAAGTGCTGTAACTGAATTGGAACAGTATTAAGACAATGCTTGAATACATTTCTGACTCACACTTGTGCGTTGTGTGTAACACCAGCGTCCACGCGCTGCTTTGCTTCTGCTATGCAATGGGGATACCAATTACTTACCGCCGCATCTCTGCCACATGCTTCCTCTCCTCTGCATATCTGTCCACATGCTCTTCTGCTGCCTTGCGCTCCTTGGTCCTGCATAGGTCCCCTGGGAGTGTGCTTAGGGTGCCCGTGCTCCTCCCCTGCTCTTTAAAGGCAAATACGCTATTACCCGGAGGTACTAGGTATGTAAGACATCCTTCCATTAGAAGAGGTGCCTAATCATTATCTTTAGTTAGTCTGTGTCATTCCTGCTAGATATTTGTCAGGTCCCTCTGTCTACCACCTGTTACCTGTAGACCTGGTGTCCTGCCTTCTCATATTTGTCTGCACCCACCTGGTCCTGTATCTACCTGCTCCTACAAGCCTACCTATACTAGTGAATGTGCCTGCCACTTTGTCTGCCACAGCCATGCCAGCTGTACCTATATATACAAATGACTGCACCTGCCATCTTGTCCACCACAACGACCCTGGCTGTACCTGTCTATAGCAGTGACTGTGCATGCCACCCTATCTGCCACAGCCGTCTCAGCTGTACCTGCCTATACCTGAGATTATGCAAGGTCTGTCCCTGCCCTGGGGGTCAGCTGCCACAGTTCCCTCTGTAGTCCAGTGGGTCTACTTACCCACGCTCTGTGGACATTACAGTTTGATCAGGCCATGAATCCTGCTCACTCCCTGGCCACCCAGCTCACTGGCCTGGCCATGGATCCCGTTGACTCTCTTGCCAACCTGATTGCCAGCCTGCAACAAGAGATGATCAGTATAAGTATTCAACAGGACCATATCCTGCGTGCTTTATCTTTGCTGGGGATCAAAAATATAGACTTTGACATGTTTTTTTTTTCAATTATTTAAATACAGTGGATACGGAAAGTATTCAGACCCCTTTCAATTTTTCATTGCACCCATTTGGTAAATTCAAAAAAGTTAATTTTTTTTCTCATTAATGTACATTAATTAATGTACACTCTGCACCCCATCTTGAATGAAAAAAAAAGAGAAATATAGACATTTTTCCAAATGTATTAACAAAGAAAAACTGAAATATCCCATGTCTTAAGTGTTCAGTCCCTTTGCTCACACACCCATATTTAAGTCACATGCTGTCCTTTTCCTTGTGATACTCCTTGAGATGGTTTTACTCCCTTATTGGAGTCTAGCTGTGTTTAATTAAACTGATAGGACTTGATTTGGAAAGGCACACACCTGTCTATATAAGACCTCACAGCTCACAGTGCATGTCAGACAAAATGAGAATCATGAGGTCAAAGGAACTGCTCAAGGAGCTCAGAGACATAATTGTAGCAAGGCACAGATTTGGCCAATGTTACAAAAGAATTTCTGCAATACTTAACTTTACTAAGAGCACAGTGTTCTCCACAATCCTTAAATGGAATAAGTTTGGGACCACCTGAAGTCTTCCTAGACCTGGGCGTACAGCCAAACTGAGCAATCGTGGGAGAAGAGCCTATGTGAGGGAGGTAAAGAAGAAACCCAAGATCACTGTGGCTGAGCTCCAGACATGCAGTAGGGAAATAGGAGAAAGTTACACAAAGTCAACTATCACTGCAGCCCTCCACCAGTTGGACCTTTATGACACAGTGGCCTGATGGAAGCCTTCACTCAGAAAGACATATGAAAGCCCACATAGAGTTTGCAAAAAAACACATGAAGGACTCCCAGACTATGAAAAACAAGATTCTCTGGTCTAATGACAGGAATATAGAACTTTTTGGTGATAATTTTAAGCGGTATGTGTGGAGAAAATGTCACGCGCTTAGATGGCGCTGACATTGTTGGATGCTGCTGTGTATGAGGTTTGTCTTTAAGAGCTGCATGGTTGATGGTTTTAAAGAGGACCTGTCACCAAACCAGGCATGGTGATCTAATTACAGCACTGGATGCAGCATGTCTGCTCCATCCAGGCAAGGGGTCACCCAGCACTTGAGCAGCCCTGTACCCCGAGATAATACACTTAGAAAACTTACATGCTCCAGCCATTAAGGAGGTGGCTAGGGACTGCAGCCAAGGGCAGATTCACACCCCCTGCATGTGTAATCTTCCAATCATTCTCTCCCTGTCTGCAGCATTTAAACAGAGTTTTCTTTCTCTCCCGTTTAGCCCCGCCCCTCAGGGGGCAGGGCTGACAGACTTTCTGGGAGAGGGAAAAAAAAACTCTGTTTAAATGCTGCAGACAGGGAGAGAATGATTGGCAGCGGTGGGCAGATTAAACATGCAGGGGGTGTGAATCTGCCCTTGGCTCTTGCCCCTAGCCACCTCCTTAGTGGCTGTAGCATGTAAGTTTTCTAAGTGTATTATCTCGGGGTACAGGGCTGCTCAAGTGCTGGGGACCCCTTGTCTGCATGCTGCAGACATGCTGCATCCAGTGCTGTAATTAGATCACCATGCCTGGTTTGGTGACAGGTCCTCTTTAAAGGTCCTTGCCTCCTGTGGTGTTCTCCAGAACTGCAGTCACTATTATGTTCAATTGTTGGTTCAGGAGTTAATGTGTGACTCACCTGGAATCCCTTCCCCCTGGCTTTAAATAGCCTTCCCTCTCATCTGTCAGGTGCTGCTGATAGCTATGTGCTCTAGGTCTTCGTGCTCTGCTGATGCTTTGCTGATGGGCTAAAGTCTTTCCTGGGGAGAAGCTGTGATTTCTGACCCTGTGGTGGAGGTAGGGGACCTCAGCCTAGGGCTTATAAGGAGTTTTAAGGTACAGGGTGGCAGCTCGGAACTCCTCACCATCAGAGGTACGTCCGAGATCAGGGCGAGCAAGGGACCCCAGCATTAGGGTCAGATTAGGCTCTCCTGACCCCCTTTTGCCCAATTCACCTACCTGTTACCTGATTCCTTTACCTCCCAAGCATGTCAGAAAACCAGGCACTGCTCATCACCTGCCAAATACAATCCCAACAGTGAAACATGGTGGTGGCAGCATCATGCTATGAGCATGTGTTTCAGCTGTACAGACAGGATGACTGGTTGCAATTGAAGGAGACATGAATGTGGCCAAGTACAGAGATACCCTGGATGAAAACCTCTTCCACCTTAAGCACACAGCTAAAATAACAAAGGAATGGCTTCAGGACAACTCTGTGACTATTCTTGACTGGCCCAGTCAGAGTCCTGACCTAAACACAATTGAGCATCTCTGCAGAGACCTGAAAATGGTTGTCCACCCACGTTCACCATCCAACCAGATGGAAATGGAGAGGATCTGCAAGGAAGAATGGCAGAGGATCCCCAAATCCAGGTGTGAAAAACGTCTTGCATCATTACCAAGAAGACTCACGGCCACGTTACACGTCCCAACATCGGCCCGATGTTGGATACAACGACGCAGGAGCGCGCACTTTTTGGGCAGAATTCCAAGAACGCTTAGGAGATGTTACACGGCGCGATATCGGCAGGCGATGTGTACGCCCCCTTGTACGGCCGACCCAGGAACGACCATTTAACATGGGAGAGAATAGGGGAAGTTGTACTCCACATCGTTGTTGGACTTTCACACAGCACGATCTGGCCACATCAACCATCCAATATCGGGCTGTTGGAGAGCATGCTCTCTTCTTCCCCGATATCGTTTTGGCATCATTCTTGCATCGCATTGAACTTTTACACCATACAACACACGAACGATATCGGGGCCAACACACGAACCACGTGACTTTTATCGGAGTTGGACTCCGATATCGGGACGTGTAAAGTGGCCATCATGGTTGTACTACTGTAGCTCAAAAGGGTGCTTCTACTCAATACTGAGCAAAGGGTCTGAATACTTATGCCCATGTGATATTTCAGTTTTTCTTTTTTAATAACTTTGCACAAATATCTACATTTCTGTTTTTTTTCAGTCAAAACGGGGTGAAAATGTACATTATTGAGAAAAAATGAACTTTTTTGAATTTACCAAATGACTGCAATGAAACAAAAAGTGAAAAATGTAAAGGGGACTGAATACTTTCCGTACTTACAGTACATGATTAAAAAAAATGGCGTAGTGTGTCCAACATTTTTAATACCCAGCGCAGGTAAATAAGACAGCTATTTACTTATTTTCAGATTGGGGAGCTCCATGGTTATTGACCCCTCCCCAGCCTCAAATTAGCAGCTCACAGCCACGCCAGATTTGGATGGAGCATCCATTAGTCCGGCTCATCCCGATTGCCCTAATTCGGTGGCAATCGGTTACTATAATTGGTTAATGACAGCTGTGTTTTGACAAAAATCACAGCTCCCATGAAGCCTTGGGTTGGTAATGGAGAGGTGTCTATGAAATACCCCCATTTCTAACCGTGTAAGTAAAAAGAGAAGAAAACACAAACACAAAAATTCTTTACTTTAAATAAAAAAAAAAACAACCTCTTTCACCAATTTATTAAACCCAAAACACCCCACCAAGTCCGACGTAATCCACACACAAAGTCCCATAAAGATCCCAGCTCTGTTATATCCAGAGGCCAGCGGTGACAATACAAGATGTGACCACTCACTGCGCTCTCCAAGACCCACTGAGAGCCTGCCAAAAGTGACTGCAAGTGAACTTAATGCTGGACTGTTTGAGTGCATGTCATGGTGGCAGCACACTCTGATAGTCCTTCAGTGAGTTCATCTGAGTACTTCTGGTGACTCACATGGTACCTGCTATGTAAGCCACCAGCTGTGACCTCAGGTGAACTCAATGACGAACTGTCGGAGTGCGTGTCACGGCAGCAATGCAATCCGACATTCTGGCAGCTTTGAGAACCGGAAGTCTTAAAGGATACTTTAAGGTAGACATTAAGGTTTCTGAGCTTCCCAGCTGTTGAGACACTGGAGCCTTTGAACTCTGGAAGAGTTCAAAGAGTCTAGATGTGCCTCCAGCTGGGAACTCCAGGAATCTCAAAGTCTCCCTTAAGCATACCTTTATGTTTTCCAGGCCTTACAGTAGCCAAAAGGCCTGGTGGCTGTAAACTCATGTAACCTTTAAAGCTAACAGAGTTCACAGCCACCGGGTCTTCCAACAGCTGTCAACCCAGTGATTTTAAGGGAGTCCTTAAAAGGAACCTTTAGGGTTCCTGGACTTCACAGCTGTATGTGCCATCAGCTGGGAAATCCAGGAAACTGAAAGTCTCCCATAAACGTTCCTTAAGGGTTTCTGAACCTCACAGATACCAGAAGAATCAGTGGCTGTGAACTCTTGTCACCTAGTCTAAAAAACAAGGTAGATAAATGGATAGATAGCTAGATTTATACATAGGATAAATAAATAGATAGACTACATTATTCTTCAATAACAATTTATGTGGTGGTTACGCTTTAAGTGCAAAATCTTTATAATAGCTTTTATTTCCATGCATAGGGAACATTGCACACTGTTTTTCAAATCAAAACATGAAGAGAAATGTATATAATTTTTAAATACATTAGAGAAAATAACATTAATGAAAATTATTCCAGCCCAGGATGCTTTGACTACATCCCACAAAATATATACTTGCAGTTGTTGCCTTTTCCTCAGAAACGGCATTTTTTATGTCACTCCACAAGTGTTTTGTCGGATTAAGGTCCAGGAATTGGGCAGGCCACTCCATAACCTCAATTTTGTTGGATTGGAACCAAGATTTTTTTCTATTTACTAGTATGTTTAGGGTCATTGTCTTGTTGAAACATCCATTTCCAGGACATTTCCTCTTCAGTGTAAATCCCCCGTCACACATAATGAGATCATTAGCGAGATTGTTATTAAGTCCCAGATTTTGTGACATAACAGCGATCTCGTTAACAATCTTGTTAAGTGTGACACTTATCAGCGATCAGGCCCCTGCTGTGAGATCACTAATCATTACAAAGTGCTCTGGGTCATTTTTTGATCATTGGTCTACCGCTGGTCAGCACGCATCGCTTCGTGTGACAGCGAGAGACCAGCGATCAGCGATCTTACAGGCTGGTAACCATGGTAAACACCGGGTATCTAGGCAGCGTGCGCTGCCTAGATACCAGGTGTTTATCATGGTTACCAGCGGTAAGCAGGGAGGACGCTGGTAACTATGATAAACACCGGGTATCCAGGCAGCGCACGCTGCCTAGATGCCCGCTGTTTACCATAGTTACCAGCGTCCTCCCTGCTTACAGGTAGCGCTAAGCAGGGAGGACGCTGGTAACTATGATAAACACCGGGTATGCAGGCAGCACTTGCTGCCTAGATACTTACTGTTTATCATAGACACCAGCGTCCTCCCTGCTTACAGGCAGCGCTAAGCAGGGAAGATGCTGGTAACTATGATAAACACCGGATATCCAGGCAGCGCGTGCTGCCTAGATACCTGCTGTTTATCATAGATTATTCACCATAGAAAGATATTAGTAAACCTAAATTTGTGCAGTAATCTAGAGGTTATACTTATTATTGTTAAAATTTTTACTTTTATTTGTTAATTTAAGATAGGGAGATATGCCCTTAGTATCAAACGGTATGGTGTTCTTTGCTAAAGATGGGAAAAGGGGGAGGTAACCCTGTTCTATCCCTAGTTCTCTCCCTACCTGACAACGGAGTTTTCAACACCTAATGAAAACCCCTGGTTGGTGTCCCGTACCACGACGGCTCACCCTTCTGGTCCTAAATCTATTTGGGTAAAGGACGTATGTGTGCAGAACCTCCCCTTCTTATAATATACCCGGGTGTCCTGTCTTACTGTTAACAGCCCAGGGAGTCCAGGTCAATCCCCTTAGACTCAGTGGTAGAAAAAATGATATACCACCTATGGGGTCAGTAATTATCAAAAATATAGTGGTGCCTCTCTAAAAATACATATCAGCGGCATGGAGGCAAGGGCTCAGTGGAAGTGATGGATGGTGTCACCATATAAGATATACCTACGACACACACCTCCAATCACATACAGATCTGCTTTACAGATCAAACAGCCCCCATCACAAGAGTGCACACACCATACACTAAATATAAAACAGACCCATATGTATACCAGACTCAACTATGCTCAGTAGTCACACCTTAACCCCAATTTGGTGAATCATACCAAAAGGGGACCAATTGTCAGGCAGGGAAATGGTTAACACTTTAGACCATGTAGGTAATGGTTATACTCATCTCATCCTGCAGAGGATAGCTCACTTGACGCATTTCCCCCAACCAAATGATGTCCTGGTGGGTTCCTCAGGAGTGAAATGCCTTCTCCATGAGGCCTCCAATACAGCCTCTGGTCGCCCAGGGTGGGGTCCTGATAAATCCCCTTCTCCACCCCTCTGTATTTCTCAATAAATGGCGGCCATTACCTCTGTCCATTCCTCCCTTATAAACCCTCTGGTGTAATGAATCAGAAAAGGGGGTGGCGTCGGCGTGCGTTCCAAATCGCTGCGTTTTACTTCTGGTTTGCGTTCCACAAACCGGAAGTACGTCACAAACAGCGATTACATGACCTCCAGGTCCATTAGGATAAAATGTCCCACTGGAGGAGGTGTGCACCCACTATATTGTTCCCCCAGGAACAAAAATACTTTAACAAAGGTTCCGGTCAGGTCACTTTATATTGTAAGATGTGCATGCAAGTGAACATTAGTTCCAAGACATCAGACAACCACAGAAATGGCGATAACTAAGCGGGGAAATCCTAATCTCATCATCTGATGACAAGAGGGGTAGCACTTATGAGAGAGCCGAAAAAAAAAAAAAAAAAAAAGGGGGGGGGGGAACCCCTCCAGCATCTCATAGTTATCACTACACTTAGCACTTTTGTAACGCCTGTGCCCCCTAGGGATATCTAGGGAGATCATGAATATAAACAGAGGTTGCTTAGGACGGCATTTTAGTGATATTATGAATATACCATACCCCACCCTACATTCATACCGTCACCATCATTATAAAGATAAACTAGCCATGTAATACTGACTACTTGATAAATATGAGTCCCAGATCCATTCTCGGATTAATAGACATATGGGGGTCTTACTTAGATATACAGAACCTGTAAAATCTGATACAGAGAGAAATAGGGCTACCAGGGCGTCTCTGCTTAAAGAAAGAGAACACTACTACAGGAAGGGCGTGAATGTAAGTTGTTCATTCAGACCACCCATCCCTGACGACTCCATAGGTAGATCCACCTGGTCTCTTTCTTGAGGATCATTTTATCCCAGTCTCCTCCCCTTGACGGTCTGTTCACCACTTCCACAATCCGAAAATTGAAAGCTTTTCAAGTCCCCACCATGTACCTCCTTGATGTGGCGTGCGATGGGGGTGTCCATCCCATTCCTGATATCTCCCAAGTGATCCCCAATACGTTTCTTGAAAGGTCTCTTGGTCTTTCCGATGTAATCTTTCGGACATGTGCATTGAAACAAATACACCACCCCTTCCGTTTTGCAATTGCCAAAGTGTCTCATCACGTACTCCCTCCCGGTGGTACTACTTTTGAAGGAGTCTGATTTTTCGACAAAATTGCAAAAAATGCATTTTCCACATCTATATGTTCCATTCTTACGGTGGTCTAACCACGTCCCCTGTTTTTTCGGTTGTGAATAGTGGCTATGGATCAGTTGGTCCCTGAGTGATCTCCCCCGTCTAAATGTAATGGCCGGAGTTTTGGGGATGAAGGGGCAACCTCCTTGTCCGCCAGAAGTATCCCCCAGTACTTCTCAAGGATGTTTCTCACATCCCCTGCTCGATCGTCATACGTCCCTATGACCCTCACAATATCATCCGATATTGATTTATCCCTTGGTCTAAGTAAGAGTCTCCCATTATTATCCACCGCATTTTTGAAAGCATCCTTCAAGACAGAGGAGGGATAGCCCTTCTCCAGGAAGCGTTTTTGCATCTCCCTTGCTTCCAAGTGGAACTTCTCAGTATCCGAGCAGTTGCGTCTAGCTCGCAAATACTGGCTTTTGGGATTCCCTTTTTTAGACTATAGGGGTGGTGGCTGTCCCACCTCAGAAGATCGTTGGTAGCCATTGATTTCCTATACATTGTGGTCTGCAAAGTACCACCCTCACCTTTGTAGATGGTGACGTCTAGAAAGTTGATCGACTTTCTTGAAGCTCCGAGGTGAACCTCAGACCCACTTGATTTACATTTAATTCTCTCAGGAAGCTGTCAAAGGTATCTTTATCCCCCCTAAAAGGATCATGACATCATCGATGTACCGCCCCCAGAACAATATCCGGGGGCCCACCAAGCTGTCCCGTCCTCGGGAAGACGACTGTGTCCTCCCACCAGCCCAGGAGCAGATTACATAGCTAGGGGCACAAGAACTCCCCATAGCTGTGCCCCTGAGCTGGTGGTAGAACCTCCCGTTAAAGAGAAAAAAGTTGTGGGTCAATAGAAAGATAACAGTGAGAGGACAAAACCGCTGTGTTCTTTAAATTGCACTCCCTTTGTTGGGACTGTTTGAGTGCATGTCATGGTGGCAGCACACTCTGACAGTCCTGCAGTGAGTTCATCTGAGTACTTCTGGTGACTCACATGGTACCTGCTATGTAAGCCACCAGCTGTGACCTCAGGTGAACTCAATGCCGAACTGTCGGAGTGCGTGTCACGGCAGCAATGCAATCCGACATTCTGGCAGCTTTGAGAACCGGAAGTCTTAAAGGATACTTTAAGGTAGACATTAAGGTTTCTGAGCTTCCCAGCTGTTGAGACACTTGAAGCCTTTGAACTCTGGGAAGAGTTCAAAGAGTCTAGATGTGCCTCCAGCTGGGAACTCCAGGAATCTCACAGTCTCCCTTAAGCATACCTTTATGTTTTCCAGGCCTTACAGTAGCCAAAAGGCCTGGTGGCTGTAAACTCATGTAACCTTTAAAGCTAACAGAGTTCACAGCCACCGAGTCTTCCAACAGCTGTCAACCCAGTGATTTTAAGGGAGTCCTTAAAAGGAACCTTTAGGGTTCCTGGACTTCACAGCTGTATGTGCCATCAGCTGGGAAATCCAGGAAACTGAAAGTCTCCCATAAACGTTCCTTAAGGGTTTCTGAACCTCACAATACCAGAAGAATCAGTGGCTGTGAACTCTTGTCACCTAGTCTAAAAAACAAGGTAGATAAATGATAGATAGCTAGATTTATACATAGGATAAATAAATAGATAGACTACATTATTCTTCAATAACAATTTATGTGGTGGTTACGCTTTAAGTGCAAAATCTTTATAATAGCTTTTATTTCCATACATAGGGAACATTGCACACTGTTTTCAAATCAAAACATGAAGAGAAATGTATATAATTTTTAAATACATTAGAGAAAATAACATTAATGAAAATTATTCAGCCCAGGATGCTTTGACTACATCCCACAAAATATATACTTGCAGTTGTTGCCTTTTCCTCAGAAACGGCATTTTTTATGTCACTCCACAAGTGTTTTGTCGGATTAAGGTCCAGGAATTGGGCAGGCCACTCCATAACCTCAATTTTGTTGATTGGAACCAAGATTTTTTTCTATTTACTAGTATGTTTAGGGTCATTGTCTTGTTGAAACATCCATTTCCAGGACATTTCCTCTTCAGTGTAAATCCCCGTCAACATAAGAGATCATTAGCGAGATTGTTGTTAAGTCCCAGATTTTGTGACGTAACAGCGATCTCGCTAACAATCTTGTTAAGTGTGACACTTATCAGCGATCAGGCCCCTGCTGTGAGATCACTAACATTACAAAGTGCTCTGGGTCATTTATTGATCATTGGTCTACCGCTGGTCAGCACGCATCGCTGCGTGTGACAGCGAGAGACCAGCGATCAGCGATCTTACAGGCTGGTAACTGGTAACCGGTTCTGGCAGCGTGCGGCTAGATACCAGGTGTTTATCATGGTTACCAGCGCTAAGCAGGGAGGACCTGTACTGATAAACATGGGATCCAGCAGGCACAGCTGCTAGAGCGCTGTTTATCTGTTACACGTCCTCCTGCTTACGTAGCGCTGCAGAGACCTGGCTACTATGATAACACGGTATGCAGTGCACGTGCGCTAGATACTCTGTTTATCATAGATACCAGCGTCCTCCCTGCTTACAGGCAGCTCTAAGCAGGGAAGATGCTGGTAACTATGATAAACACCGGTATCCAGGCAGCGCGTGCTGCCTAGATACCTGCTGTTTATCATAGTTTCCAGCGATGTGGAGATGGCTCCCTTGGTCTCTGGGGAGATCTGCCTGTTTGACATCTCCCCAGCGACCAAGTAACGACGCACCAACGATCCCTACAGGATCGTTATTGTTGTCGGGATCGCTGGTGCGTCATTGTGTGTGATGGGAGCTTTAGGCAATGTGACCTCTTCAAGTACTTTGATATATGCAAATTAGTCCATGATCCCTGGTATGCGGTAAATAGGCCCAGCACCATAGTAAGAGAAATGTGCCCATATCATGATGCATGCATCACCATGCGTAACTGTCTTAAGAGTGTACTGAGTCTTGAATTCATTGTTTGGGGGACATCTAAGTGTCTGTATCCCTTGAACCCAAAAAGAGCAATTTTACTTTCATCAGCACACACAATGTTTCTCCATTTCTCTTTAGGCCAGCTGATGTGTTCCTTGGCAAATTGTATCCACTTCAGCACATATCTTTTTTTTTTAAAGTGGGATTTTGAGGGGTGTTCTTGCTAATAGATTACCTTCACACAGGAGCATTCTAACTCTCACAGTATTCACAGGTAACTTTAGACTGTCTTTGATCATCTTGGAGCGGATCATTGGCTGAGCCTTTGCCATTCTGGTTATTCTTTGATCCATTCAAACAATAGTTTTCCATGTTCTTCCATGTCTCTCTGGTCTTGATTTTTATTTTAGAGCATTGGAGATCATTTTAGCTGAACAGCCTATTGTTTTCACTTATTTTAAGTTTTACCCTCTCCAATTAACTTTTTAATCAAAGTACACTATTTTTCTAAACAATGTCTCTAATCACCCATATTTCTTAGGCTTTAAGGAGAAATGCTGTACAACCTGTGCTGGCTTCACCCTTAAATAACGGCTACTTGGTTCACACCTGTTGCTTCACCAAATGATTGACCTCACTAATTGAACTCCACACTGCTATTATTTTAAAACAACCCCCTTTCACTTAATTATTCATATAGACCGACTCAAAAACATGCAGCTTATGAATGCTGAATCTTTTGTTTTTTTTAAGGCCGGCTTAACACTACGACTGGGATCCGCTTGAGGCAGACAGGCGCGGGGAGCTAGCCACGGTCCTGAAATGTCAGGAGGGGCCGGCGCTGAGCTTCAGCACCGTGGAGCTGTCCCCTCTGACAGATTAGGACCGCGACTCGTGGGGAGCTAGTCGTGGTCCTGAGTCATCAGCGGCTGCAGTTGCGTGCGGCTGCACACCGGACCCGGGCCAAATTAGCCCTCCAGTTCTGTGTGCTGATCCGGTCTGGGACTGTCTGCCTCAAGCGGATAGCCATGGATCGTATCCCAGCCTTAGTGTGAAGCCGGCCTAAAGTACTGGCACACGTGGCAATATTGCTGAGCAATTTCACTGGCAATTTGCTGGTTGCAGTGAAATCATGGACACATTGTTCCATTTGCACAAGACAACAAAATAGAACAATCTGTCCATGATTTCACTGCAACCAGCAAATTGCCAGTGAAATTGCTAGCAAAATTGCCACGTGTGACGGTACCTTAAGAGTCTACTGCATGAACTGGTAAATTGTTTGATATGTGATAATATAATTTATACCAAAAGCAGTGAATAATCTGTTTACTCATATTGGACTGCTGTTATTTTGAACAATACTGTAGATAGATGAATTGATATATGGAATGAATACATTTATAGATAGATGAATAGGTAGATAGATTTATAGATAGATGTCAAACAGCTACATAAATGTCCCCGCCCCCTTACATATTCCAAGCTTGCACCCTTTAGTGCCTTTCATGGGGCACTAAAGAGTTTTTTTAACCATATAATTAGCCAAAAAATAAATTATTTAAAAATAGCCAGTTAGGGCAAAGCAGACCGCTGCAGCATGCAGCCCACATATTGCAGCTTTACCTTGACTGGGAATTAAAAACAGAGATTACCCCACACTGTTTGTTTAAATTATTTATTTATAAATAATTTTTAAAAATAAACTTGGGGTTCCACCAAATTGTGTTCATTAACCAAGTAGAAGAATAAAGCTGGGGTCTTGTATTGTCAGGGTTGGGAGGGCCATTTTTAATGGGCCCTGACCAGCCTAAAAATAATGAGCTGCAGCCGCCCCAAAACTGACACCTCCAATAGATGCTTCAATCCTGGTGTTTCACCCCAGCTCTCCCTGCTGCCCTGGCAAATGGGGTAATGGTATTTGAAGTTGATGCCAGCTATGTAATATCAGTTGGCATTGAGCCCATGGACTAGTAATGTCAAGGCATCTTTGGTGATACTAGTGCATCTCAATGAATTAGAATTTTATCAAAAATAATGTAATATTGCCATGTTTCAGGGCGTTTCTGGGAACACTGAAACACATTGACTAACAAATCAATATTACATTCACCCTTTCATGCCTCCTGGAATATGACAGTGCGGTTTTTAACCATTCATCCTCCCTACTTTAATTTTCTAAGATAATGACCTTTGGGTTTTTATTGTCTGTAAAGGTACCTTTACATGCCACAACTACGGTGTAGTGACTGAGAGGCAATCAGGATTTTTGTCACGGTTGCCTTGAAATTGCTACGAAGTTGCAGCGTGTAATTGGGGAACCTGGTGGTGATTTTCGAAGTTGCTCCCAGTTGCGGTTTCAGAGCATTGTTCTAAAACCAGAGGCAACCCAGAAGGTGAATTGCCCTGGTTTTGGCGTGTGAACGAGGGATAGGGATGAAATCAGCGTCGCCTAGTGATTTCCCAGAGGCGTGCCACAGCGTGATGGATACCGCGCCCCATCAGCGATGATTGGTGGGGGCTACAGTGTAACCATTGGCTGTCCCTTCACAGGGGCTATATTTAAAGAGCTGTCCATTCACACTACACAAAAGACACAGAGGAAGATGGAGCCCGGAGCCCAGGAGCCGCGATCCCCAACCGGAGGGTGACAGCTGATATCCTGGTAATGTATATGCACAGCGCTGCATGCGGGGGGGGGGCCATCATGTGAGGTGGGGGCGCCAAACTTTGAGGGGGGCCTGTATGACTCGCGTATAAGCCGAGGGGGGGACTTTTCAGCCCAATTTTTGGGCTGAAAAACTCGGCTTATACGCGAGTATATACGGTAAATCCCAAACATTTGACATAGTCCAATGGGAGGTCACTCAATGACTCAGTCTCCCAGCATATGGGGGCATATTCAGAGAACGCATCCCCCATAGCCTAGAAGAGCAGGCACTGCCCGATTCTCACTCTGTGAGAGCCAGGAGTAAAATATGAGGTGACAACTAGAGATGAGCAAACTATCCAGACATGTTCGCCAATTTCATATCCGGCACCCACATTGCAGATTCGTTTCGTGATCGGAAACAAAAGCCATTTACAAAAAAAAGGTGAACATGACTTTATTTGGGAAAAATTTAGAAATTTTAAAATGACCCCTTAATCTTTGGGGCCAAAATGTTTACCAGAAGACCCAGATAGACATACAGATTTTGATGCAGATTCTCAAAATCTGTTTAAAAAACCCCATCAAATAACATACCATGGGCATGGGGTCCTACAAGCATATGGGGGGTCACGTTCACAGAAAGCATCCCTATATGCTGTGAGAGCATTCATGCACACACTCGTGACAGAGTGACAAGCGGTGCCAACACAAACATTATTGCAGCTCTAGCTCAGTGGGTCACACAGGGGCTATCCCGCAGGTTTGAACTGCACGCACTCCCTTATGTCACTGCTGCTCACAAGCGCTGTCTCATGATACAAGCAAAACATACCCACTACCTCTCACACGATATCGTGGCTCTCGCGAGAAAGCCTGAGTAATGAGTACTGACGCCACTGAGGTTATCTCAGGTCACACAGCAGGATTCCTTGCTGCATGATATCCACTGTGTAACCTGAAACAACCTCAGGGAAGTCACTCAGCATGTCACAATGCTGGTAAGGATGACTGGATACAGTCACTGATCTTGCCCCCCATATGTTGGACTACTTCAGCATTTTTTGCATTTCATTTTCTTTTTGTAATTTTTGTTTACATCCTTTTTTAAGGGGTTTTGGTGGGAAGGGAGACCTTAAACAAATGGATTTTAATTTAAAAAATGGAGAAAGAGGGATATATTGGGGTTCATTTTCAATTAAAATATTCATTGGTGTGGTTATTTGTGTCCTTACTTACTTGGCTAGTAATATTGGGCATCTTATTGATGCCTTGAAATTACTAACTTCTGGGCTTGCTGTTAGATGGCATTACCTAGCTGGCATCAACTCCAAATATCAATATCCTCTGTGCCAATGCACCAGGGCAGCAAGAAAGCTGGAGTAAAGCGCCCTGTGTCGTGCATTTTATAGGGAGTGGCCCTACTGTCTCCTGGGGCAGATTCTATTCCTTTCTGGAGCAGCTGTGGCCTGCTACTTTTTTCAAGATTTTAAAATCTTTTAAGATTTTAAAGTTTACGCATGTTTTCAGCTGTTCACGTGGTTGAATTGATGGATAGATAGATAGATAGATAGATAGATAGATAGATAGATAGATAGTAGATATACATATTTAGATAAATAATGTCCTACACCCTATATATTGCAATCTTACAAAAGCTACAAGTTACACTAAAGAGTATTTTAGCCTTGAATTTACTTAAAAATAAATAATTAATTAAAAATGCATGGGGTTCCTCCTATTTTTCATCACCAGCTAAGGTACAGCAGACAGCTGCAGCTTGCACACCACAGCTGGCAGCTTAACATTGGCTGTTAATCCAAAATGGAGGTCACCCCAAGCTATTTTTCCCTAATATTTATTTATAAATTATGCAATCATTTGAAACAAAAAGGTGTAGGGTCCCCCCCATTTAGGATCACCAGCAAAGGTAATGCAGGCAACGGAGGTCTGGTATTCTTAGAGTGGAAAGGTCCATTGTTCATAGGCTCTCATCACTATAAAAATAGGTGGCGCCCGCCCCAGAACTGGTGCCTTCATAAGATGCACCAATCCTGGCGCTTTACCTTGGATTTTATCACTGCCCTGGTGTGATGACAGTCGGGATAATAGAAGGGGTAAATGACAAGTGAGTATCATTATCTATCATCAACACTTGAAATGGTAATGTTGAGGCATCAATGATACCCCCACATAACCTATCCAGCGATTAAATATTTAAAAAAACACAGACACAGAGAAATAATCCCTTATTACAAAGGAAACACAAGGAGAAAATTATTTCATTGTAATTAAAACACATAGACAACAACCTGTTGTCACCCATTTATTAAGAAAAACATACCCTCTGATGATAATCCATAGCAATGTCCCTCGAAGATCTGCAATTCTGCCAAATCCCTGTGAGCAGACAAATGTCCATTCACCTGAGGCAGCAGACTCACACTGACACACGTCCGTGCTGTGAGAGAGTTCATCTGAAGATTCTGCAGAGAAGTGCATGCTCTGTCCTCACATGAACTGTCTAACATCACAGCTCAGCTCAGAAAGCAGGCTGTCAATGTCTGAGGCCTGGAAGCAATGTGACAGCAGCACTGAAGCTTGGTAAGTAGGCCTTTGATTTTGCCTTCCATTGATTTGAATGGGGCTTGGGAGATCAGCAACCTGTTCACCGATCTATTTAGTGAACTTATGTCTATCTGGCGAACAGAGCCAAAACCAAACATCTGAATGTTTGCTTATCTCTAGCTGTAAGGCCTGCAAACTTTAAAGGAACATTTAAGGGAGCCTTTAAGGTTACTGAAGGGGAGTTCACAGCCTCCAGGTATCCCAACACCTGGGAAGTCTAGAAACTTTTAAGGCTCCATTTAAAGGCTCCCTTGAAGTCACTAAATTGACAGCTGTTGCAAGACCTGATGGCTATGATCTCTGATAGCCATAAAGAGTACCTAACTCCACAACCGCTGGATCCTCCATCAACTGTGAAGCCCAGATATCTTAAAATAGAGGTCCCCAACTCCAGTCCCAAGTGGCTGCTAACAGTTTTTTCAGGATTTCCTTAGTATTGCACAGGTGATAATATAATCACCTGCACTGATGATGATTCCAACCCCTGTGCAATATACTAAGGCAATCCTCAAAACCTTCACTTTCGCAACCCTTGAGGACTAGAGTTGGGGAACACTGCCTTAAAAGGAGTGTTTAAGGGAGACTAACATTCCTGGATTTCCCAGCTGCTGAAACATCTGGCCCACAGGTGGCCCAACAGCTGGGAAGCCCAGGAACCTTATAATAATATCATAATATTTATTCATTTATATAGTGCTATTAATTCCGTAGCACTTTACAAACGTTTGCAACACTGTCCCCATTGGGGTTCACAATCTAAACATCTTATAAGTATGTCTTTGAAGTGTGGGAGGAAACCAGAGTACCCAGAGGAAACCCATCCAAAACACAGGGAGATAATACAAACCTCTTGCAGATGTTGTCCTTGGTGAGAATTGACACCAGGACCCCAGTGCTGCAAGGCTAACCACTGAGCCACCGTGCTGCCCAACCTTCTACCAAGTCTACCTTAAGTGTCCTTTAAGGCTTCCAGTCTTTAAAGCTTCTGGATGTTTGGACTGTGCAGCTACCATTATACGCATTCCAACAGTCCAGTTAAACTGAGGTCACATCTGGCGGCTCACATAGCAGGTACTGTGAGAATCAACAGATGTGACCTAAGGTGACCTCAGTGCAGGACCTTCTGAGTGTGCTGCCACCGTGACATGTGCTCTGATAGTGCAGCATTGTACTCACTTGGAATCTACACTACACTTGTAGTCTCTTCAGGCAACTCTCACGGTTCTGTCAGTGTGTCACGGAGGCAATGGTGAGCAATTTAGTTTTGCAATGTCTCCGCTGACCATGGCATTTGGATGCAGCAGGGCCGGGATCTTTGTGGGCTATCATGTGAACTACGTAAGACCTGTGGGGATGTTTTGTGGGTTAATAAATTAGTGAAACAGGATATGTTTTTTATTTCAAATAAACGATTTTTTGTGTGTTTTTTTTTGTTTTTACTTACGGGGTTAGTAATCACGGTGTCTTATAGATATCTCTCAATAACCAATTTTTTACAAATTACAGCTGTCATCAACTCCTTATTTTACCCATTTTACCAGTGGCAATTTTTTGTTGTTTCACTATACCTGCCAATCAAAGTAATGCCAGTAGTAAAGATGGCTATGGCATTACCTTGACTGGCAAGCAATCCCAACAGGTTTAGTGGCAGAAAATCAGGTGCCAAACATGTGGGGAGGTGACTTTGAATTTATAAGGCGAATACAAGAATACTCGCCAAGCAATGAGTATTCCAAATACCCTAACATTTGTGTGAGTAATAAATAATGCTGGATATATTCACTTATCACTAGTTGGCTACTTCGCCACCAGCAATTACATCACCATCATGTGGTTTTTAAAGTGCTTATATTTTAATATCAGGTTTTGTGCCACCCATTTGAAGTATGTTTTGACTTCCATAGCTAACGCTTTGTCTCGCATTCAGTGGGAACGGTTTCAGGAGCTAGTGCTGGATGCAGAGCAGTAACTGTCCCTCTGGCCCCACCAGCTATGGGATCTGGTTCCTGTGCAGCATTAAATTTGTTAAGCAATACAGTTACTCATGGCATTTGAAGCAAAATACGTTTTGCATAGCGATAATGACAGGATCTTGCTGATTCATTTGAGGAAAGATTATGGGAGCCTGATCAGGTTTATCTTTTGTTGTATCTTATATATAAAACCCGAAGGCCACTTCCTGAAAAGGCGAAGGCCACTTCCGTGACGGACTTCGCCCAGGGGCTGGTGACGTCAGCCAGTGCAGGGCCCCCCTGCTACAGGCAGTGGCACAGGAACGTTCCGAACTCGGAAGTTCCGTGTGCCCTCCAGCCACTCCCCTCCACCCTCTGCCCTCCAGACACTAGCCTACATACCGGGGGGCAGGGGGGGGCCATTGCCCGCCACCTCGGGGGGCCACACAAGCCCTGGGGGTACCCGTGCTCCCTGCCGCGCGCCTGGAGAGGAGGGAGGGCGGGACTTCCTCTCCTGCAGCTCTGGCCGCCCCTCCTCTCCTGCTACAGTACACCTGATGGCCAGCCCGCGGTGAGTCTGCCCTGCCGGCTCCAGCAGCCTCTGCCCTACGCTCACGCCCTGCCTCCAGCCTCCTGCCTGCCTCTGCCCTCCAGCCTCCTCTGCCCTGCCCTCTGCCCTCCAGCCTTTCTCTGCCATGGCCTCTGCCCTCCAGCCTCCTCTGCCCTGGCCTCTGCCCTCCAGCCTCCTCTGCCCTGGCCTCTGCCCTCCAGCCTCCTCTGCCCTGGCCCTCTGCCCTCCAGCCTTCTCTGCCCTGCCTCTGCCCTCCAGCCTCCTCTGCCCTGGCCTCTGCCCTCCAGCCTCCTCTGCCCTCAGCTCCTCTGCCCTGGCCTCTGCCCTCCAGCCTCCTCTGCCCTGGCCTCTGCCCTCCAGCCTCCTCTGCCCTGGCCTATGCCCTCCAGCCTCCTCTGCCCTGCCTCTGCCCTCCAGCCTCCTCTGCCCTGGCCTCTGCCCTCCAGCCTCCTCTGCCCTGGCCTCTGCCCTCCAGCCTCCTCTGCCCTCCCTCTGCCCTCCAGCCTCCTCTGCCCTGCCGCCTCTGCCCTCCAGCCTCCTCTGCACTGGCCTCTGCCCTCCAGCCTCCTCTGCCTGGCCTCTGCCCTCCAGCCTCCTCTGCCCTGGCCTCTGCCCTCCAGCCTCCTCTGCCCTGGCCTCTGCCCTCCAGCCTCCTCTGCCCTGGCCTCTGCCCTCCAGCCTCCTCTGCCCTGGCCTCTGCCCTCCAGCCTCCTCTGCCCTGGCCTCTGCCCTCCAGCCTCCTCTGCTCTGGCCTCTGCCCTCCAGCCTCCTCTGCCCTGGCCTCTGCCCTCCAGCCTCCTCTGCCCTGGCCTCTGCCCTCCAGCCTCCTCTGCCCTGGCCTCTGCCCTCCAGCCTCCTCTGCCCTGGCCTCTGCCCTCCAGCCTCCTCTGCCCTGGCCTCTGCCCTCCAGCCTCCTCTGCCCTTCAGCCTCCTCTGCCCTGGCCTCTGCCCTTCAGCCTCCTCTGCCCTGGCCTCTGCCCTCCAGCCTCCTCTGCCCTGGCCTCTGCCCTCCAGCCTCCTCTGCCCTGGCCTCTGCCCTTCAGCCTCCTCTGCCCTGGCCTCTGCCCTCCAGCCTCCTCTGCCCTGGCCTCTGCCCTCCAGCCTCCTCTGCTCTGGCCTCTGCCCTCCAGCCTCCTCTGCCCTGGCCTCTGCCCTCCAGCCTCCTCTGCCCTGGCCTCTGCCCTCCAGCCTCCTCTGCCCTGGCCTCTGCCCTCCAGCCTCCTCTGCCCTGGCCTCTGCCCTGGCCTCTGCCCTCCAGCCTCCTCTGCCCTTCAGCCTCCTCTGCCCTGGCCTCTGCCCTTCAGCCTCCTCTGCCCTGGCCTCTGCCCTCCAGCCTCCTCTGCCCTGGCCTCTGCCCTCAAGCCTCCTCTGCCCTGGCCTCTGCCCTCCAGCCTCCTCTGCCCAGGCCTCTGCCCTCCAGCCTCCTCTGCCCTGCCCTCTGCCCTCCAGCCTCCTCTGCCCTCCCCTCTGCCCTCCAGCTTCCTCTGCCCTGCCCTCTGCCCTCCAGCCTCCTCTGCCCTGGCCTCTGCCCTCCAGCCTCCTCTCCCAGTCCTCTGCCCTCCTGCCTCCGCTCTCCTCTCCCAGTCCTCTGCCCTCCTGCCTCCGCTCTGCTCTCCCAGTCCTCTGCCCTCCAGCCTCCACTCGCTTCTCCCTGTCCTCTGCCCTCCAGCCTCCGCTCTACTCTCCCTGTCCTCTGCCCTCCAGCCTCCGCCCTCCTCTGCCCTCCAGCCTCCGCTCTCCTTTCCCTGTCCTCTGCCCTCCAGCCTCCACCCTCCAGCCTCCGCTCTGCTCTCCCTGTCCTCTGACCTCCAGCCTCCGCTCCCCTCTCCCTGTCCTCTGCCTTCCAGCCTTCGCTCTCTCTCCCTGTCCTCTGCCCTCCAGCCTCCGCTCTCCTCTCCCTGTCCTCTGCCCTCCAGCCTCCTCTCTCCTCTTCCTGTCCTCTGCCCTCCAGCCTCCACTCTCCTCTCCCTGTCCTCTGCCCTCCAGCCTCCGCTCTCCTCTCCCTGTCCTTTGCCCTCCAGCCTCCGCCCTCCTGCCTCCCACCTTCTCTGCCCTCCAGCCTCCGCTCTCCTCTCCCTGTCCTCTGCCCTCCAGCCTCCAGCCTCTGCTCTCCTCTGCCCTCCAGCCTCCACTCTCCTCTCCCTGTCCTCTGCCCTCCAGCCTCCAGCCTCCGCTCTCCTCTGATCTCCAGCCTCCGCTCTCCTCTCCCTGTCTTCCAGCCTCCGCTCTCCTCTCCCTGTCCTCTGCCCTCCACCCTCCGCTCTCCTCTCTCTGTCCTCTGCCCTCCAGCCTCCGCTCTCCTCTCCCTGTCCTCTGCCCTCCAGCCTCCGCCCTCCAGCCTCCGCCCTCCTCTTCCCTCCAGCCTCTGCTCTCCTCTCCCTGTCCTCTGCCCTCCAGCCTCCGCTCTCCTCTGCCCTCCAGCCTCCACTCTCCTCTCCCTGTCCTCTGCCCTCCAGCCTCCACCCTCCAGCCTCCGCTCTGCTCTCCCTGTCCTCTGCCCTCCAGCCTCCGCTCCCCTCTCCCTGTCCTCTGCCTTCCAGCCTTCGCTCTCCTCTCCCTGTCCTCTGCCCTCCAGCCTCCGCTCTCCTCTCCCTGTCCTCTGCCCTCCAGCCTCTGCTCTCCTCTCCCTGTCCTCTGCCCTCCAGCCTCCTCTCTCCTCTTCCTGTCCTCTGCCCTCCAGCCTCCGCTCTCCTCTCCCTGTCCTCTGCCCTCCAGCCTCCGCTCTCCTCTGCCTGTCCTTTGCCCTCCAGCCTCCGCCCTCCAGCATCCGCCCTCCTCTGCCCTCCAGCCTCCGCTCTCCTCTCCCTGTCCTCTGCCCTCCAGCCTCTGCTCTCCTCTGCCCTCCAGCCTCCGCTCTCCTCTCCCTGTCCTCTGCCCTCCAGCCTCCGCTCTCCTCTGCCTGTCCTTTGCCCTCCAGCCTCCGCCCTCCAGCATCCGCCCTCCTCTGCCCTCCAGCCTCCGCTCTCCTCTCCCTGTCCTCTGCCCTCCAGCCTCTGCTCTCCTCTGCCCTCCAGCCTCCACTCTCCTCTCCCTGTCCTCTGCCCTCCAGCCTCTGCTCTCCTCTGCCCTACAGCCTCCGCTCTCCTCTCCCTGTCCTCTACCCTCCAGCCTCCACTCTCCTCTCCCTGTCCTCTGCCCTCCAGCCTCCGCTCTCCTCTCCCTCTCCTCTGCCCTCCAGCTTCCGCTCTCCTCTCCCTCTCCTCTACCCTCCACCTTCCGCTCTCCTCTCCCTCTCCTCCGCCCTCCAGCCTCCACTCGCTTCTCCCTGTCCTCTGCCCTCCAGCCTCCGCTCTACTCTCCCTGTCCTCTGCCCTCCAGCCTCCAGCCTCCGCCCTCCAGCCTCCGCTCTCCTCTCCCTGTCCTCTGCCCTCCAGCCTCCGCTCTCCTCACCCCTCCATATGCAATGTACAGTATGTGTGTATATGTGTGTATGTACGCACTTCCGTCACTTTGTCCACACTTCCCTCAACTTTGTACACACACACACATACACACACACTCCGCTATACTTACCACCGGCCCTGCGTCCGCTGCCTGGATCCTCAGTCGACATGTCGCTGCCCCCAAACTACTGGATCCAATATAGCGTCCAAGATGTCTCGCAAAACTACCCGGACAACATATTGGATCCAGTCGTCCGGGGGCGGCGACATGTCGACTCAGGATCCAGGCGGCGGGGAAGACGCAGGGTCGGTGGTAAGTATACCGGAGTGTATGTGTGTGCTTACCACTCTGCCCACGGCGCTGCGCTGACCACTCTGCCCACGGCGCTGCGCTGACCACTCTGCCCACGGCGCTGCACTGACCACTCTGCCCACGGCGTTGCACTGACCACTCTGCCCACGGTGCTGCGCTGACCACTCTGCCCACGGCGCTGCGCTGACCACTCTGCCCACGCCGCTGCGCTGACCACTCTGCCCACGCCGCTGCGCTGACCAATCTCACCGCACTCACTGCTAACCACTGAGCCACCCCACTCACTGCTAACCTCTGAGCCACTGCACTCACTGCTACCCACTGAGCCACTGCACTCACTGCTAACCACTGAGCCACCGCACTCACTGCTAACCACTGAGCCACCGCACTCACTGCTAACCACTGAGCCACCGCACTCACTGCTAACCACTGCGCCACCGCACTCACTGCTAACCACTGCGCCACCGCACTCACTGCTATCCACTGAGCCACCGCACTCATTGCTAACCAACCACTGAGCCACCGCACGCAGTACTAACCACTGAGCCACTGCGCAGTGCTAACCACTGAGCCACCGCGCAGTGCTAACCACTGAGCCACCTCTATACACACAATTAATTTCACCTCACTCCCCTAACTATCGGGCTGCCATCTAGTATACAATAATTGGCAAAGCATTTGAGGATGGTTTGTCCTTTTTAGTTTTAGGTAAGATAGCAGGGTTAGTATTTTTCTTGATAAGTTGATGGGATGTTACCAAAGATTTCCTGGCCCATCAACCTCTGAATATGTTTTGTATTAGACATGGGACAGCTGCTGGGATATCTTAAGGATATTTGTAGGATGGAAAAAGAATGTTGTTTGTTTTGGATGGCATCTGATTTTGCTTTTCTTGGCATATTCCCAGTGGGTGAGCTTGTGAGCAACAGAGACATCACATTGGAACGTAAGTCTGTAGACTTGAACTGTGTGTTCATTGGTCAGTGGAAGTTGGCTAAAATCAGGTAATATGTTAGACCACACATATTGTAAATGGGTATAATTATACTTTCTCCCTCCACCACCCCCATTTTCATCTGTTTTTTTATTTTTTACATTTCAGGAACCCCCTTGTTGGTTTGGGTTCAAGGACACACATTTATTGAAGCTCTATTTGGGCTGATGTATATCTCCAGGGAAACTGTGTTGGTACTGTGGATCAGGGACATGCTTTGTAGTAGGGTAATGCCAGAGTTGCATTTTCATATTATATTAGACCAATCACCTTATATTCTTTTGCTGCTCGCAGATGGGAGTGACTTAAGCTCGAGGACTTTGAGGGACTTGATCCAGGACATCAAGGAAGACTGACTGCCTTATGCTCTTCGTCGTCTACATGGGTGTGATATTGATTTGGTCAAATATTGTTGCCCACTTGACATGGAAATGGGCGTTTGGGGGAGATTCGCGAGTATTAACAAGGCATGTATTAAAAGTTAATCAGGAAGTGTCTCATTTTGGTGTACACAATGGGAGAGTAGTAGTACTGCACACAGACCTGGAGGTTCCCTCTCAAAAATTTTTGAAGTAGAATAGAGTCCATTTGAACACCACTAGTATAGATATTTGGGCATTAGCCTTAAAGGAGGATGTGGGGAAGGCCTTGTGTTTGTGGTGGTACTCGCAAGCATAAAGGGTCATGTGTGCTTGCTGGTTGAGAAAAGATCCCTGGGACTTAAGTGAAAGGTTTCATGACTTGTAGGTATGCCCTATGTGGCAGTTTAGAAATTAAGTGACTGGCTGTTACTAGTTATTTGTGTGTATATCTTAGGGGAGGAATATAGGTAAGATAAACATAGGATTTAGGACCTTTTGACTGGTGGATGGGAGGAACTGATGTGCGGGTATACATCACCAGGTTCATTGGGGCATCAGCTAACTTTTAGCGTAAATGGGTACTGACAATATGCTGCCTGCTCAACCTATTGTTAATCTTAGATAGGAACTGCCAGAGAACAAAAGTAGTGTGGCTTGTTTTATTTGTTGCAGTAGTAGGTGGGAAAAAGAGGGGGAGATGTTTGAAGGAGGATAGCACTAATGGACAGGGGATCATTCTGACGGATAGATAACCACCTGGCTAATTGTGAGCAGGTCTCTACTTAACTCAGGTCTTAGGGTACCGTTACACATCGCAATATCGTTCCGATATCGCATACAATTTCACGGGAGCGCGCACATTTTTGGCACTTGTCCAAGATCGCATAGTAGATGTCACACAGGGAGATATCGGCAGGCAACGCAACTAGGATGTTGTTCGCACTTTTTTCGCGCTGGGTATGAGCAACCCAGGGACCGAGCATTAACATTGTAGTAAATAGGGGAAGTTGCAAACAAGATCGTAGTTGCGCCGTCACACAGCACAATCATGCCACATCACATATGCAATATTGTACGGTTGAAGTGCTTGCACAATCTTCTTGCAATATCGTACCTATGATTTTTTTCGAGTCACATTGCCCATTTACACAACACAATGCACGAACGATATCAACTGCAACAGCCGTACCGCGTGATTTTTTATCAATTTTGAATTGCGATATTGCGATGTGTAAAGATACCCTTAGGCTGGTTTCACATTGCGATTTTGTTAAATCCGATGCTGTCCGATCAAAATCGGACAGCATCGGATCCGAATTAGCCCCCATGGTCTCCAATGGGGATCGGATCAGATTTGAACTTAATGGCATCCGATTTGCCTCTAATCCGATTCTGTCCTATTTTTTTCAGTAGCCAAAATCGTAGATTGCTGCGATTTTGGCTTCCAAGTGAAAAATCAAATCGGATCTGATTCGTTCCAATTAAAATAAAATGGTAGTCTATGGGGATCAGATCGGATGGAAAATCGGATCCGATTTTCTGTATTGAGCATGCTCAAACTCCCAGACCACTCCCAAAACCTCCCCTAGCCCTCCTCCAGCCCTCCCTCAGCGGGCGGAGTTCCATTTAAATCGGATCTGTCAGAAATCGGACCGATGGCATCCGATGCTGTCTGATTTTCATCGGACAGCATCGGACTTAACAAAATCACAATGTGAAACCAGCCTTAGTGGGACATTTTGAATGGGCAACATTTAGCCCAGTGACCTCAAGCCATTGAGGCATGCCTGAAGGCAGTGAGGAGGAGCAGTAAGTTTGTTGAAAGTGGTGGAGTAGAGCTTTCAGATTCACCCAACTTCTTTTTATGTTTTTTTATGCTATGCATACTGTAAGATAGCGAGCCGGGGGACTCGCTTGCTGCGTAATGACGTCAACACATGTATAATTTTGCAAATGTCTACCCGTTTATTTCTCACAGGCATCTAATAAATAGGGTAGTACAATAAAGATTTATCAAAAGAACATCACATAATACATTACTTTACACAATACATTACATAGAATATTGCACATATACAATTACAGTAACCCGGGACCTGTAACCACGACTCCTTCCCCATTGGAGCTCTATCAATACATTTTACAGTACATACGTTACCTATCAACAATAACACTTCTAGGCTCAGTACAGGGATTGGCAACACTAGTAACCCGTGGGGCGAACCACAAGTTACCCACTATGGGAGCCCTTCAAACCCCTGCTTCTGACCTCTCATACACTACATTAATTCGCCTCCCGAAGGGCTACATTCATTCGGGTTCATCAGGTCCTGTAACTGACTACTTGAGTCGGACCTAAGGGCGGCTATGCCCGCCTGGCACAATACATAAAATCGCCTCCCGAAGGGTTACATTCATTCGCCTCCCGAAGGGCTACATTCATTCTGGCTAATCAGGTCCTTTGACTACTTGAGTCGGTCCTAAGGGCGGCTTTGCCCACCTGGCACAATACATAAAATCGCCACCCGAAGGGCTACATTCATTTGCCTCCCGAAGGGCTACATTCATTCCGGTTCATCAGGTCCTTTAACTGACTACTTGATTTGGACCTAAGGGCGGCTATGCCCGCCTGGCACAATACATAAAATCGCCTCATGAAGGGCTACATTCGTTCGCCTCCCGAAGGGCTACATTCATTCGCCCCCCGAAGGGCTATATTCATTCCGGCTCAACAGGTCCTTTAACTGACTATTTAGTCTGACCTAATGGCGGCTGTGCTCGCCTGGCACAATCTACGCACAGGGCATACAGTTCACTCAAGTCTACAGGAACTGCCTTCTTACCAGGCACGGATCCGGGTCTCGCTACCTGAATCACAGGTCCACCATGCATCCCCACGGGCTCCTTCCCGGACGTGGGGCGAACCACATCCGGACCAGCGTCCATCAGGTCAGCCATGGCTTCCCCACTCCAGGCGCTGCAACAACCCCGGTCCTGGCTACCAGCATGGAGCTAGCATACTCCCTTCACCATCTCTCATCATGGCGGTCTGGACTATCACACTCAGTCCCTCACAGAGACTGGATCTGCATCTCTCTCTGGATGTCTCAGGCTGACTGATCTCAGAAGTCTGTGAAATCTCTCAATCTCTCAGCTGGCAGGCTCTTATCGTGCCTGCCACGCCCACATGGACACACCCACTTAGCTGCCGTAATCAGCCTCCTCTAGTTCCTATACAGCTGCTAAGCTATGTCCCTGATCTCTACAGCTTCCACACAGCTGATTTTAACTCCCTGTGTTTCGGGTTGGTTCACACAGTACACACAATGCTCTCAGCCGCTCATTCGTCTCATGAATCCTTCATACATTGACACACTGGGTGCCGGACATGATTACACAACACACCTATGGTACAACCCGGCTCATGTGCACAGGATCCTATACTGATCCTGCATGCGATGCGTTCAGGCCATGGGGACATGCCGGCTGTGCCTCACATACCCCCTCCCTGTTCAGACCAGTGAGGGAGGAACACACTGCCATAGAAGTCGGGCAACGGTGCTGCACACTGTGGCGCCGTGCCAGGCTTGCATACCTATCACACCTGTAAACCATGTCCTGCCTCCCCCCTCCTTGTTCAGACCAATGGGGATGGACACACTGCCATGGAAGTCGGGCAGCGGTGCTGTACTTAGTGGCACCACTCCCGAGTTGTATCTGTGACTCCTGTCCAACCTCCCACTCCTTGCTCAAACCAGCAGGGGTGAACACAGTAACAGAGTCCTTTGAGAATCCGGATATGGTGCTGTCTTGGCAACTTTGTGACACCTAGGCCACCGGAACCTTGAGCACACCGACTTTGTCTTCGAGACCCCTAGGGCCTCCCGATACTTTGAGTGCAACGTTTTCGTGACCTCACCAGGCCACCGGCAAGATGCTTGGGTGCGTCATGCGGTCGCCCATAGCAACCAAGTCCATATAAAGTACACCAACACATAGTCCATAAAAATGTCCATATAAGGTGCCACTGCACCACAGCCCTTGGCTGTACCACCCCCCTGGGCTATCATTGCTCTTACTCAGCAGGCTTGCTTGCCCGCATTATCCACCATAAGTAAGGCAGCGAGCCGGGGGACTCACTTGCTGCGTAATGACGCCAAAACGTGTCTAGAATTGTATATGTGCAATATTATATGTAAAGTATTGTGGAAAGTAATGTATTATGTGATGTGTTTATGTTAAATATTTAATGTACTACCCCGGTTATTGATGCTGGTAAGAAATAAATGGGTAGACATTTGATAAATTATAGACACGTGTTGGCGTCATTACGCAGCAAGCGAGTCACCCGGCTTGCTACCTTACAATACTTATTGAATTCTTTCTTATGTTATATTCATTGGTGATTGTTATTTAACCCCTTTACGACTAATGACGAGTATACTCGTCATGAAAAGATGTCAGTTCCCGCATCATGACGAGTATACTCGTCATGGCTTTGAACTGTCACTGCTTCTAAACAAACAGTGACAGCTCAATGCTAAAAGCTGTCAGTGACAGCTGAGGGTCAGGGGAAGAGGTGTGGGGACCCTTGTTAACCCCTTCACCCCCCCCTCCCCAATCATACTTATCTGCCGGCGGGCTGCACTGCACCCGCCGGCCATTATCTAATACTCCAGCGTCCCCTGTGTCTTTTCCCCGCTCCGTCCAGCCCCCCCTGTGAGCTGTCCAGCCCCCCCGTGTGTGCTGCCCAAGTCCCCCCTGTGTCCAGTTCCCCCTGTGTCCGGCCGGCACCCCCTACCCCGGTCCCCGCCAACCACCCGCTCTCCTCCTTCAATAGTATTTTCTGCCGGTGGGCTCATGTGCCCGCCGGTAAAGTTGCAGGGCCCCCTCCCCCCTGCTCGTGTCCCCCCTGCTCACGCCCCCCTGCTCATGCCCCCCCTGCTCATACTCACCCCCCAGCCCCGCTCACCTATCCCGTCGGGCTGCACGCGCCGGTGCACCCGCCCGCACCGTCGGCCTCCGAGTCCTCTGCAGTCTCCGGTGTGGCTCTTCCTCTTCTCAGGGGCTACTCCTCATCGGTGGGTAAGTATGAATGAATGAATGAATACATGGATGTGTGGATGGATGGATTGATGGATGGATGGATGGATGGGTGGGTGGATGGATGGGTGAATAAATGGATGTGTGCGTGCGTGGATGTGCGTGTGCGTGAATGTGTGTGTGGATGTGCGTGCGTGGATGTGCGTGTGTGGATGTCAGCGTGCGTGCGTGGATGTGTGCGTGGATGTCATCGTGCATGAATGTCAGCGTGCGTGGATGTGCGTGCATGGATGTGCGTGCGTGGATGTGCGCATGTGTGGATCTGTGCGTACGTGGATGTGTGCGTATGTGGATGTGTGCGTGGATGTCAGCATGCGTGCATGGATGTGTGCATGCGTGGATGTCAGCGTGCGTGGATGTGCGTGCATGGATGTGCGTGTGTGGATGTGCGTGTGTGGATGTGCGTGCGTGGATGTACGTGCGTGGATGTGCGTGCGTGGATGTGCATGCGTGGATGTCAGCGTGCCTGGATGTGTGCATGTGGATCTGTGCGTACGTGGATCTGCGTGGATGTGGATGTGCGTGGATGTGTGCGTGGATGTCAGCATGCGTGCATGGATGTGTGCATGCGTGGATGTCAGTGTGCGTGGATGTGCGTGCAAGGATGTCAGCGTGCGTGGATGTGTGGATGTGCGTGCTTGGATGTGCGTGCGTGGTTGTGTGCGTGCGTGGATGATGGGTGCATAGATGGATGGGTGCAACAAGGGATCAAGTGTCATCTTGTTGTAGTCTCTGGGATCATAGTCATGGTGCACTGTATAACAGATCATTGTCATACAGTGCACCATAACTCTGACCCCCAAGACTGTAGAAAGAGGACAATTGATCCCTTGCTGCAGTCTCTGGATTGAGCAGAGGCGATCGAGCGTCGTGGGACGTTCGTTGTGGACTACGTCGGAGGCGATCGAGCATCGTGGGACCTTCGTTGTGGACTACGTCGGATCTTTATAATAAAGATGGAGTCCGAATTTTGTTTGTGTTTTTTTTTCAAATAAAAAGATTTTTCTATGTGTGTATTTTCTGACTATTTATCAGAGATTCCTAATGGTGGGTCTAACATTGGCCCTATATTATGAATCTCGGGCTTAGTGCCAGCTGCCAATAAAAAGCTGGCATTAACCCCTTTATTACGCAGTTTGCCACCGGCAGCAGGGCAACTAGAAGAGCATGGGTACAGCGCCAGAAAATGGCGCTTCAATGAATGCGCCATTTTCTGGGGCGGCCGCAGGCTGCAATTCGCAGCAAGGGGGGCCCAGAACGCTTGGGCCTTTCCATGCTGAGGATTCCAGCCCCCAGCTGCCTAGTTGTACCTGGCTGGGCCAAAAATATGGCGGAGCCCTACGTCATTTTTTTTCTAGAATTAGTTCTAGAAATAAAAAAAAATGGGCTTCGCTGTATTTTTGGTTGCAGCTAGGTACAACAAGGCAGCTGGGGGTTGCTGGCAGTCTGTAGCTGCCAAGTTGTACCTGGCTGGACCAAAAATATGGCGGAGCCCTATGTCATTTTTTTTTTCTAGAATTAGTTCTAGAAATAAAAAAAAATGGGCTTCGCTGTATTTTTGGTTGCAGCCAGGTACAACGAGGCAGCTGGGGGTTGCTGGCAGTCTGTAGCTGCCAAGTTGTACCTGGCTGGACCAAAAATATGGCGGAGCCCCACGTCATTTTTTTTTTCTAGAATTAGTAATAAAAAAAAGGCCTTCGCTGTATTTTTTGTAGCCAGCCATGTACAACTTGGTAGCTGGCTGACTGAAATCCTCAGCGTGGAGAGACCCAAATGTTGTGGGTCCCCCGCTCTGCAAATTTCAACCCACAGCCACTTAAGAAAATAGCGCATTCATTAGAGGCGGCATTTTCTGGTGCTGTACTCCAACTCTACCAGTTGCCCTTATGCTGGTGGCACACGGGTTCTCCATATGCGACATGGTGTTCGCTAACAATTTCAATAGAAAATTAGCTCCAATTGTTAGCGGAAACCATGTCGGGTATGGAGAGCCCCTCCCTGTGTGCCTGAACATTGAAGCTCCCCCACAAGTGACCCCATTTTGGAAACTAGACCCCCGAAGGAACGTATCTAGATGCATAGTGATCACTTTGAACCCCAGATGCTTCACAAATTCATCCATAAAAATGAAAAAGCACTTTTTTTTCCACAAAAAGTTTCTTTTTTCATTTTTACGGATCAATTTGTGAAGCACCTGGGGGTTCAAAGTCATCTAGATATAATCTTTTGGTGGTCTAGTTTCCAAAATGGGGTCACTTGTGGGGGAGCTCCAATGTTTAGGCACATAGGGGCTCTTTATATCCTACAAGGTGTCCGCTAACAATTCCAATTGTTAGTGGACACCATGTTGCGTATGGAGAGCCCCTGTGTGTCTCCACATTGGAGCTCCCCCACAAGTGACCCCATTTTGGAAACTAGACCCCCTAAGGAACGTATCTAGATGCATAGTGAGCACTTTGAACCCCCAGATGCTTCACAAATTCACCCATAAAAATGAAAAAGCACTTTTTTTTCCACAAAAAGTTTCTTTTTTCATTTTTACGGATCAATTTGTGAAGCACCTGGGGGTTCAAAGTGCTCACTATGCATCTAGATACGTTCCTTGGGGGGTCTAGTTTCCAAAATGGGGTGACTTGTGGGGAAGCTCCAATGTGGAGACACACAGGGACCCTCCAATTTAGCGACATGGTGTCCGCTAACAAATTGAGCTCATTTTCCATTCAAATTGTTAGCGGACACCATGTTGCATTTGGAGGGTCCCTGTGTGTCTCCACATTGGAGCTCCCCCACAAGTGACCCCATTTTGGAAACTAGACCCCATAAGGAACGTATCTAGATGCATAATGAGCACTTTGAACCCCCAGATGCTTTACAAATTTATCCATAAAAATGAAAAAACACTTTTTTTTCACCAAAAAGTTTCTTTTTGCCTACATTTTTTCATTTTCACATGGGCAACAGGATAAAATGCATCCGAAAATTTGTTGGGCAATTACTCCTGAACACACCGATACCTTATATGTGGTCATAAACCACTGTTTGGGCGCACAGCAGGGCTCAGAAGTGAAGGAGCATCATTTCACTTTTTGAACGGAAAATTGGCTCTAAAATTCAAATGGCGCTCTTTCCCTTCTGAGCCCTGCTGTGCACCCAAACAATGGTTTATGCCCATATATGAGGTATCTATGTACTCAGGAGAAATTGCCCAACAAATTTTAGGATCCATTTTATCCTGTTGCCCATGTGAAAATGAAAAAATTGAGGCTAAAAGAACATTTTTGTTACAAAAATTTAAATGTCCATTTTTTCCTTCAACTTTATTTTAGTTCCTGTGAAACACCTGAAGGGTTAATAATCTTCTTGAATGTAGTTTTGAGTAGCTTGAGGGGTGCAGTTTTTGGAATGGTGTCACTTTTGGGTGTTTTCTGTCATGTACACCCCTCAAAGAGACTTCAAATGTGATGTGGTCACTAAAAAAATGGTTTTGTAAATTTTGCTGGAAAAATGAGAAATTGCTGATGAACTTTGAACCCTTATAACGTCCTAACAATTTTTTCTTTTTCTTCAAAAATTGTGCTGATGTAAATTAGACATGTGGGAAATGTTATTTATTAACTATTTTGTGGCACATAACTCTCTGGTTTAGCAGAATAAAAATTTAAAATTTGAAAATTGCTAAATTTGCCAAATTTTTTATTTTTTCACAAATAAACGCTAAAATTATCGACCTAAATTTAATATTAACATGAAGCCCAATATGTCACGAAAAAACAATCTCATAATCGTTAGGATCCGTTGAAGCGTTCCAGAGATATTACCTCATAAAGGGAGAGTGGTCAGAATTACAAAAAATGGTCCGGTCATTAGGGTGCAAAGTGACTCGGTCCTTAAGGGGTTAATAAATGAGCCTGCTGTGTTTATTACATCCAATGTCATGTAGTGCGTGTGTTTTTAGTATTTTTATTTGTTTAACCAGGGGTAAGTTAATTCGTTGGGCTTGGTATTTAGTCACACATTCCCAAAGTAAAGTACCAGATATTTTTCTATATGCAGTAATCCTTTCTTACATGCTTTCTGACACATTTTGCACTATATTTACACTCAATGAACTTGACCTTTACAATGTGCATATTCTATACTTGTCTGCATTAATTATATATGTTGCACATGTTTTTAGATACTGTATGTTTATGTGAGCACAAGAATGAACCTAGCACTACAATAAGATGTGAGAAGAGTTACTGGGTGGTGATGCCTTTTCTTTATTTTTTATATGATTGTACATTAATTACTTGCATTTTCCACAGTCATTCAGAACATTATAAACAAATGATTGGAAACAAACACTAGAGTAAAAATAATTTCTAAAGATTAAAAATTATGAGCCTTATTTATTATTGTATTTCCTCCAGTTTTTAATGTGAATACTTCTCAACTAATCACTTTTCAATTGGATACAAATACATCAAATTGTCATTTGTAGTTTGATTCCTTTCTGAGTTGTCGAAGTGGCTTTTTCAAATGTTTCTGACAAAGTTGTCGCACTCAGGGGACTGGGGTACTTGGAACCGAGCCCTGTCGTCTTTTAGAACTGCGAGGTGACATGGTGACGTGACCCGACTCAGTGCTCCCAGGTGCGGCAATAAAAAGGGGAATGATAAAAAGGAATAAAGTTTGTAAAAGTAGTTTGTGACACCACTCGTGGTTTGTGGCCAATGTGGGCCACCGCTGCCTCTCACAGTTCCGGGGATGATGGCAGTGGGCAGCAGGGGCATAAGCCCTCCACGAGCAGGGCTGGTGCTTACCCAGAGCTGGCATATGAGTTGAGAGCTGCTGACCTTCTCCTGCTCCCGAAGGAGCTCAGCGTCTTCTCCTCAGGCAGGCTGTCTCCACCAGCACAGCCAGTCAGTCAGCAGCTCCGCAGGTGCAGGTGGGCTCTCACAGCCTGCTCAAAGTACAAATGTCAGTCTCACACCAGAACTCAGTTTGACTGGCTTTTACTGTTATGGGTATACAGTCACAGTTCACAAAGGCACTTCAGTTTCTTAGTGGTTCCAGTGTTTTACTGTAGCTGAGGCTAGCTTGTCTGCACCATCCCCGTTCAAAACCTTTCGGGTCTCTTTCTTAATTCCAGTGCTAGTTATGGGCCAGCAGTCTCGGGCTCTTCGTGGGGGGCCTGCTCTGGGCTCCCCTAGCCCTAATATGACCAGCTTTCTTTCATTGCACCGAAGTTTGGGTTCCAGGAATAAAGTCCCTTCACCCCGCCGGTTAATTCGTGGCCAGGGCATAAAGCGTCCAGCCACATCTACAGGGCAGGCACCCTGGCTGTCGACCTGGTCCCTCCGTGTACCTGTTTGCCCAGACACACCTTATGCCTCATCAGTCGTGCTCCGATCTGCTGTCTGGGACCTGGGCTGGCCGTGGTGGCATTGGCTGCTGGTTCCGGGTGGCTCCAGCCTGGTGTTGCTCACTGGTTTCAGGTCTGCTCTCTTCTCTCCTGTCTCCTACTTCTCACTTCCTGTTGTTGTCTTGTGTGCTCTGGTTTTGTGTGTTAGTGAGAGGAGAACCCGGTGAGGGTGGTGGAGACTAACTTTTCACCTACCAACTTGCTTCCCCCTCTATCCCTTGCCTGACATGGAGTACTAGGTCCAGGGATTGGCGGATGTAGTGGGTGTTGGTGTGGGGTGGCCTTACTGTGGGCAGGGGCACCACACATTCATGTAATATGACTTTTTTAAAAAGTTGTGAAATACAGTGCAACTCCTTTACATTCCAAACTCTGAAGCGATTTCATGTACAACAGTTATTTGTTATATTTATCATAACATTTGATGAAACGTGCAAGTTTTCACACTGAAAAGCTGCAAAACCAGTTAAAACACAAATAATAAAGAAAAGTGACTTAAAAAAATGCAAGTGATGAATTGGGTCCTATGTTTTTAACTCTAAGCATACAGAGCAAAGTGCTCAAAACCATGTTTACAACTACAATGATGCACCCTAATTGTGAGTAGAGGAAAACTTCAGAAAATGATTATTGTTTAAGGAAAGAAAATCTCCACACAAAGACCAGCACCAATATTACCACCAAACAGTGACCATATACTGGTAGATACCAGTTCAGCAGAACATATTAAAAGATTACAGTACAGTTTATTGCACTGACTAACAACTGACATTCGTTCTGAAGAAGTCCTTCACTTTAATTAACTTTTCCATCAGACTCAGACAACCATATCAACATGTTTCTGTGATGATTTATCTGCAGAGTTAAGACACATTTGACTCCTCACATTTCTAGCAGCATCCCCATTTATTCCCAATTAGAACAACCCTCTCATCCTACTTTGACACCACTAATACTTAGCCTTCTGCTTCTCTTTGTGTTCCATGACATGTTGTGTAGAGAAAAAACATCGCTCTTCTTAGCTGCCTACATAATAATGCTCAATACTATGGTAAGTAAAATTCCTCCATTGTGCTCTCTAGATTGTAAAATTGTCTCCTAGAAAATATTAATGGTCTGTGTAAGTACGTTTTAAAGTGATAAAGGCCTTTGTATGCCATTTTGATAGTCTCAATACACTGAGTGCCCTTACAACAATAATACGTCTTAAGTGCCCACCTAACGTTTATTAATATAGCCTGATTCTCCCCATGTACTGTAATAATGTCCCTAGTCCCCTCATGCACAGATCCTTATACAGATTATTATTTCCTGTGCTGAGATAATCTCATAAATGTGCCCCTGATATGTACTGTATAAAGGATCTAAAGGAACATGATCTGAACATACCACAGTTCATAGCCAGGTAAATAAGTAAAATAGCGTAAAAGAAAACATTACAGCTTGGATTTGACACTATTCACTACTCACAGTCTAGCTGTGAGGCTGGGTAGTCAGGAGGTCCAAGTACATATACCAAGAAGGCTTGTAATAAACCAAAGGGGTAAGACAATGGCATAGTTAGGTCATGGCCTGAGGTAGCAGATCAAGACACAGAGGATAGGCGAATGGATAGTCAAAAGTCAAGTGAAAAGACAGGTAGCGATAAATTTGAAACTCAAAACAATAGAACAATGCATGAAGATGCCACGGAGCTTAATGGTATGCTCACATCTGAATATCTTGCCTCACTGAGTGTCATGTGATTGTCATGAGTTTTTTCATCTGTATGACATCCATATGACATATATTTGGCATACATATGGCATGTGTATGGCATGCCAGTGTGTGTTTTTCCCTCACCTAGCATCCATGTGTCATGTGTATATCATGCGTATGACATGCATTTTTAGCATGGTCTGTGCCACACTGTAAAAAAGTTAGAATAGATAGATAGATCGATGGATAGATAGATAGATAGATAGATAGATAGATAGATAGATAGATAGATAGATAGATAGATAGATAGATAGATCTTACCAGTCTCCCGCTGCTTACTTCCAGGGCTGCTCCTTAATTTTCATGCATATTCACTGCACTGATGGGCAATGACCAATCACAGGTGCTCACTCTCTGTGAGAGCATCAATGATTGGCTGTTGAAATCAGACTGCACTCTCAAAATCTGTTCCAGTGTCTGTGCTTGGTTGCCATTAGTGTATGGCAACTAACCTGCCGTCATAGTGAGTAAAATAAATAAATAATGTAAAAAAATTGTGTAGGGATTCGCCGAATTTTTAATTCTCAGTACAGATAAAGTGAACAGTTGCACGCTGCCACCCTCAGCTGCGTAGTTTTACCTTGGCTGGAAATGAAAAAAACACGGGAGCCTATAATTTTGGTTTTATTATTTATTTAAATAAATAATTTTAAAACAAGTGTTGGCTTCGCCCTATTTTTAACTGCCAGCCAAGGTAAAACTTGTTACCCGGAGGCTGGTATTCTCAGAGTAGTGAGACCCATAGTTGTTGGGCCCCCAAGCTATAGAATAGCATCCTAAAGCTGCCCAAAAATTGTTGTATTCATTAGAAGCACCAATCCCTGGCGCTTTACCCGATACCCATTACCAATCCATTAAGTAAAGAGTTAATAAATACACACAGAGAAAAAACCTGTATTAGAAATAAAGCACACTGACAACTCTCATTATCCAATTTATTAACCCCAACCCATACCCTCCGACGATATTCCACCACTGGGTCCCACGTTACAATTTCAGCTCTGCTATATCGGAGGCGTGGGTAAGAAGCATCTTTTCATCATAGCCTCTGAGCACAGAATGATGGCACAGAGACCTGCAGCAATGTGAGCAGTGAGTCAGTGAGGTCACCTGAGGACACAGCTCAGGTACCATGGTAACCAATAACAGCAGTGGTTAGCGGCCCCATAAGCAAGCAGCGGGAGACTGGTAAGATTGATCTATCTATCCTACTATCTATTTATCTATCTATCGATCAATTCTAACTTTTTATAGCATAGGTAAACAACGCTAAAAACACCCTCCATATGCTGTATGTGTGCTGTGCGACCTTTTTATTGCACCCATTCACTTGCATTGCGGGAACCTCAGCGAGATACTGTTATGAACTGATGACTCAGGAGTAACATTCAGATTCCATAGAAGTCATTGGTAACTGTACTGACCGCAATCCCTGAATACACACCGCAACTAGAAGTAGCCGTGGGATGTAACTAACCAGACCTAGACACCTCTGCACAACTGAAGAACTAACTGCTCCTAAAGATGGATGTAGGAAAAGCTATCTTGCCTCAGAGCAGAACCCTAAAAGAATAGCAAGCCCCCACAGATATTAACTGGGAAACCAGATAAAGAAAAACAAACACAGGCAGAGTAAAATGTTTAGCAAAAGAGGCCAAACTAGCTATATAGGAATTCAGGATAGAATACTATTGTGGTCAATTATAAAACACTATAAAAAAAACACCAACAGCAGATAGAACAAAAATTACCCTGAGTCACTAAGACTCGGCGCCCTCTATATCTGCAGACTTCTATAAATCAAATGCCAGCAGAACTGGAAATAACAGGTAATAGTAAATGGTAAAATTCCTAGGAGGAAAGCTTCCTATCTGAGAGCAAATAAACAAATATACAGACTAAATTGCAAAGCCACAGCTCAGAATAAGACAAAACAAAGTAGAACCTTAAGCACACAGAAGTGTGCCACAAAATATCAAAAAACCATCCACTTAGCTTGCAAAGAATTCCACAGAGCAGAAGAAACCAGAGAGAACTACTCCAGGAACCAAAGACAACTGGCAAGGATTGATCCACTTCAAACCATTATATGCTCCAAGAACCAGTTTGCCAATCATCACCATCACCTGTGAAGCCCACACAGTCAGCTGCATCACCAGCAACAACCACCGGAGGGAGCGCCAATGAGTTCACAACAGATACGCTGCCATATACAGCATGCTACAAATTTTTCCTCAGCATGTACATTGTTTTGATCGCCTGTCACTGCATTTTATTTCAATGTTGTGGCAATCAAAAATACCTTAATTTTGGCATTTTTAATTTCTTCCATAGTGCAGTTTAACGTTCAGATTAATTTATTTTATATTTTGATGGATCGAGCATTTATGAACAATTGCACACTTCTTGTTTAAATGCAAAAAAATTCTTCATGTCAACGCGTTTTGGCCTATTAGAGGCCGTTTTCATGACAGTTGCTACAAATAAAACAACATAAAGATATACAAATATAGTGCAAGCTCTGTATGTGAAACATACAAAGAAAATGGGAATAATGTGCATATTTACATAGTGATAATACCATTTTGCAAGTGTAACAGTGCCACTTGCTGTATTGATCTTAAGCTGGTCATAGAATGTAAATCATTATTTTGAGGACAGCATAGGCGCAAATGAGGTGTAAGGTAGAGTAGTCAAATATACTTAGATATAATTACACCAGACAATAGTTATTAAGATGCTAAAGAAAACAGTCTTAAACACAAAAAGGAGTAACTCGAAACCACGTCTAGCGAGATCAATCCTGTATAGACGCAAAAAAGATGGTGGTGTGAATCTCCCAAATATCAAACTGTATTACATAGCCACCCACCTCACGCGGGTAATAGATTGGTGCAGGCATGGTACAAATAAATTGTGGGTACAAATCGAACAGGATTCTACTCCTTTCAGACTTCAGACATTACCCTGGGTGTCACTTCGAAAAGAAGAGTTATTATATGACCATCCGACAATTGGGTCTACTCTCAAGATTTGTGATCACACGTTAGTTAGATCCTTAATGATACCATCTGCCTCTGTCTTGAGTCCGATCCTTAGTCACCCGGACTTTCGACCAAGTCTTGATGACCCCGTGTTCCAACGTTGGATAAAAGCAGGTCTGGATAGGATTGAAAAATGGAGTGAGGGAGAAGCGTGGCCAACCATTGAACAACTTAATTCAATTACCTACCCGACGGCTCTGGGTTTCTGGAGATGTGTACAACTTGTGCATTATCTTCATAGACTCCCTCCTAAGAGGACGTTTTTAAATCCTAAGACACTGTTTGAATCTCTATGCTCTACCACAGTTGACTGTAGGCATGCTTTATCACAGACATACGCGTGTTTGATTTCTCCACCGGACCTCCCGACTCCCCATTTCATGCTGCGATGGGAGACAGATCTTGGTCTCAAACTGTCTACAGAACAGAGATCTGCAATTTATTCTTTAGCTCACTCTACTTCAATAAGCTCAAAACTGCAGGAGGCAAATTATAAATTATTGACGAGATGGTATAGAGTCCCAGCTCATTTGCATAGACTCTTTCCTTCTATAGACCCGAAGTGCTGGAGGTGTGGTGGGGCGGATGGTACAATACTACACGTGTTCTGGGAGTGTGCGAAGCTCCAACCATTCTGGTCGGAGGTGAAAAAGATTACAAGGCAAGTTACGGGATACACGGATGAGTTAGATCCTGGCCTCTTCATGTTGCACCACTGTAGGATTCCACCAAACAAATATAAACATACACTGTTGAGGTTCTTAGTCATGGCTGCGAGATCTTGCATCCCGATGCTCTGGAAAAAGGAGACGTGTCCTTCTGTGGCTATGTGGATAGAGAAGGTGAACGACCTCATGCTTCTCGAGGACCTGACATCAGCTATACATGATTCATATGAGAAGTTCAGAAACACGTGGTTTAATTGGATGAGTTTCCAACAATCTGACCTGTATAAGTCTCACAGAAGCTCCTGAGGAACTTGCTCTTAAGAACTGGTTAGTAAATGGGTGCGATTGAGAGTTCCTTTTACTCCATTGAGTTTTGGTAACTTCACGAGACCCCTACCTTACCCTCCCTTCTACCCCCTTCATACCCCCCCACCCATCCTATCCCCCGTTCTGGTCTATTCTACTCTTTTCTTTCTTTATGTGTTTCCTATCTTTTCCTTTCTTTTTTGTTTTTTTATCTTTCATTGTCATTATTATTGGTAATAGACGGGTACCTATGGAGTAGGTAATGCTTGTTTTATAACTCTGACTGGCAAACAACTCCGATGTGTTATACTAGACAGCTTGTTTTTCATGCCAGAGTTAGTTTTAATATTGCTATAGTAAATTGAATACTTTTATCAAGCTTATTGACTATTAGAAACTGATTCGTGATTCAATTAATGAGAATACATTTTATTAAGAACAGTTCTTTGTACTTGCAAGATGATTGAATCTGTAAGTTTTGGTTCTTTTTTCTATTGTTACTATAAAACGAAAAATAAAGAATTTAAAAAAAAAAAAAAAAAAAAAAAAAAAAAAAAACACAAAAAGGACTCTTCCACACTTTTCGAGGTTTATGTTGCACGAGGGATTCCCTCAATCCCCACAATTGTCAACTCCACCAACAAACTATCTCAGTGTGCCCGCCATTCTTTTTGCTAATCTATTTAAAAAAAACATAATTTTCTGTCTGTTTGGGCATGGCCAGCAGCTCATAAATATAAGGGCAATGTAAAGTGATAGCAGTTGATATCAGAGAAAGAGTTAACAGAGATCCTTAGCTGTGTGGCGCCAGAACACAAACGGTTAACAGAGGTTGTGACACATCTTTCTGGCACAAACTAGGTTGACCTGATCCTGAAATCTGATGTTACTTAGCAACTGTGCTGTGAACTCAGCCTAATCTGATACATTGTTGCATGTCTGTTTTCACTGAAGGCAGATGTAACTGATAATAAACATGTGTCTGCTTCACGCGCACAGTGCAGTTGGGACACTTTGTAGAAGGTTTATGAATGGTTTGCAACCCGAATATTGTAATGAAGTATATTAGAAAGTTTATTAAAATCACTTGCTCTACATTATTGTAGACTATAATATTACCAGTTATACATACTAGATTCTTTGATAGGGCGTTGATCCAGGGAACTAGTCTGATTGCCGTATCTGGAGTCAGGAAGGAATTTTTTTCCCCAATGTGAAGCTTGGTGTTGCCACATGGTTTTTTTTTGCCTTCCTCTAGATCAACATGTTAGGCTATGGGTTGAACTAGATGGACTTAAAGTCTTCCTTCAACCTAAAAAACTATGTTACTATGTTACTATGTTATTATTAAATAAAAATTTAAACGGCGGTTATGCTTTAACTAAATTAACCTCAATCAGGGGTACAGGTTGTTAATGGAGCAAAAAATAAAAGTTAACAAATACTGTACAAACTAGTGTGCTTATGAACTTATGCCCATTGATTGTTATCGATAGGGCCACAATTGTGACAATGAAAAATTTAAATGATAACTACCCGTATTTTTCACTTTATAAGATGCATCTGATTATAAGACACACCCCCAAATTTGGTGAAGGAAAAGAGAAAAAAATGTTTTTAATGTTAAATGGGGTCCGTCTTATAATGCCAGTGTCCGTCTTGCAATCAGTATATATGCCCCAACCTTTTTAATATATACCCCAACCTGGTATTTATATTTCCCCCTATCCTGGTACATGGCCCCCCATGCTGAATATGCCCTCCTGTGACAGTACATAGCTCCCAGTGACAGTTCATAGCCCTCAGTGACAGTACATAGCCCCCATTGATGGTACATAGCCCTCAGTGATGGTATATAGCCTTCTGTGATGGTACATAGCCCCCAGTGATGGTACATAGCCCCCAGTGAAAGTACATACACCCCCATCCTGGATATGGCCCACAGTGATGGTACATAGCCCCTTATCCTGCATATAGCCACCAGTGATGGAACATAGCCCCCTCATCCTGCATCGAGCTGCCAGTGATGGTTCATAGCCCTCCATCCTGCATATAGCCCCCAGTGAAGGTAATTAGCCCCCATGCTGCATATGGCCCCCAGTGATGGTACATAGCCCCCCATCCTGCATATGGCTTACAGTGATGGTACATAGCCCCCATCCTGCATATGATCCCAGTGATGGTACATAGCGCCCATCCTGCATATGGCCCCCAGTGATGGTACACACAGTCCCCCAAGCTGCATAGAGCCCCCAGTGATGGTCCACAGCCCTCCATCCTGCATAGAGCCCCCAGTGACAGTACATAGCCCCCCATCCTGGCTATAGTCACCAGAGATGGTACATAGCCCCCCATCCTGGCTATGTCCCCAGTGATGGTACATAGCCTCCATAATGGCTTTGGCCCCCAGTGATGGTACATAGCCCCCTATATTGGATATGGTCCCTCATCCTGCACTCATGCCCTCAATTATGGATATGCCCCCCCGTCACTCTATATGTCCCTATTCTGGGGTTCACACAGTAAAATAATAAACAGCTGATAACTCATCACCTTTTTCCTGTCTCTGTGCTGCTCAGTATCCGATCATGTGATTGGGGCCCACAGTGAGACAGGGAGAAAGCGGCGAGCTGTGAGCATGGAGCGGCAAGGGGGAAGTTATCAGCTATTTATTATTTTACTGGGTGCGCCAGCATGGGAACAGGTAGAGTGACGGGGGCATATTCAGATTGGAGGGGGTAAGTGCAGGATGTGGAGGGGGAGTGCAGGACAGGGGGTGAGTGCAGGCTCACATAATATGCACCGCTCCCTCCGTCCATCTTCCAGCGTACCTTCAGCACTGAGAGGTGGACTACAGTACAGTAGATTCTGATTATAAGACGCACCCCCCACTTTCCCCAAGTTTTGGGGGAACAAAAGTGCATTTTATAATCCGAAAAATACTGTATATATATTATTTTTATGACATTACTAAATATTATTATTATTTATTTATATAGCACCATTAATTTTATGGTTCTGTACACAAGAAGAGGTTACATACAAAATATAGATATAGTTTATAGCAAATTAACAATGGCAGGCTAGTACAGAGAGGAGAGGACCCTGCCCTTATGAGCTAATATTCTAATATCGTCTGATCATTAGCTTTAGATAGAAATGTTTTTGGTCTAAATATCTAACATACAAAATTAACATACATAGCTTAATAACACATTGTTAATTCTTGTACTTTCTATTCTGTGTCGCTGATTAACTTCCCTGGTTACAGCTGTTATCGTAGTACCAAAAAAATTACACGTGTAGTAATCGAAGATATGTATGTATGTATGTATGTATGTATGTATGCATATATATATGTAAAACAGAACATTATCGCAATTGCATATTAATATCCCTTTTACAAGAGAAGCAATGCTAATAACTGAAAAACTGATAAATGTAAACAGTTTAAATTAAACTAGAATAGTTAATGTTTCATCAGACAGATTAAAACAATCCCCTGCTGAGGGAAAACCCATCTTTGAAGTCCACAGATAAACAGGGAGCATCTGTGACTATGGAAAAGAAAGCAATTATATGTGTGCACAGATAAATACAATGCAGCAATATAATCACATAATTATATAAATATGTTTTTAAGCTGTAACAATCACAGAAAGGCTCTTGATAATTAGTCCCCAAAACAACTCCTCTGATAAATGATTCATCATTTTGCTTACTGTTAGAGTTTATACAATGGAAACGTATGTATAGCCAGATCTGGATAAAATGTAAAAATAAATTCTATATTTCTAATACGTAAATACCTAATTGCCAAAACCATATTTTGAACAGTCTTAGAAGTCTGATAGAATTTTCTAAGGTAGAGTAAAGTACACTGATGAGCAAAAGGGAATCTATTAGTGATGACCGTATAAACTCGTTACTATTCGTTACTGGCATGGATATCACCGGTATTCACAATACTCGTTACTTGGTGAGTATTTTTGTCCTTGCCTCACAAGATTTGAGTGACCCCCCCAGCATGTTTAGCTCTTGATTTTAAGCCACTAGACATGCTGTGATTACTTTCCAATCACAGTAATTCTGTAGCCATCTTTGTAGAGAGCATTACCATGATTGGCAGGTCGCAAAAAGTTCAAATCACCCTCCTTTTGTTCCGTTGAAAAAACTATTATAAAAAAATAATAATACACACAATTTGGTATCGCCACGTGGAGAAATGCCCTATCTATCAAAATATAAAATACCGTATTTTCCGGCGTATAATACGACTTTTTAACCCCTCAAAATCTCCTCTGAAGTTGGGGGTCGTCTTATACACCAGGTACAGAAGCCGGGTCGTCTTATATGCCGGGTACATAAGTGAGAACAGCCTGACAAAACCTCTAACAGCTGTTGTGCCTCTGTTAACAGCTAGCAACACTAAGCCTGCTGCTATTGTGGCCCCTGACAACCCGATGTTTACCTTGACAACTGATTCCAGACTTCCTCCTCCACACCGCTCTTGCAGCCCTGGGACGGCACACACTGTCCTGGACGGAAGCATCACCGCCGCATACCTGGGTGCGGGAAGCAGGGTAATCACTCACAGCCATCGGGGAAGAAGTGGCAGCAGTGACTTTTATGAGGCACCTCCCCCAGCAGCTCAATCACAAGGCAGACGCCTTAATATCTTGCTAACTGTCTATTCAAAGCTCCCGGAGACTTTAGGACAGCACACAGGAAACCGCTGCAGACTGCGTTTCCTGTGCACCGTCAAAAGCTGTCTCCGGGAGCTTTGAATAGACAGTTGGGAAGGTAAACATCAGATTGTCAGGGACCACAATAACTACCATACCGTAACAATCCACCTCTGTGCCTCAGTGAGCTCTTGTGGCTTGCAGTGAGGAGAAGCCTCACTGTACTCACCGATGGTGGGTGCATGGTAGGCAAGCCGCAGGTCAGGTAGGGAAAGTGAAAGTGCCCGCCTTTTTGTTTTCTGCTTCTCAGACGTGATAGGGGCAGGCTGGGTGGAGGGGGTGTTCCAAATGGGTGAAAAAGGCTCTGCTGGTGGGATACAAGGGCAGGCCAGGGGGATGCATTACTACTCTGTATAGACAGGAAGGGCTGGGCAGGGAGAGCTGACCAATCCAAGGAGGATTTGTAAGCAATAAACAACCAATCACTGGTGAGGTATATTACTGGGTATCATATACCACAATACATCACCAGTATCTGTACCTGTTCATACAAATACAGTACAAATGTCCAACAATCAAACCCCCATCATGGCTGCACCAGCAAGAAGAAAGAAATATGAAGCCAGTTTCAAACTTAAAGTTGTAAACTTTGCCATGGAACATAATAACTGCGCTGCTGCAAAACAATATGGAGTAACGGAAAAGATGGTTCGGGACTGGAAAGCAAATGAAAAAGCATTAAGAGTATGCCAAGGGGTAAGTGTGCATTAAGAGGAGGCACCCCACATTGGCCAGAACTTGAAAAACATGTAGCCAATATGGTGAACGAGCATCGCCACAGCGGTTATGTAGTGACACGAAACAACATACGTTTGTTTGACACTTCAGTGGGCCAAATCTAACCCAGAGCACAGCAGCAGATTTAAGGCCACTGTATCCTGGTGTAGCAGATTTATGGCAAGGCATAATATGGTACTAAGGCAAAAGACGAAAATTGTCCCAAAAGTTACCTGCAGATCTTGATAGCAAAGTAACGAGTTTCCATCGATACATAATTCATGCAGCGCTCTAAACATGGCTATCCGTTAAGTAGTATTGGAAATATGGATGAGACTCCAATGAATTTTGATATGGTTGGAAATAAAACTGTCCATCAAAAAGGTGAAAAAACTATTTTATTGAAAACAACAGGACAGGAGAAGTCCAGTTTTACAGTGGTATTGGGAAAGCACAGCTGATGGCGCCAAACTGAGACCAATGATTATTTTTAAAAGAAAAACAATGCCGAAACTCAAGTTTCCTGTTGGTTGTTTTGTACATGTGAATGAAAAAGGCTGGATGGATGAAGAAGGGGTAAAGCTTTGGCTTGATAATGTATGGAGCAGGCGACCAGGTGGACTTATTCATAAACCTAGTCTACTGGTGTGGGATATGTTCAGGGCTCATTTAAATCCCAGCACCAAGGAAAGGCTTGCAAGACTAAACACACATATGGCAGTTATTCCTGCAGGATTGACGTCATTGGTACAGCCACGGGACGTGTGCCTAACAAGCCATTTAAAGATCGCATTCGAGAACAGTGGAATGAATGGATGGTTAGTGGCGAAAAGTCATTCACAAAAGGAGGAAATATGCGTGCTCCACAGTTGGATGTTTTGTGCAATTTTGTTATAACAGCCTGGAATGATATTGATGCAGAAACAGTAATCAAGTCTTTCAAAAAGTGTGGCATATCAAATTCATTAGATGGTATGGAGGACGACTTCTTGTGGCAAGAAGAAGATGAAGCCGAAGGCTGAGACCACAGCATCTGATACGGAATTTGATCCATATGATGATTGCCTTACCAATGTATCATAAGATTTCATTGATGTACTTATGATATCAGATGACGAGCAGGAGGATTTTGAAGGCTTTTAAAGGGAAACTGCCATGCAATCAAAACTTGTAAAAAAATACTGTAGCTTGCAGTTATGATGGGCGTTGCTAACTCGTCAGGGACTTGACTGGCACTTGTTCTCGCCCTATTGTTTGTTTGTTTCTTCCTTCTACCTTCCTTTCAGCTTTAGTTAGAGCCAATACGGAAACGTTATTCCACTTGCACTGTTTTATATTTACACTAGCTGTGAGCCCGATTCTAAAGAATCGGGTAGTCTAGAATCCATATATAGTTTATTTACTAATATTTAGGGGAGTGCGGTGAAATTAATTGTGTGTATACAGGTGGCTCAGTGGGTAGCACAGTATACGGTGGCTCAGTGGTTAGCACTGCGCGGTGGCTTAGTGGTTAGCACTGCACGGTGGCTCAGTGGTTAGGACTGCACGGTGGCGTAGTGGTTAGCACTGCGCGGTGGCTCAGTGGTTAGCACTGCGCGGTGGCTCAGTGGTTTAGCACTGCGCGGTGGCTCAGTGGTTAGCACTGCGTGGTTGGTGAGTAGTTAGCAGTGCGCGGTGGCTCAGTGGTTAGCACTGCGCGGTGGCTCAGTGATTAGCACTGCGCGGTTGGTGAGTGGTTAGCAGTGCGCGTGGCTCAGTGGTTAGCACTGCGTGGTTGGTGAGTAGTTAGCAGTGCGCGGTGGCTCAGTGGTTAGCACTGCGCGGTGGCTCAGTGGTTAGCACTGCGCGGTTGGTGAGTGGTTAGCAGTGCGCGGTGGCTCAGTGGTTAGCACTGCGCGGTGGCTCAGTGGTTAGCACTGCGCGGTTGGTTGTAGCATGTCGTCTCTTAGCGAGTTGGTGGCAGTGGTTGCAGTGAGTGCGTGGCAGAGTATGTGGTCAGAGCAGTGCGTGCGGGGCAGAGTGGTTAGCGCAGTGCGGGGGCAGAGTGGTTCGCAGTAGGATGCAGAGGCACTCTGCTGTCATACACCTGCCTGTCTCTTCCCGACGGCTTCCTCCGCTCCCCGCACGGCTGCTCTCTCAAGCTCCCGGCGTCCCCAGCATTGGCTGCACTCATTCCTGCAGAGCATTGCTCCTGTGCAGCCCTCCTCTCTGCAGAGCATTGCTCCTGTGCAGCCTCCTCCTCTCTGCAGAGCATTGCTCCTGTGCAGCCTCCTCCTCTCTGCAGAGCATTGCTCCTGTGCAGTCTCCTCCTCTCTGCAGAGCATTGCTCCTGTGCAGGCTCCTCCTTTCTGCAGAGCATTGCTCCTGTGCAGTCTCCTCTCTGCAGAGCATTGCTTCCTGTGCAGCTCCTCTTTCTGCAGAGCATTGCTCCTGTGCAGCCTCCTCTCTCTGCAGAGCATTGTTCCTGTGCAGCCTCCTTCTTTCTGCAGAGCATTGCTCCTGTGCAGCCTCCTCTTCTCTGCAGAGCATTGCTCCTGTGCAGCCTCCTCCTCTCTGCAGAGCATTGCTCCTGTGCAGCCTCCTCTCTGCAGAGCATTGCTCCTGTGCAGCCTCCTCTCTGCAGAGCAATGCTCCTGTGCAGCCTCCTCTCTGCAGAGCATTGCTCCTGTGCAGCCTCCTCTGTGCAGAGCATTGTTCCTGTGCAGCCTCCCTCATGCAGAGCAATGCTCCTGTGCAGCCCTCCTCTGTGCAGAGCATTGCTCTGTGCAGCCTCCTTACTGTAGAGCATTGCTCCTGTGCAGCCTCCTCTCTGCAGAGCATTGCTCCTGTGCAGCCTCCTCTCTGCAGAGCATTGCTCCTGTGCAGCCTCCTCTCTGCAGAGCATTGCTCCTGTGCAGCCTCCTCTCTGCAGAGCATTGCTCCTGTGCAGCCTCCTCTCTGCAGAGCATTGCTCCTGTGCAGCCTCCTCTCTGCAGAGCAATGCTCCTGTGCAGCCTCTCTCTGCAGAGCATTGCTCCTGTGCAGCCTCCTCTCTGCAGAGCAATGCTCCTGTGCAGCCTCCTCTCTGCAGAGCAATGCTCCTGTGCAGCCTCCCTCATGCAGAGCAATGCTCCTGTGCAACCTCCTCTGTGCAGAGCAATGCTCCTTTGGAGCCTCCCCTCATGCAGAGCAATGCTCCTGTGCAGCCTCCTCTCTGCAGAGCAATGCTCCTGTGCAGCCTCCCCTCATGCAGAGCAATGCTCCTGTGCAGCCTCCTCTCTGCAGAGCATTGCTCCTGTGCAGCCTCCTCTCTGCAGAGCATTGCTCCTGTGCAGCCTCCTCTCTGCAGAGCAATGCTCCTGTGCAGCCTCCCCTCATGCAGAGCAATGCTCCTGTGCAGCCTCCTCTGTGCAGAGCAATGCTCCTGTGCAGCCTCCCCTTATGCAGAGCAATGCTCCTGTGCAGCCTCTTCTCTGCAGAGCAATACTCCTGTGCAGCATGTTCTCTGCAGAGCATTGCTCCTGTGCAGCCTCCTCCTGTCTGCAGAGCATTGCTCCTGTGCAGCCCCCTCCTGTCTGCAGAGCATTGCTCGTGTGCAGCCTCCTCTCACCTGTATCCTGGAGATCAGCTATTGGGGGCTCAGTCCGGGGTCCTCTGTCACCTCTATGTTCCCTTGTGATCGCAGGATGTCAGAGGCAGAGAATCACTGATGAGGACACGTCTGATGTGAGAAAGCAGCATGATGTCTCCTGTGCTGACACTGCAGCAATTAAAGTGCCTGTGATGATGTCACAGTCATGTGATATAGCCCCGCCCATACCAGTGACATCATCTCATGCCTAGGATCGACTCGCAGACTGCGATTGCGGTGGGTGAGAGGAGGAAGGACATATGAGAGTCGATAGATGTTGATGACAAACTGCTTATAAATCGCAGGGGAAGGCATTAGCGATAGTTTGGGATTGAGAGGCAGTCCCACAGACACTGTAACACGACGGACCATTTCAAGTCGGGCCGGGGATTAAGTTCACTGAGTCGGCCTTTAGAGCCGTAAGTTACTATATGTTAGTGATGTATGTCTGATGACAAACTGCAGCACTCTCCCCCTTAAAACCCCTCATGAATAATTCCCGCTCGAGTTTTGGGAATCTCGGGCACTTAGCCATCCCCAGCTTCACTCACTGTGCGCGCAGTCATCACGGCCCAGCCCGCATCTAAGTAAGCTCACCTCCCAGCTCCGCCTCCATGCTCTCCAACTTCTCCAAGCTCCCCATGCTCAAGCTCTCTACCAGTCAGCCTCTAGCCTCACAGTCCTCCCATCTCCATGCCTGTGTCACGTCTCCTACATCCCCAGTCGACTCTCCTAGACGCTCTCACAGGCCTCCACCACTCGAACCTTACCAAACCTCAGGGTAGCTAACTTTTTTTTTACCCTGCCTCCAGAGCCTCCATCTACAGCTCTCCAGCTCAAAATCTCCTCCAGCCTCACAGCCTCCCCATCCTCACTGCCTCCTCCAGCCTCAGTCTCCTCCAGCCTCACAGTCTCCTCCAGCCTCAAAGCCTCCCCATCCTCACACCCTCCTACAGCCTCCTCCAGCCTCACAGCCTCCCCATCCTCACAGCCTCCTACAGCCTCCCACAGCCTCCTCCAGCCTCACATCGCCATCCTCCACTCACACCTCTCCTCACAGCCTCCTCCAGCCTCACATCCTCCTCCAGCCTCACAGCCTCCTCCATCCTCACAGCCTCCCTCATCCCCTCACAGCTCCTCCAGCCTCACAGCCTCCATCCACCTCACAGCTCCTCCAGCCTCACAGCCTCTCCCCTCACACTGCCTCCTCCAGCCTCACACGTCCTCCTCCACCTCACATCCTCCTCCAGCCTCACAGCCTCCTCCAGCCTCACAGCCTCCCCATCCTCACAGCCTCCTTCAGCCTCACAGCCTCTCCAGCCTCACATCCTCCTCCAGCCTCACAGCCTCCCCATCCTCACAGCCTCCTCCAGCCTCACAGCCTCCTCCACCTCACATCCTCCTCCAGCCTCACAGCCTCCTCAGCCTCACAGCCTCCTCCACCTCACAGCCCTCAGCTCCATCCTCCCACCACAGCCTCCCTCCAGCCTCACAGCCTCCTCCACCTCCTCCAGCCTCCAGCCTCCTCCAGCTCCTCACAGCCTCCCCTCCTCACAGCCTCCTCCAGCCTCACAGCCTCCTCCAGCCTCACAGCCTCCTCCAGCCTCACAGCCTCCTCCACCTCACGCCTCCTCCAGCCTCACCTCCTACTCCAGCCTCCTCCAGCCTCACAGCCTCCACCTCCCCACCTCACAGCCTCCTCCAGCCTCACATCCTCCTCCAGCCTCACATCCTCCTCCAGCCTCACAGCCTCCTCCAGCCTCACAGCCTCCTCCAGCCTCACAGCCTCCTCCAGCCTCACACCTCCTCCAGCCTCACAGCCTCCTCCAGCCTCACAGCCTCCCTCACACTCCTCCACTCCACTCCGCCTCCAGCCTCCCATCCGCCTCCTCCAGCTCCTCCAGCCTCACAGCCTCCTCCAGCCTCACAGCCTCCCCATCCTCACAGCCTCCTCCAGCCTCACAGCCTCCTCCAGCCTCACATCCTCCTCCAGCCTCACAGCCTCCTCCAGCCTCACAGCCTCCTCAGCCTCACTCCTCCTCCAGCCTCACAGCTCCTCCACTCAGCCTCCCCATCCTCACAGCCTCCTCCAGCCTCACATCCTCCTCCAGCCTCACCTCCAGTAGCCTCCTCCCTACAGCCTCCCATCTCACAGCCTCCTCCACTCACACCTCCTCCAGCTCACAGCCTCCTCCAGCCTCACAGCCTCCCCATCCTCACTGCCTCCTCCAGCCTCACAGTCTCCTCCAGCCTCACATCCTCCTCCAGCCTCACAGCCTCCCCATCCTCACAGCCTCCTCCACCTCACAGCCTCCCCATCCTCACAGCCTCCTCCAGCCTCACAGCCTCCTCAGCCTCACAGCCTACTCCAGCCTCACAGCCTCCCCATCCTCACAGCCTCCTCCAGCCTCACAGCCTCCTCCAGCCTCACATCCTCTCCAGCCTCACATCCTCCTCCAGCCTCACAGCCTCCTCCATGCCTCACTGCCTCCTCCAGCCTCACTGCCTCCTCCAGCCTCACACCCTCCTCCAGCCTCACAGCCTCCCATCCTCACGCCTCCTCCAGCCTCACAGCCTCCTCCAGCCTCACACCTCCTCCAGCCTCACAGCCTCCTCCAGCCTCACAGCCTCCTCCAGCCTCACTGCCTCCTCCAGCCTCACAGCCTCCCCATCCTCACAGCCTCCTCCAGCCTCACATCCTCCTCCAGCCTCACAGCCTCCTCCAGCCTCACAGCCTCCCCATCCTCACAGCCTCCTCCAGCCTCACAGCCTCCCCATCCTCACTGCCTCCTCCAGCCTCACAGTCTCCTCCAGCCTCACATCCTCCTCCAGCCTCATAGCCTCCCCATCCTCACAGCCTCCTCCAGCCTCACAGCCTCCTCCAGCCTCACAGCCTCCCCATCCTCACAGCCTCCTCCAGCCTCACACCCTCCCCATCCTCACAGCCTCCTACAGCCTCACAGCCTCCTCCAGCCTCACAGCCTCCCCATCCTCACAGCCTCCTCCAGCCTCACATCCTCCTCCAGCCTCACAGCCTCCCCATCCTCACAGCCTCCTCCAGCCTCACAGCCTCCTCCAGCCTCTCACCCTCCTCCATCCTCAGCCGCACTACCTGACACCGCTGCCATCCTGCCAACCGTCGGCCCCGCACCACCGCCACCGCCCTCGCGCCCTCCGCGAGGTCCATGCTGCCCCGATGCCGCTGGAGCCTTCCGCCCCTCGCCACTCTCTCACCGCTGGGCTCTCAATGTCGCCATGCTGGTGGAGTAGCGGTCTACGGGCTGTAGCCGGGTGCCGGGAGCCAGGGACGTTTTCCTGTGGCCGGCAACAGCCAATGGGAGTGAGCGGACCGTGTCAGCCTGCAAAGCCTGACACGCCCCGCTCACTCCCATTGCCTGCCCCTGCAAGTGGATTGGGCGCTGTGTTGTACACACAGGACGCCCATCCCATTGCACAGGACTTGGCGTCCTAGACCAATCGGATGACCGTCCTGTCTTTACCACACACCGCCCAATCCGCTCCTTCCGCTCAGGTCACATGTGTGACCTGAGGGCAAGAACTGATCCCTCTCTGCATCACCCAACCCGCCGCAGAGGACAATGCCGTGTGACTGGGGCTGCGATCAGCCCCAGCACGCAGCCACGTCCTGCCGCCGAGCGGTGATGTCACCCCTCCAGCCGCATCTCTCCTCACCCCTCCAGCCAGACCTCTCCTCACCCCTCCATCTGGACCTCTCCTCAGCACTCCAGCCTCTGCTCTCCTCACCCCTCCAGCCTCTGCTCCCCTCACTCCTCCAGCCTCCCGCCACATCATACTCTGCTATCCACAGAGCCCCCTCTATACTCTGACACCCACAGAGCCGCCTGTATACTCTCCTACCCACACAGCCGCCTGTATACTCTGCTACCCACAGAGCTGCCTCTATACTCTGCTACCCACAGAGCCGCCTGTATACTCTGCTACCCACAGAGCCGCCTGTATACTCTCCTACCCACACACCCGCCTGTATTCTCTGCTACCCACAGAGCCGTTTCTAGATTCTGCTACCCACACAGCCGCCTCTATACTCTGCTACCCACAGAGCCTTCTCTATACTCTGCTACACACAGAGCCGCCTGTATAATCTGCTAACCACAAACCCGCCTGTATACTCTGCTACCCACAGAGCCGCCTGTATACTTTTCTACCCAGAGAGCCGCCTGTATAATCTGCTACCCTCAGAGCAGTCTGTATACTCTGCTACCCACAGACTCGCCTGTATAGTCTGCTACCCACAGAGCCCCATATATACTCTGCTAGCCACTCACCCGCCTGTATACACACAATTCATTTCACCGAGCTCCCGATGCAATTGCATCGGGCCTTTTTACTAGTATTTTTATAAGTGACAGTTTTCTTGCTAAGTACCTGCATGTCATAAGCATTTAAATTAAAATTACCATATTGAAATCCATTCTGATTTTTTTTTTTAAGTTTTACCATAGTGGGTTGGAAGAGGGGGTAGTCTTATACGGCGAGTATATCCCAAACTCCATATTTTAAGTGGAAAGTTGGGGGTCGTCTTATACGCCCAGTCGTCTTATACGCCGGAAAATACGGTAAATTAATCTGATCGGTAAACGAAGAGAAAAAAAAAGTCAAAATATCAAATCTACTGGTTTACGGTCTCCGCAAAATTGCAATAAAATGCAATGATATGCAATCAAAACATCAGATCTACACAAAGCTGGCATTTTTAAAGCGAACCTGTCACCCCCCCCGGACATCAAAAGCTAAAATAGCCACCTTCTGCAGCACTAAGGCTGCATTCAGTGAAGGTGGCTATAGGCTTTTGATGCCCTTTATACTATGAAATATGCAGTTAGATAAATGCTCACACTTCTGAAGACCAAAGACCGGGAGGCGGGGTTTCACGCTCCTCCGACCCGCCCCCTCTTGTCCATCATGGTGCTCGCCTGCTGCTGCCTCCCCTGACTGTGTGAAATGAACGCGCGTCTCCGTTCTCCTGTATGGAGCCACGCATGCGCTGTGCGCGCTGCCCGACGACTTCCTGGACACCGGGCGCACAGCGCATGCGCGGTGCCGTGCAGGAGAATGGAGGCGCGCGTTCATTTTACACAGTCAGGGGAGGCAGCAGCAGGCGAGCACCATGATGAACAAGAGGGGGCGGGTCGGAGGAGCGTGAAACCCCGCCTCCCGGTCTTTCGTCTTCAGAAGTGTGAGCATTTATCTAACTGCATATTTCATAGTATAAAGGGCATCAAAAGGCTATAGCCACCTTCCCTGAATGCAGCCTTAGTGCTGCAGAAGGTGGCTATTTTAGCTTTTGATGCCCGGGGGGGTGACAAGTTCGCTTTAAAGACATCAGCTCCAGATGCAAAAAAATAAGCCATCACACAGCCCCAGAGCCCAAGAAACAAAAACTATATGGGTCTAGAAAAATGACAAAAAAAAGTGCCTTTTTTTTTTTTTTACAAACTTCAGAATTTTTTTTCACCACTTAGGTAAAAAGATTCAAAGTTTATTTAACAATAGGACAAGTGGTAAAATAGTTGAAAGACGGTGTCAGAAAATTACAAGAACACACGTGACCATGAGGCTCAAAAATAGTAATGCATTGACTATAGACACATAAGTAGGTACAATTACAGATCAGATAGCATGTCATATGTTACACCTCTGTTGCATCATACAGATTTAGTGCAACAGGAGATAGACATAAAAGTATAAGTGCTAGTGATGGGCGAATCCTAAATTACTCGGAATCGCTTGACTCTAGCGAGTCCGAGCACAGGACTCGCTACTCGTTGCGAGTCTAGCGAGTCCAATGTTAATGAATGGGGAAGCGAGTAATAGCGAGTAGTGTGAGATTTACAAATCGCAGATGTGTCTCGGAAGCTTCAGCCTGAAGCAATCCTAGTTTTGTCATTTATTTGCATTGGACTCGTTTACTTTGTAAGTAATCGCTGGGAAACTCGCACAGATAAGAGAAGAGTCCTGTCTGCTCTGTGCAGCTCCAGGGTCCTAGAGCCCGCCTGCTGCCTGATGTAGCAGTGCTGAGATTGTTCTCAGTCTGCTCATTCCCTGTGTACAGACATGAATGTCTGTGCACAGAGATGATGTAGCAGTGCTGAGATTGTTCTCAGTCTGCTCATTCCCTGTGCATAGACATCTATATCTATACACAGGGGATGTAGCAGAGAGGACATCGCGTTTTGGACTGCGTCGGACGGAAGAGGATTTTTTTAATTAAAGATGAAGTCCCTAATGGCTTTTTTTTTTATTTCTAATAAAAAAATTTCTCTGTGTTGTGTTTTTTTTAAAACAATTTAATAGAAATTCATGGCGTTCATGTCTAATATTGGCGTGACCGCCATAAATTTCAGGCTTAGGGCCAGCTGATAATACAAAGCTGGCCCTAACCTCTATTACCCAGCGTGCCACCGCCACCAGGGCCGCTGGAAGAGCGGGGTTCAGCGCCAGAGGATGGCGCTTCAATGAACGCGCCATCTTCTGGGGCGGCTGCGGGCTGCAATTTGCAGCGGGGGGTGCCCAGAAAGCTTGGGCATCCCTGCGCTGCGGATTCCAGCCCCCAGCTGCTTAGCTGTACCTGGCTAGACATAGAAATTGCGCGGAGCCCCACGCATTTTTTTGACTCCGACTCAGAGACGACTCCGACTCCGAGACGACTCCGACTCGACTCCGAGACGACTCCGACTCCGAGACGACTCCGACTCCGAGACGACTCCGACTCCGAGACGACTCCGACTTCGAGACGACTCCGACTCCGAGACGACTCCGACTCCGACTCCGAGACGACTCCGACTCCGAGACGACTCCGACTCCGAGACGACTCCGACTCCGACTCCGACTCCGAGATGACTCCGACTCCGAGACGACTCCGACTCCGAGACGACTCCGACTCCGAGACGACTCCGACTCCGACTCCGAGACGACTCCAACTCCGAGACGACTCCAACTCCGAGACGACTCCGACTCCGAGAAGACTCCAACTCCGAGACGACTCCGACTCCGAGACGACTCCGACTCCGAGACGACTCCGACTCCGAGACGACTCCGACTCCGACTCCGAGACGACTCCGACTCCGACTCCGAGACGACTCCGACTCCGAGACGACTCCGACTCCGAGGCGACTCCGACTCCGAGGTGACTCCGACTCCGAGGCGACTCCGACTCTGAGGCGACTCCGACTCTGAGACTCCGACTCTGAGGAGACTCCGACTCCGAGACTCTGACTCTGAGCCTCTGACTCTGAAATTCATTAAATAATAAAAAAAAAAATGCGTGGGGCTCTGCGCAATTTCTATGTCTAGCCAGGTACAGCTAAGCAGCTGGGGGCTGGAATCCGCAGCGCAGGGATGCCCAAGCTTTCTGGGCACCCCCCGCTGCAAATTGCAGCCCGCAGCCGCCCCAGAAGATGGCGCGTTCATTGAAGCGCCATCCTCTGGCGCTGAACCCCGCTCTTCCAGCGGCCCTGGTGGCGGTGGCACGCTGGGTAATAAAGGGGTTAATACCAGCTTTGTTATACAAGCTGGTATTAAGCCCGAGATTCTTAATTCTTAAGGCCACGTTTGACCCAGCCACTAAGAATCTCCAATAAAGGGTTAAAAAAACACAACACAGAGAAAAATTTTTATTTGAAATAAAAAAAAAAGCCATTAGGGACTCCATCTTTAATTAAAAAAATCCTCTTCCGTCCAACGCAGTCCAAAACGCGATGTCCTCTCTGCTACATCCCTGTGCATAAATATAGATGTCTATGCACAAGGAATGAGCAGACTGAGAACAATCTCAGCACTGCTACATCAGGCAGCAGGCGGGCTCTAGGACCCTGGAGCTGCACAGAGAAGACAGCTGGACTCGGCTCGCAAAGAAACAGCAGTTACTTTGCGAGTTTCCCTGCTATCACTGGCACAGTAGCCGAGTCTAATTCAAACAATGGCAATCCTAGTTTTGTCAGCGATTCTGACAAAACTAGGATTGATATTGATTTGCATTGGACTCGTGCGAGTAATCACTGGGAAACTCGCAGAGTACCGAGTCCTGCGAGTCCCTTACTACTCGCCGAGTAACGAGTCCTAGCGAGTAGATTCGCCCATCCCTAATAAGTGCATAAAGTAAATGCCACTCCTCAGAGTGACAAGAACAACAATATAGCCATTATCATGCATGATCATAGTAAATAGTATACAATACCCATGTGAGTCATGTTAGCAGGTATGTCAGTAATAGAGTCGCACGGTCACCCAGGAAAGTGATGGTAGAGTCTGCAGAGCTGTTCAGTCACACTATAGCCTAGGAATCAGAGGTCTGCACCAAAGCTGCACTGAGTCCAGATGAGGAAATGATCTGCACTGATGCCCAGAAGCTTTGTGAGTCGGATCAAGGCCCAGATGAAGAAGGGTCTGAGCATAATGTAGACCCTCATTCCCAAACTGTAACTCCTCTTGGTGGAGACAAAGAGGAAGAAGCTGATGAGACTCAGATACCTGATTGGACCAACAGCTTAACTTTTCGGTCAGGGCAGGAAGAGGTTGTCTCTGAGGACAAGAGTGTGATAACACACAGGGTGATGATGAGGATGGAGATCCCACTTACGGTCAACCCACAGTCAGCCAGTCGATGAGGTCAGCAGAGGAGGTGGAGGAGGATGCTAGTGACAAAGAGGTTAGTTTGCGCCTTCCTGGACAGAGACGGAGTACTGGAAGCACGTCAACAACAGCATCCACAGCTACAACTTTGCTGAGCTGAAGTCATGGTGGCTCGGCAGCTCGCATGGGCTCTAAGCCTTGCCTAGCTTGGGCCTTTTTTGACATCACCAAGGATCACCCAATTCATGTCATCTGTAAGACTTGTCACCAATCTTTGAATAGAGGCCAAAAACTCAATAGTTTGAGTACTTCATGAATGAACCGTCACATGGATATGAAGCACAAGTCGCAGTGGGAAGCTCACAGTGCTACAATGCGGGCTAGCGGCGTGGACCAATCACCGTTTGCCCCATCATGTTCATCCGTGTGCTCTTCATCCTCTGTGTCTGTGGGGACAGCTGTCACTCATGCTTTTGGATGCAGACCTTACACCTCTTTACCTGCAACAGGCAGTGTAATTGCCAGGTCATCACTTGTTTTTGAAGTGGAAAATGCTGCTGATGTTGAGCTCTCTCAGACATCCGAGAGCACCACCTTTGGATGAAGGCAACATTATATCTGCACCTGCACCTCCCTCACAGACCAGCAGTTTTCCGGGGACACCCTACTAAACCCCGCCTCAGCACAGCAGCCAGCCCTCCGTCCCTCAGATGTAGACAAGTAAAAGACCATTTCCTCCTAGCCATGACAAAGCTAAGCGCTTGAATTTCACCATCTGCAAGCTGTTGGCTACAGAAATGCTGTCTTTCCGCCTGGTGGACGCAGAGGATTTTAGAGACCTTATGTTCGTTGCAGTGCCCCAGTACCAGATGCCCAGTCGCTACTACTTCACCAAGAAGGGCGGGCCTGCGCTCCACCAACATGTCGCAGACAACATCACCGCTTCCTTGAGAAACTCTGTGTATGACAGGGTGCATTTCACCACAGACACTTGGACCAGTAAGCATGGACAGGGGCGTTACATGTCGGTGATTGGGCACTGAGTAACTATGGTGAGAGCTGGAGAAGGGTCTGCGGTTCAAGTCTTGCCGTCCCCACGAGTTGTGCGTCAATCCTCGGTACATAGCAGTTCCTCCACTGCTTCTGCCTCCTCAACGTTGTCTCGGTCCTCCACCTGCGCCCAAAGTCTGTCTGGTAATGCCACCTATGTTGTAACTGTGAACAAGGAATCTCACGCACCTCCTTACTATGCTGGCAGCAGGGCTCAACACCATCAGGTGGTGTTTACCTTGAAATGTCTGGGAAATGTGTCACACAACTGAGGAGTTGTGGACAGCTCTGGAGACCGAGTTTCAGCAATTGTTGTCTCCACTCTACCTGCAGCCAGGGAAGGCCGTGTGCGACAATGCTGCTAACGTGGGTGCGGCCCATCACCGGGGCAATGTGACACATGTGCCTTGTATGGCTCACGTGTTGAACCTGGTTGTCCATCAATTTTTAACACACCATCCGGGCCTAGATGGACTTCTGCAGAGGGCACGGTCGCTGTGTGCTCACTTCCGGCGTTCGCATCCCGCAGCTCAATGGCTTACATTGCTCTAGAAGTCTTTTGGCCTGCCGGTTCACCGTCTGAAATGCAATGTGCCGACACGCTGGAATTCCACTCTGCACATGTTGCAGCGACTGTGGCAGCACCACTGAGCCCTGGTGCAATTTGTTATGACGTATAGCCTGGGCCAAAGAGATCCAGAGGTGGGGCAGATTACGCAGCTGGAGTGGTCTCAGACCACAGACCTTTGCAACCTTCTGCACAGTTTCAAAATGGCGACGAAGATGTTTAGTGCTGACGATTAGGGATGGGCGAATCTACTCGCTAGGACTCGTTACTCGGCGAGTAGTAAGGGACTCGCAGGACTCGGTACTCTGCGAGTTTCCCAGTGATTACTCGCGAGTCTAATGCAAATCAATATCAATCCTAGTTTTGTCAGAAACGCTGACAAAACTAGGATTGCCATTGTTTGCATTAGACTCGCGAGTAATCACTGGCTACTGTGCCAGTGATAGCAGGGAAACTCGCAGATAACTGCTGTTTCTTTGCGAGCCGAGTCCAGCTGTCTTCTCTGTGCAGCTCCAGGGTCCTAGAGCCCGCCTGCTGCCTGATGTAGCAGTGCTGAGATTGTTCTCAGTCTGCTCATTCCCTGTGTACAGACATGAATGTCCGTGCACAGAGATGATGTAGCAGTGCTGAGATTGTTCTCAGTCTGCTCATTCCCTGTGTACAGACATGAATGTCTGTGCACAGAGATGATGTAGCAGTGCTGAGATTGTTCTCAGTCTGCTCATTCCCTGTGTACAGACATGAATGTCCGTGCACAGAGATGATGTAGCAGTGCTGAGATTGTTCTCAGTCTGCTCATTCCCTGTGTACAGACATGAATGTCTGTGCACAGAGATGATGTAGCAGAGCTGAGATTGTTCTCAGTCTGCTTATTCCCTGTGCATAGACATCTATATTTATGCACAGGGATGAGCAGAGAGGACATCGCGTTTTGGACTGCGTCGGACGGAAGAGGATTTTTTTAATTAAAGATGGAGTCCCTAATGGCTTTTTTTTTTTTATTTCTAATAAAAAATTTTCCTTGTGTTGTGTTTTTTTTAAAACAATTTAATAGAAATTCATGGTGGTCATGTCTAATATTGGCGTGACCGCCATAAATTTCGGGCTTAGGGCCAGCTGATAATACAAAGCTGGCCCTAACCTCTTTATTACCCAGCGTGCCACCGCTACCAGGGCCGCTGGAAGAGCGGGGTTCAGCGCCAGAGGATGGTGCTTCAATGAACGCGCCATCTTCTGGGGCGGCTGCGGGCTGCAATTTGCAGCGGGGGGTGCCCAGAAAGCTTGGGCATCCCTGCGCTGCGGATTCCAGCCCCCAGCTGCTTAGCTGTACCTGGCTAGACATAGAAATTGCGCGGAGCCCCACGCATTTTTTTTTAATTATTTCATGAATTTCAGGGTCAGAGTCAGAGTCTCAGAGTCAGAATCTCAGAATTTCATGAAATAATTAAAAAAAAAATGCGTGGGGCTCCGCGCAATTTCTATGTCTAGCCAGGTACAGCTAAGCAGCTGGGGATTGTCCTAATTAGAAGTAATGCCCCAGTGGTGTGGTATACAGCAGTCCCAGTGGTATATAGCAGCCCCAGTGGTATATAGCAGCCCCAGTGGTATACAGTAGCCCCAGTGATGTGGTATACAGCAGACCCAGTGGTATATAGCAGCCCAGTGGTGTATAGCAGCCCCAGTGGTATACAGGCCCCAAATGCTGGCACTCACCCCCTCTCTGTTGTAAGGCCCCCCTGCTGCTTATCTTACCATCCCCGGTCTTCTGCACCACGCCGGTCTTCTGTGCTCCGTCCTCTGTGCTCCCGTCCGGCTGCATCCGGGTCCCCGGCCGTCGCAGTAACGATGACGTCATCGTGCAACTGCCAGGGACCCCGGATGCAGGCGGACGGGAGCATGGAGGATGGAGCACAGAAGACCGGCGCAGTGCAGAAGACCGGGGATGGTAAGATAAGCAGCGGGGGGGGCCTTACAACAGAGGGGGGGGCGAGTGCCAGCATTTGGGGGCGACCAAGTACCGTATTGACCCGTGTATAAGCCGAGGGGGGGACTTTTCAGCCCAATTTTTGGGCTGAAAAACTCGGCTTATACACGAGTATATACGGTAATAATTAATCGTACTAATTTCACAGTGGCACGTATGTATGAGTCCATGTGTACCAAAGCAACCATTGCAAAGGGCATCACAGGCACAATAATATACATATATACACTTATTAATCGATATACAATCATAGATTGTGACATACAAAGAAATGCTAGAGTGCCAAAAGTGCAAAATGAAAGTGCCAGTAGCACCAAAGGTTACCCCTGCATGGATGCGTACATGCAGCCGCATGCTTCCTAAGATCTGGTGAATAAAGTTTGCCTTTCATATATTTTGTGTGGGAAAGATATTTGCTGTGTGTTAACTACCCTTCAAATTGTTCAAAAAAATACATTTTTTGTAGCCCAGAAAATTATTGCAATTGCAGACATTTTGCCATATGCTTGTCACACTGGGTGTAGGGAGACACCCAGCGCAGGACGACGAGGAGGGGAAAAGAGTCCCTGATGCTAAGGGCAAAAGGGGAGATTATGAACCCTAGATAAACTGACACCCGATTCCCCTTACGACCCTATACAGTTTCCGCAAGTGTCGCCAGGCAGGATACTTATTCCCTTACTGTCCCTGAACTACAACTACTCAAGGATCAGAGCGGGGAACACTAGTCAGCCTTGCTACCAACTAAAGATACACACCAGGGAAACAAACAAACAAAGAGGGAAGGGAAGAATCGCTTAGCTTGAGAAGATCCACACAACAATCCAACAGAAACTCCAGGATTCACTGCTTGAGCTGAGAAGCTACCTTCAAACACCTGACAAGCTATCACCAGCAGTGCATCATGGGAGTCCAGGAGTATAAATACAAAAAATGGATACTGGTGTTTATGAGCATGCTATTGAAACGCATTGTGGCCCATACAAGGAGCTAATAATAAATGGTTTGAGAATCTGTTAATACAAACCCTTTGCTTTGTGCCTTAGCGCTCATACATTCCAGTATCCATTTTCCCTTTGTTTATGGTATAATCCCATTGTGGGATCACTCTCGGAGCTGCTATGGGCTAGGGCGCTTTCTAAATCCTTCTCTTTGAGGACCTAGGAAGCATCTTAACTACAATTACAGCAGTAGGACCTACGGTGATGTCACATCCAGCCTGGATCACGTGACCTCCTGGATTCACAGTGGCTGAGGCAGGACTTCAGGCCAGCTTATTGTGCAGTTTCCTAGCGGGGGCTCCTCTGCTTCCAGGCATAGACTGGTGTTGTGCATGATTGCACAACCCCACCATGTGAGTGGCCAATTGGCATGCAATCTGTTAACCCTCGAGACCACCAGGTTTCACACACTGTGTTCCTGTACCTTTTGTTTTACAAGGGGTATAAATAGAAAGCTCAAGGAAAGAGATGGGTCCTAGTGACCTCCAGCTTTCACTAAAAGAGAAATGCCTCTTAAAGTGACACAGACTTTTTTGGGATTTTGACTGTTATGCCAAATGCCACAACCTTCTGCGAGTGGCCTCTATAGTCTCATCCGTTCCTACTGACACACTTGTGACAATGCTTGTTTATTTCCTTTGTGTTTATTGGAACACTCACGGGAAAAAAAATTGAAAAGAAAGCAAATTGGACATTATTTCACACAAAAAAAATGGTCCTTACAAAATTGTTTCTGTTGCGCCCCACTATGTAGGTGCCACAAAAGGGGTACTGCACCCAGAAAAGTGGTGTAGTACTCCACTGCAATTGGGACAATGGTCACAAGATGGAGCCCTAGAGCTGACACCCACACACTAGGACAGTAGGTGGGAGGGAACCCTGGGAGGATATATAGTGGCCTCTAGGGGGAACTAGTTAGTCAGTCAGTCGGTGAAACTGGAGCAGAGTAGAGTCTGGAGAGGAGTTGGAGTGAGAAGGAACCAGGCAGCTAGCCTGCAAGGACAAAGAGGGCCATCTCAGCTGAGGGGCCCTGAGAAGGAAAAGATCCCAAAAGAAACAGAGAAAGAAAGCAAGGAGACTCAGAAGTGCAGAGTTAACTTGAGTGGGGAGTGAGTAACGGATAGAGTTTGCCCCATAGGAAGAAACCCGGGTACCGGAGCCCGCACCAGTGAGTTCTCTAAGTCTCACAGAAAATCCGTACAACAGGGATATTGCAAATACAGCCCTGACTCCCAAAGATTCCACAAGAGGGAAGCCAGAACTAGCAGGGCGCTGCAGTCCAGACAGAAGGTTGACCTGACAGGTACAAGGGAGGTGAAGAGAGTAAGAAGCAGCAGGAGGCCAGATTATCTACAGGAGATCAGGCTTCAAACACTGGGAACAGAAAAGAAGGAAAGGAAAGGAACATAAAGGAGGGTTCCATCTTAAGCCAGAAATCCCAATTGCAGCCTGAAGCATTCTCCAGTTTACCATCTAATGAACTGTTGAACTGTAAGGCTGAAAGAAAGAGTTCAAGTAAAGTTACCCGTGAAGTGAAGCTTCGACTCTGCTGTATGCTTTCCATATAAACTGTTTGCTTTACAGCATCACTGCCCCCGTGGTCCAGTCTCGCCTGTGGGGACTATTCCATCTAAGCCGTAATACCATCGACTACCGGAGGACTGTGGTGGCGCTGGTGAGCATCACCAGACCCAGCAGGTGGCATCACGAAGACATCTTGTAAATAATCCCCTGTAAATTTCTCCCCATTTTCAGTTGACCCCCAGGGCCATGGCATCGGGATGGCCACCCGTGACTTCCCTGACTGAAACAGCCCGAGAGCCGAGTATCCCGAAGTCCTGGGTGCGCGTCATTTCCACCCTCAATGTAATATTTACTTTCATACCCTTTGGAATAAATAACTACAATTGATCACTTCCTATAATAAACAAACTTCTTAAACCTCTTCACTGGAATTTTGGACCATTTTTCTTTTACAAACTGCCTCAGGTGTCTCATATTTGAAGGATGCCTTCTCGCAACAGCAACTTTAATGGCCCCTTTACACGCAGCTACAGGTGACAGGTTTTCCACAGGTAACTTACTGGTTGCAGTGAAATCATGGAGACATAGTTCTATCTTGGTGCTGTGTACAAATGGAACTTTGTCTCCATGATTTCACTGCAACCAGTAAGTTACCTGTGGAAAACCTGTCACCTGTAGCTGCGTGTAAAGGGGCCATAAGACTGTAAATACACTGTCCGAGTGACATGCGAGTTACTCGCACGAGTCTCGGATCATTCACCCAGGATGGCCTCCCTCTCTCTGAACGGGAGCAGTTCAGCTACATAGATAAACATACCACTGACAGTATCCTGTCCAAGAGGGGCAGGATGGTGACAAGAGGAGCAGGGTGGTGACAAGAGGGCAGGATGGTGACAAATAAGAGGGGCAGGATGGTGACAAGAGGGGCATGATGTTGACAACAAGGGCATGATGGTGACAAATAAGAGAGGCATGGTGGTGACAAGAGGGGCATGATGGTGACAAGAGGGGCATGATGGTGACAAATAACAGGGGCATGATGGTGACAAAAGGGGCATGATGGTGACAAGAGGGGCAGGATGGTGACAAGAGGGGCACGATGGTGACAAGAGGGGCAGGATGGTGACAAGAGGGGCACGATGGTGACAAGAGGGGCATGATGGTGACAAATAAGAGGGACATGATGGTGACAAATAAGAGGCGCATGATGGTGACAAGAGGGGCAGGATGGTGAAAGAGGGGCAGGATGATGACAAAAAAGAGGGGCATGATGGTGACAAATTAGAGGGGCATGATGGTGACATTAGGAGGCGGCAGGATGATGGCAGATAAGAAGGGCATGATGGTGACATTAGGAGGGGGCATGATGTTCACAACCATTACAAGAAGGGGATGATGGTGGCTTTATTACAAGGAGGGGGCATATTACTGTAGATAGGGCATTACTGCAGGATGGGGCATTACTACATGATGGGGCAGGATGGGACATTACCACAAGGGGACAGGGATCGAGCATACAACAAGGGGATAAGGCTGGAGACATTACTACAAGAAGGGGGTCAGAATAGGGACATTACTGCCAGGAGAGGGTCAGGATGGAGCGCATTACTACAAGGAGAAGGTCAGGATGGAGCACATTACTACAAGGAGAGGGTCAGGATTGAGCACATTACTACAAGGAGAGGCTCAGGATGGAGCGCATAACTATAAGGGGAAGGTCAGGATTGAACACATAACTACAAGGAGAGGGTCAGGATTGAGCACATTACTACAAGGAGAGGGTCAGGATGGAGCACATTACTACAAGGAGAGGGTCAAAATGGAGCACATAGCTACAAGGAGAGGGTCAGGATGGAGATACTACTACAAGATAGGGACCAGGATTTCAGTATGAAATTTGCTTGCTCTGTCTAATATTCTGCGTTTTTCCATACAGATCAATTCACCTGCTGTTTCTAGAAAGGGCAGTGGCAGCAACTCTGCTCCAATGTGCAGTACACATGAGCTGTCTGACCACTGCTGAAGAGAAAACTGCAAAGGTAAGCTTAAAATCAATTAATTGTTAAAATAATTGAATTGATGATGAGGGTTTCAGGACTACATGCCCTGTACAAGGAAGAGAGTTAGCATCTGCTGGCTCTCCCCCGTGTGCAGCGCTTGTGATAGATAACCACTGCTGTAATTTAGGTTAAATTACAGTGTTGGCACTTCGCCATAAATAATTTGGTTTTGGGTTGCAGTTTGGGCACTCAGCCTCAGAAAGGTTCGCCATCAGTGACCTAGGATGTAAACCCAGTTTTCTGACACTGGGCACTACATTGCAATCAGAAATCCTTTGGCAATCTTTAGATTTCATGATGCATTGCACACAGTCAAGACACCTAGTGCCAATAAGCTCTAACTTGGTCTTCTCTGTCCACAAGACGCTTTCTCAAAAAGACTTTGGTTTATACACATACATTTTGGCAAACTGCAGTCTAGCTTTTTCTATGTCTTTGTACAAGCAGCGGAGTTCTCCTGGATCTCCTGCTATAGCATTTGATTTCATTCAAATGTCGATGGATAGTTTGCGCTGATTTTGATGCACCCTCAGCCAGCAAGACAGCTTGAATTACTTTGGAACTTGATTGGGGCTGCTTATCCACCATCCGTACTATTCTGTGTTTCAAACTTTTCTCTGCTGTCAATGTCCAGTGATATTAGATATAGTGCCATGGGTTGTAAACTTTTTGATTATTTTGTTCACCACTGATAAAGGAACATGAAGATCTCTAGGGAAGGACTTGTAACCTTGAGATTGTGATATTTTTCAATAAATTTTGTTCTTAAGCCCTTAGACAGGGTCATTCCATGTCAAGTGATCCAAAAATGAATATTTTTTTTCCCTGACGTCCTCAGATTTTTTAAATTTTTTTTCTATATGAAGAACAACTTTAGTTAATTACAAAAAAAAAGTTTTGGATTTTTTTCTTTATCAGTTAATTTTTTACAGATTTTTAAAGTTTTAAAAAAGTGCGAATTTTGGCCTGGTATGGCTTTACATTTTCTAGCATATCTCGGGCTAGAAATAAGATAGAGAAACAAAATAAACACCAATCTACTCAGAACTGTGCCGGCTTTCACCAGATATGTCACAAGAGGATCTTTGTTAATATTTTACCCATGTGATCGCAAGCGCAAAACTTTAAAACGCATTTCCGCAAAATCGGCGCGCTTTAAATATTTCAAAAACTGCCCATGTGTCTGCTATGCTCTTAGCCACATCTGTACCAAATTTCAAGTTGGGATCGCGATGGGATAATGAAGTGGGAGAGGCATCATTTTACTCAGAACGGTAACAGCTTTCATTTGATATGTTACAAGACTATGTTTCTTTATATCAAATTAAAACTATTGACGGACAATTGTGAAAAAATGACTGATTGTGTTCTTGGTTATATTTGTGCAGAGATTCAACTTGGGACCTGTCAAATTTATATATTTTTTATTTTATGGTTGTATGAGTTATCACAACTTATTGAATAAAACATTTATATGCAACAAAAAAGAAACACAAAAAACTAATCCCATAAGTGCCAGGATAAATACATCTTAATCATCAGAACACAACGCTCAGCATTTTCAACTTGAATGTATTGAACAAACCAAAAGAAGAAAGGTGATCATATCCTCAAGTGTGATTAGACAAGATTAAAAGAACCAAAAATGTTAACCCCTATTTATACATATAAATTTGTTTTCTATTCTATCACTAAACATGTGATTTATGAAGTGTTTAATAAGAATAGTACAGTAGTTAAATCATCGTTCTATAAATTATGAACTAATCAAACAATTAATAGTATGTTTTTAAAGTGGCATTTTATCAATTTGTCCCTTCTAGTGGGTGAAATGTAATCTTGTCCATAAACGCTTACTAGCAATCGCCATTTCCTTGTGTGTCAAAGAGTATGTCTGGCCTGTCACGGTGTTAGGCTCCGCCTGAGTTAATATCTTATTTTTGTGCACTTTTAAAATGTCTGGCTTTCTTGGATACACAAAGGATGGCGCTGGACCAGAAGGATGCAATAAAGTCAATTCTACTTCTTCATTTTCACAATCTTTGGAGAGTACAGTAGCCAGCCACCAGCGCCAATCATATTCATATTTTTTCAAAAGGATTGCAACAGTGTCTATGATAAAATGCTGTTTCTTGAGAAGTAGCAGCCATTGCTGTGTGGGAAAAATACAGTTAATATTAAGTAAGGAAGATAGGTAATAAAAATAAAGATTTAGAGTACACTTGAGATAGAACTGTATTACTATAAAGTGAGTTTTAGGGCTAGCGCGCACAGTTTTTTCTGTCTGCACATACACGCTGCAGTTTTGGCAGCTTGTTTTTCTACCAAGTTTTTACCACATATGCGTTAGTTTTTTTAATCGCTAGTGAAAAAAATGGCAGCTTTTTTTATATAAATGATAAATGCTGCGTTTATTGCAGCGATTAAAAAGTAGTTCAAGCAGTGATTTACTCACTCTTGAGTGTTTCCAAAAACACTGCATGTGGTGAACCCCATAGAAATCAATGGGGCTGTTTTTCTGAGTGATGATCCCTAAGAATAGCACTGTGTGCATTGGCCCTTAAAAGCATTAAACTATTAATATATTTACTCACCCATATTTTAGTACACAGCCTTAATGGCTTTGTACAGACTATTGTTTGTTCAGGAGTGAAGATGTCCAGACATGTCAGGACATGAAAGGTCTGAACGAGCTGTCTTACTTCCTGAATGCAGTGGGTAGACACTTAACATGATTGACAGAGCTGCTGGCCTATCATCTGCTCTGCATTCACTGTCTATCCCTGTGCTTTCTCAGGTTGAGCCCTAACAAAGCTTTTTCCTATATGTCCTCTCCTGCTTCTAAGCTGTAACATATCAAAATAATACAGTAATGTCTAAAAATAATGGATTTGATAAATATAGACCCCACGCTTTTAGACCACAGGTTGAACAGATCTGAATTCAAGATTTTTGAATTGACACTATAATAGTTAAATATTTTAAAATATGATCCCATCACGATCCCAACTTGAAATTCGGTACAGATGTGGCTAAGAGCATAAAAGACACATGGGCAGTTTTGGAAAATTTTTATTAAAACATTTTTTCGGAAATGCGTTTCAAAATGTTGCGTTTGCGTTCGCATGGGTAAAAAAATTAAAATTAACAAATTGTCTTGTGACATATCTGGTGAAAGCCTGGACAGTTATGAGTAGAATGGTGTTTATTTTGCTTCTCTATCTTATTTCTAGCCCGAGATAAAAAAATGTAAAGTCATACCAGGCCAAAATTCACACTTTTTTTAAACTTTAAAAATCTGTAAAAAATGAACTGATGAAGAAAAAAATTCTAAACTTTTAATTTGTAATTAACTAAAGTAGTACTTCATAAAGGAAAAAAAAAAAAATCTAAAGACGTCAGGTAAAAAAAAATATTCATATTTAGATCACTTGATATGGAATGACCCATTGACGCTATTAATAGTAAAATATTTTAAAATATGATCCCATCGCGATCCCAACTTGAGAAATTGACTCCAGGGGCCCATGCACCTTTCAGCTATATGTAAATACCGGTTATTCGTTATACCCATTATAGTGGCAGCTCCTGCACATCACTGTGCGCTCACCATAGTGGCGATGTACAATTACTGTAGTTTGCATTCAAGGGATTCTTCGGTAAAAACAAGTTATCACTGATCCACAGGTTCAGGAGGTGATCACTTATTGATTGGTGGAATCCAACCAGTGAAGACCGCACCATAAGAAGAATGTGGAGATTTTACATCCATTATAAAATGCAGCGACCGGTAATGATGTGACTGCATTATTAGGACTTCCAGAAAAAAAACAAACTCAGCGCTCACAGCCACTGAGGGAATGAGTGGATATATCAGCTCCAGTCTAATGGGGAGAAAACAACCCTATGACTAAGGTCCATCTTTAAGGACGATGATTTTAATGTGTGCCTATTAATATTTTTTTTCTAATAAAATGACTTTTTAAGGATATATATATCTCAGGACTTGGTGCTGGATATTTTTATATATTTTTGGACACGTAAAGGGGATAAAGGTTGCACATTCAGCCGTTAGCCCCCCACCAATTAATAACTTATGCTTAGACCATGTGCTTTCACTGAGTATTAGGCTGCGTTCACACGCTGCGTATTTGTCGCGCTTTTTTACGCGCATTTTTTAAGGGGAAAAACGCACGTAAAAAAAGCGCGAGAGAACAACTTCAATTGCGCTTTTTTACGCACGTTTTTTCCAGTGCTTATAATGGGGCCTATGGAAGAAACGCGCGTAAAAAACTGGAAAGAATTGACATGTTCTTTCTTTTTACGCACGCGTTTTTTGCGCCAAAAACGCTGCGTAAAATTACGCGACGTCTGAATGGCACAAAGTGAATGTCCATTCACTTTGCAGGGAAATGCAGACGCACATGCGTTTTTGGAGCAAATACGCGCTTAAAAAAACGCGACAAATATGCAGCGTTTGAACGCAGCCTTAGTTGAGTTTTTTACATTGGTATTTAATAAACAAAATTTTTATTCTGTATTTTTTTATCCACTCCTGGTTTTGTCTTACAAATATTGAGGTGAAAATCTCAAATGCTCAATGTGTATAAGGCCTTAGAAGAGATGATTACTTGCTTGCCCTGGAGTACCTCTGTAAGTTCATCTCTGCCAAGGGCACATTTCAGCCTTAGGGCAATCACAAGCCAGGGGCCCTCGTGTTGCGGCGGTGGCCCACCTTTGACCTGTTTATCTCTGGCCGCTGCATTAAAGCAGCAGAGGTAAAAGGATTTAAAAACAGGCTAGTACATATAGTAGATAAGGGAGCAGAACCGAGCTTACTACAGAGTTAAGGGAGCAGGACCGAGCTTACTACACAGATATGTAGCAGAACTGAGCTTACTACAGAGATATGGGAGCAGAACCGAGCTTACTACAGAGATAAGGGAGCAGAACCGAGCTTACTACAGAGATATGGGAGCAGAACGGAGCTTACTACAGAGATAAGGGAGCAGAACTGAGCTTACTACACAGATATGGAGCAGAACCGAGCTTACTACAGAGATATGGGAGCAGAACTGAGCTTACTACAGAGATATGGGAGCAGAACCGAGCTTACTACAGAGATAAGGGAGCAGAACCGAGCTTACTACAGAGATATGGGAGCAGAACCGAGCTTACTACAGAGATAAGGGAGCAGGACCGAGCTTACTACAGAGATAAGAGAGCAGAACTGAGCTTATTACAGAGATATGGAGCAAAACCGAGCTTACTACAGAGATAAGGGAGCAGAACCGAGCTTACTACAGAGATATGGGAGCAGAACGGAGCTTACTACAGAGATAAGGGAGCAGAACTGAGCTTACTACACAGATATGGAGCAGAACCGAGCTTACTACAGAGATATGGGAGCAGAACCGAGCTTACTACAGAGATAAGGGAGCAGAACTGAGCTTACTACAAGGATAAGAGAGCAGAACCGGGCTTACTACAGAAATAAGAGAACAGAACTGAGCTTACTACAGAGATATGGGAACAGAACCGAGCTTACTACAAGAGATAAGGGAGCATAAACGAGCTTACTACAGAGATAAGGGAGCAAAAACGAGCTTACTACAGAGATAAGGGAGCAGAAACGAGTTGCTACAGGGATATATATACACAGACATAGCTCACAGGCAGCTGGACCCGAAACCGAAAAGTGCAGCAGACAGGCTTCCAAACCCACATGGTGACGTGGACTCCAACTGCTTCCAGGCTGATCGGACCCTCCTGGAGCTGGAAAGTCAACAACTTTCTCAGCAGTTAAGTTAAAAGAACTGCGTCCGTTGTGTCCTCCTGCTTCTTTTTCGAGCTCTCCTTGCTGCACACGGCACCATAACTACCACCGCCATACTCCATATGGACTCTATACAAAACCCCAGGGGCCCACTCCGCCTTAATCTGCTCAGTCAGGGCAACAGAGCTGGGCAACCACCACGGTGACCTCCCCAAAATACTGCCGGCCCGGTTACCTAGTACCCCGCCCCTAGCGAATGCTGCAACAGCAAACTGCACATGGCTGTGTCTGCTGCACCGTGATGTGACTGGGCCAGCAATACACATGTAAATTTGTACATGACCAAAATGCCTAGACGCTGCATCCTGGATACAGCGTCCTTCTCCCTGTGAGGACGCTGGTGATCTCTGCGGGTGAATGCAGCTGCCCGTGCCCACGATCACAGCCGTCTCCACAGGGATAAATTGACATCTGCAGCTCAAGAAGCTGTCCCACATGTCAGCTTACGCTGTGGAGAAAAAAAGCACAGTGGGTATGGGATTTCTATAACTCCATCCAATGTGCTGGTACTGTACAATACAGCATTTTGGACTGAGTGAAGACATGCCGCGTCCAAAACGCTACAACCACTGAACATAGGCACGGGGCCTCAGTGTATCGGCCCGGTCACATCACAGTGCAGCAGACATGGATGTGCGCGAATTACTGTGTGGTGCCATGTCTGTAATACTGACCATAGAAGGTAAAACATTTTATAGCCTACCTAAACACATTTTCTCAGTCAAGCCCCTTTCACATCTGCATTTATGTGTAATTCGCGACAGATCCGGCAGATGTTGCCGCATCTGCCGCGTAACGACCGACTTGCGGCACCAATCCAGTAAGCTCTCTTCTCTATGGGGCTTGCGGTCGGGTGTGGCAAGTGAGGTTGACTCACCGCGGCCGGCTGACTCCGGTTTAGACAGGCGATTCTTCTTCCCTCCTTGTCACGGGTGGACCGCGCCTGCCGGTAGTGGGGCCCGGTGTAGTGCAGATCAAAAGTGAATGTGGCGCCCCTGCGTACAGGTGGCCACAGAAGGAACTGCAGCCAGGCAGTTAGGACATGCTAAACACTACACCCTCACAGCCCACATCCCCACGCATAGAGAGGGTTCACATCCAGCTCTGAGGTCGGACACTATATGAGACCAGGAGGAGTGGTGGATGAGGAGTGGGTTGGGCACACCAGAAAGTCAGGTGACTGACAGTATATAGAGAGGGGGAGGAGTGAAGGAAGTGAGTAGGCTGAAGTAGCTGAGATGTAAAGGTTGTAAGGAGATTGCACGTCCTGGAAGAGCCTAAGCTGAGGAGCGCTGACCCGTACTGAGCCAATGCGAGCCAGATGGGGGGGAAAAGCCCATCCAAGATGCTGAAACCACAGGAGTGTGATAGACAGAGAAGGGACGGTGCAACCCGTGCCCTGGACAGCAGCCGAAGCTACTGACGGCAGGTGGAGAAGCCCTCCTAGATATCTGAAGGAAACAGAGGAAGGAGCCTGGTAGTTTAATGCTGTGGACTACTGCAGGCTGGGCTACAGCAGAGTGTCAGCTCTGAAGGGGACCGACGATTCACCCGGTATCCCCAGATTCACTGACGGGGAGCTTTAGTTTCAAGCTGGAGTTCCTAACCCAAAGAACAGGCAGCTCAGTGACACACTAGGACTCACAGAAGCCCGAGTCACCGCCATACTGTTCAGCGTCCGCATACACCCGTGTAAGACGGAGAGAGAGAGTAATAGCCCGGAAAGGCACACTTAAAGACTGTGTGAGGGGTCACAAGGAGAGAGGAGCCTGGCTGCAGGAGAGAAGGGAACCCGGAAAGGGAGAATGCAACTGAATGTTAAGAGCTGTGTAAAGAATTGCAGATGACCTGTAGACTGCTTGAAAGAACTTAAGTAAAGCTTTGGAAACCCTGCATTGTCTCCTGCCTGCTTCCATCTGCAGACCATTCCTCCCATACAGGCTTGCACTGGAAAGATCTCAACCTGCAGAGCTACAGCCTGTCAGCACCAACGCTGAGGAGAGATCCCTGCAGCTGCAAAGTAAGTGTGCTCCACTACACCAAATAGACTTTAACTCCTTACTGCCCCGGGGGATACAGTTCCCCCCACTGGAACTATACCACCTCCGCTGCCCTCACATCACCCCCGGAGGTTCTGCAGCAGCGGCGGCCCCCATTACTGGCCGCATCAAGTGGGTGGCGTCACCCGTGACATATCCCCTGTAAATAATCCCCTTTTATTGTGCTGAGCCAGGGACACGGTCCGGACCAGGCCACCAGTGACATCCCCAGCAGCAGATCGGTCCGGTACCGAGTACCCCACGTCCCTTGGGGCTCCACAACCTGTCGTCACGAACAGGATCTACCCGGTCCAAAAGAATTGGACCTTGTGTGCCTAAATCCTGTGTTCTGGACTTTTCCCGCCAAATCTGACCTTAATGGCGGCCAAAAGGGACTAGCGCCATGTGCAGAGGAGGCGTGCCTAAGACTCCCATCGTGGGCCGGTCCGGTCCAAGGCGCGAAAAGAAGGTCCCGCCCTGGCTCTCCTTAACTCCGGGAGAGCCAGCTGTCACTCTCAAAGAAGAGCCGCCGCCCCTAGATCCTCCTACCAAAGAGCTGGCGCGAACTGAGAAGGAAGTCGTCATCAGGAGGGGGCGGAGCAGGCAACCGGAAGAGAAGCAGTCGCCATTCAGAGACACGAGGACGGAAGCGGAGGACGCAGCAACCCGCGCTCCACCCGGAAGACCACGCGTGATCCCGGAGGGCCCACAGAAAGATTTAGTGGAGGAACCCGGCCGAGGAGAGACCCCGTGTGACCGAGGAGAGATGGCAGAAGGCGGAGAAGAGCGTCCCTATGTCCTAGACACCCGGAGGGGTGTACGGCGGCTGCCCCCAAGGATGACAACGGCCAGGGGCAACAGGACCCGGATTCAGACTCAACATTGACAGCTAAATCTGTCACATCCAAGTCAAGAAGATGTTATAAACAGAGCCAGAGAGCAGTATGTGAGCGCTGGCACTGCAGGACCTAGAGGTTACCACAGATGGAAGAGATGCAAGTGTACCATGAGCAGCAAAGAAGAATGAGAAACGCAGGATCTGCATCCAGAAGGGAAGGCATCCCAGATGATCCAGAATGAGAAGAAGGATCGAGATTAAATACTGTCACTTATCAACAGAACAGATGAATGAAACTGTAAGATGTGAAGGGTACATTGAGCTCTTATGCTCCCACCTACCTGAGTGAATGCTAGCATTCCTGTACTGTCTATGGTCTCAACAGAAAATTGCATCATGACAATGACGATGATACTAACTTTACTTGTAATAGTGAGCAACACTTGTGTGCTCCTTGGTTTTAGAGAAGATGCAAAGCTAAGTAATGACGAAACTCTGGCATTTTGAACTTTGAAGCTGCTTTTGAGACTTGCACTTTGAGAATTTTTGAAAGTTTGCACTTTTTGAAAAGAAAAGAGATTATACTTTATACGAAGCAATTCTATAATGTCTTTTACAGAGAAAAGAGGGTAAATGAATCGTATAGATACCATGCACTATGTTATAGTTAATGTAACGTTCAGATCGTGCCCCGGACGGGAAGAAACAGCTCACATATGATTATTGTTATTATAAAATGTTTTACAGGGTAAACCAATGTCGAGTCGCGCGTACGGAACGCGCTAGAACTCGGAGAATGTGGCGCCCCTGCGTACAGACGGCCAAAGGAATAAGGCAGCACGAGACAAGTTAGGCATCTAAAAGACAAACCACAGCCATCCCAGATAGAGAGGTTACACATCAGCTCTGGAGTCGGACCAATATAGAACAGGAGAGTGGTGGATGAGGAGTGGGTTGGGCACACAAAGTCAGGACTGACGTATCATGAGAGTGGGAAGTCGAGAAGATTTAAGGCTGAAGAAAGACTGAATGTAAAGTTGAAGGAGATTGCACGTCTGGAATGAGCCTAAGCTGAGGAGCGCTGACCCGTACGAGCCAAATGTAGCCACGATGGGGCAAAGGCCCATCTCAAGATGCTGAAAGCCCAGAGTGTGATTAACAGCACAGGGACGGTGCAACCCGTGCCTGGACAGCACCGAGTACCTGACGCAGGAAGAGAGCCCTCCTAGATATCTGACGGAAACAGAGAAGGAGACCTGGTAGTTAATGCTGTGGACTACTGCAGGCTGGGCTACGCAGGATGTCGGCTCGAAGGGGACCGACGATTTTCACCCGATACCCAGATTCACTGACGGTGGCAGCTTTAGTTTCAACTGGAGTTCCTACCCAAGAACGGAGCTCAGTGACGACACTAGATCACAGAAGCCCAGTCACCGGCATACTTGTACAGCGTCCGCAAAACCCGTGTAAGACGGAGAGAGAGTAATAAGCCGTGGAAAGGACACTTAAACGTGTGGTCCAATGGGAGAGTACTGCTGCAGGAGAAAGGGAACCCGGAAAGGGAGAATGCAACTGAAAAGTAAAGCGATTAAAAATTGGCAGAGGACCTGTAGACTGCTTGAAACGAACTTAAGTAAAGCTTTGGAAACTGCAATTGTCTCACTGCCTGCTTCCATCTGCAGACCATTCCTCCATACAGCTTGCATGAAAATTCTAACCTGCCAAAGCTACAGCCTGTCAGCACCAACGCTGAGGATGAATCCCTGAGCTTGCAAAGTAATGTGCTCCACTCCCAAATAACTTAACGCTTACGCACCCGGTAACAGTTCCTCCACTGGGATATAACACCTCCGCGCCCTCACATCACCCGGAGGTTCTGCAGCGGCGGCGGCCCCATTACTGGCGCATCAAGGCGGTGTGCGTTCACCCGTGACTATCCCTGTAAGTAATCCCCTTTTATTGTGCTGAGCCAGGGACCGGTCCGGACCAGGCACAGTGACACCACCAGCAGAGATCGGTCCCGGTACGTGGCCACAGAGTCGCCACTCCTTGGGGCTCCACATGAAGACGTCTTGGTGGAACAGATTACAAGGGGTTTAATTGTTTACGGACGCCTATGATATGATTACGGTAAGGGCTACGACGCTGCGGAACCCGGGGGATGGAACAGACAAGTAGTGTATGACGTCACAGGGGGAGGGTGATCACGGGGGTGAGGCTCAAGATGTGTGCGGAGCTTGCGGTTACCTTCTTGTGCGGAGCTACGGGACAGTCATAGGACAGCACGGACCAAGGACCTGGTGCGCAACGGTCTTTACTGTAAACCACAGGAATACATGGTATACAGTGGTTGAGTAGTAGACCAGGGGGAACTCGCATGATAGTGTCCTCAGAGATCCCTGTCCGCCATTCTACTAACCTTTTTTGTTGCCAGGATCGCCAGGAAACCAGGTGGTTACGGGGAGGCGCTTCAATGGCCTATCCATGATTTACGTTCTGGAAGGGCTTTGGAGTCACCCGTTGGATCCTGCAGTGGTAGTCAGCTGGTTAACGACGAAAACGGCTGTGGGGTGCTCCTGTAAGCTGATACCCACTCTTCTCGTTCGGTACAGGTGAACTACTGCCACCGTGTAGACCAGTGAACGGCTTGAGTTGTGGAACGGGACACTTTTGGGAACGTGTAATATGCCCAACCTGGTGGTAAGGCCAAGGTGCTGAAACCGGACCGAGTGACGGCCCAGGGTCCGACGGGGTGCGGAGCCCCCAGCTACCTCTCCAAGTTTAGTATGCTTTGGTCCTCTAGATTCTCTTTCGCTCCTCTGATTCATTGTGTGTTCTACTTAACCTACCCTAACACTCCACTGAAGACCTATGATTGGTCCCTGTTCACAGGCTTGCATGTTGGGTTGATCTCCTAAGTTAACTGATCATTGCTGCATCAGAAGATATTGCGACTGCATTTGTCGGCTGGGATAACCCTCCGACGCAACTTCGTTGCGGGCGCCACACTCCCCCTTGTTGAATAGCTTGTCCCCAAGCGTCACCCACTACTTAAGAGGTTTTTAGTATTTATAACAGGTAATACCTTTAAATACAAGTCCATATTATATAAGTGAAAAGGGTAATAACAAGTTAACCATGCGCGGCACCGGACCGGCAGCGGTCGGCGTCCTTAGAATAAATTTCAGGCTGTAGCCGCCAAGTCCGGTGTTACGGTGCAAACAGGAAGAGTCTCCTTTGTAGCAAAATTGCAAACAACTAAAGTCACTTTATGGAGGATGTTCCGGACTCGTATAGCGAACCACCCCACAGGGACTATTGCAGGCGTCATAGGTTACTATGTCCCCTCTGATACAGTCGTCCGGCTTGGAAGAGGCCGCGCTGGCTTCCACATCCGGAGCGCCCCACAAACACTTCAGCAATTAAAGAAAAGCATACCTCGCAGAAAGAGTCACTAAATCAATCTTTAAATTAAAATAGAAGCTCAGATAGGAACCAGAAAAACACTGACCACTCTAATTTAAAAACAATTAAAACCAAAAAGTGTTCAACCGGTGTGCAAAAGGCTATGTACAGGTATAGGCAAAAGCAATAATACGAGGTCAGGTGAGGTACAATGTAATTTGCTGGGCAGATCTAAACAAATGTCTCAAATGCAGTCAATTTGCAATCATAATTCATTACCGTTATGGGAATTAGTGCCCTATTAACTGTAATTGAACTGCACCTTGCAGATGGGATCAGGACGGCCAAACCCTCAAAGCTTCACCTAAGGAAAGACCAGTAAGGGTCTTGTGAAACCCTCTAAAACGCGCATAGGCCAGGGATTTCAGAGTAATCTGCCAGCCAACTCAACCCCAGTATAACAATATAATGCACTATGATCAAGTACCCAGCACCAGCATATCGGGGAACACCCAGTTTGACAAACACTTCAGTACTCAACCCTCTCCTAAAAGATCCCCAGACCAGGGGAAAGTTAAATGTGCTTACCACACGAAGTTTACGAATTGTTCAGGTAATGGAGATTGGCGCGGCCCTGGAGCGAGCCTGCATGTTGGCTTGCAGTGAGTGTGCATCCTCGTCTCTCCGGATAGTGCTCAACTACTTCGTCGGAGTGATGCGGCGTGTGGATAAAGTCCTACGCAAATTGACTGTTGTTGAACCGCTCGAGCTTGGTGGAGCAGTCTGGAGAGGAAGCCGGTTCAACGGAACCGGAGATTACTGTTGCGCGGCACAGACTTTGCACCTGAGCTGGATGAAAGTTAGCATGAAAGAAGGTTCCGTGTTCTCCCAAGCGAACCCTTTAGTGTTTTTAGACCAGGTGAAACTGTAGGTCTCCTCGTCATACCCTCGAACTTTCCTTCGTATGTACAACGTCCGGATGCTGCTCCCGGACGGAACGAATGGGTGGCAATGTCTTGTATTAAATCGGGTAGTGGTGGCTGTGCGGCAAAGTTTTCTCCGGGGTCGTTGTGGCGACTTCCAGTGGCCTCCTTTCTGTAGCAGCGGGAAGTGGTGTTCAATCCTCACCACGGTAGGCCTCTGTATTGCAGAGGAGGTCCATCCGGTTCAGGGGAGAAACAACGACATGGCCGGGTAGTAGTGAAAGTGGGGTTCGCAGGTGGAACCGAGTAGATGTCAGCTTCTTCTGGGAGCATATGGAGCTGGACTCTGGAAGGGGGCTGGTGCTGGGTTTCGGTCCGATGAGAACGGTCGAGGTGGCTCCTAGGAGTGATATGGCCTTGGGCCGGTGGACGAGGCAGGACAGGCCATCGAGGGCTGGTGAACGCCGTGTTGAAAAGACTGGCGATGTGTCTGGGCTTGGGAAGCTGTACCCGTTGGCTCTGCTGGCATGCAGAGGAGTCTTCTGCTAGGGAACAGCGACAGCTGCGAATCGTCCACTCCACTGTCTCAAGTACGTCAGCTGGTAGGTCTTGTAGAGCTCGAGCCAGAAGTCGGGCTGCGTCTATGGTAAGCGCAGGATCCTGACCAGGTGGGCTTATGGCTTCTGGCTCCGACCCAGACAGCCGCATTAGGTCCTTGGATCTCGAGCTGGCCATCTCCCTTCTGTGAGGGAAACCACACCGTTAAACGGTAAGGACGTCTGGTAAGCTGGTGAAGATAAGTCTGTCTGGGTCCTGTGGACACTCGAAGATCGGACCTACTGGGGCTTTGATAGTACATGTGTGGAAAGAAGTGCTTGTGTCGCCGCTCAAATTAGTAGTTTGGAAGCATCAGGGCTGACAAGAGTTTGGCGCCTTTTGTCTTAAGCCCTCCACGATGAGGGGGGGGGTTGACTCACTCACTGGGCTTGCACGTGCGCTCTTGTGGAGGGATCAGCGCAATCTGTGGCGCCACTTGGCCCAATGGTGATAAGGCCGGGAAAGTCCTTTTGAGGGATACGATCAAGTCCAAATCGTGAACAATAAAGTCCTTTAAGCACCAATATACTTGGGTAACGGCCTGCTCGTATCCGTTCGTGACGCCATTTCTGACTACCCTGTGAAATATCCCGTTTTTGACAGGCGATTCATTCTTCCGACTCCTTGTCACGGTGACCCAGCACTGCCGGTAGTGGCCGGTGTATTGCAGATCCAATGGGGAAGACGTCTGGTGGAACAGATTAAAAGGGGTTTAATATTGTTTTATTCGTGACGCCACCTATGAGTAGATTCGGTAAGGGCTACCGACGCTGCCGGAACCCCCGGGGGATGGACAGCAGCAAGATGTTTGTCCTCCCACGGCTGAGCGGTGATCCCCGGGGGCTGGAGCTGCTCAAGATGTTGTGCGGCAGCTGCGGTTACCTTGTTGTGGGACGGACAGTTCATAAGGAAGCACGGACACAGGTAGTCTCTGCAACGGGTCTTTACTGTAACCAGCAGGCAATACATGGTATACAGTGGTTGAGTAGTAGACCAGGTGGACTCAGCAGTGATAGTGTTCCTCAGAGATCCGCAGTGTTCCTCCATTCTACCTAACTTGTTTTGTTGCCAGCGTCGCCCAGGAATACCAGGCGGGTACGGGGAGCTGCTTCAATGCCCAATCCATGATTTACGTTTCTGGATGCTTTGGGACCTTGGATCCCTCAGTGGGTTACACCGCTGGTTAGACGAGCTGGAACTGGGTCTGGTGTAGGTGAGTCTGCCCTGTAGCTGATCCTCCGTTCGGGTGACGTAGCAGAGGTGACTGCTGCAGCTTCAGGTACCAGTGACGGCTGTGAGTTGGGCACGGGACTGGATCTTTTGGCAACCCGTGTGAATGCCATCCGGTGGTTAAGCCCAGGCTGGACGGCCCAGGGGACGCCCATGGGCGCCGGGTGCGGAGCCCCCGTCCTTCAAGTTCTAGTCTGCTTATGTCAGATTCTTCTCCTTCGTCTCTCTAGATTATTGTGTGTTTTACATACTAACACTCACCCTAAACTCACCACAGGACCTATGTATGGTTCCCCTGTTCTGGTTGTATGCATGTTGGGTTAGGTATCTAAGTTAACTGGATCATTGCTGAGTCAGAGGATATTGCGGCTGCATTTGTGGCTCAATACCCTCCTGTGACGCACTCGTTGCGGGGCGCCACCCGGTATTGCTGAATCCGCACTTGCGCGCTTGAAGTACCCCAATAAAGTGGTGCTATTTAGTTCAAATCCGGCAAACCACATTGTCCGCACCCGACCAACAAGTCCATAAATGCATGGAATTAAGTAATGTGCTCATGGTCGGAGGAGCTGCGTGTTGGACGCAGCTCCTCCGGACCCTAGGAAGTTTGGGTGGCCGCCAAGAGACTACGCCCCGTACTCACCATGAGCTGCTTTAGGTGCGGGTGGGTTCATCCAAAGCAGTCCTTGTGGGCAGCGCTTCCGACTCAAGCTGAATGAACCCTCCTGGAGGAAGGCGAACTGCAAGAACCGCACCCAGCTCAAAAGCCTCGGCTGGGTTAGAATAGGTGAGGTGGATTTCCTGAAATCCCCATCCACTATGCTCAGACATTAGACGCAAGCGTTTGGACGGCAGCACAAAGACTGCGTCCATAAAACAGCGTCTCCTGAAAACGATGAGGATGCACCCTAAGGCTTACCTTAAACTTGACTGTATACGCAGGATGAAATGGTTAAAATCTGCTGGATCTGCCGAATTGTTCGAAAAGGCATGATAAAGGGGCTCAGGGTAAGGCAATGTTTGCTGACAGTCTAAAAAGTGAGTGCTAATTTTTGCATTGCATTTAGCATGACGTCATTCGATCGGTCACGTTTGAATGATCCGGTAAAGCGGAGAGGCAGGGGGACTCCAGTTCACCGTGATCAGAGGAGGGTAAGTTTGAAAGATCTTCTTTACAGTGTGGCAGGTCGAGTAACGAGCTGAGCCTCTGTATATAGCACTAGAGGGGCTGCTGTATTATACCACAGGGCCTAAGTATCCGAGGGGACCGACTGCTAATTATACCACAGGGGCAGTATACAAACAGGGGGCTGGCTGCTGTATATGACTCGGTATAAATTTTTGTGCTGAAAAACCGGCTTACACGAGTTTTACGGTAATGTCAGTAAATAAATTTCGCCATGCTCTGAACTTCAGCACATTTTTGGATCAAAATTTTTTGTTTAGGAATATGAGGGTTCGAAGTTCATCAGCATTTTTTCATTTTTCAGCAAAATTCACACAAAACATTTTTTTAGTGAACCACATCACATTTGAGTCCTTTGAGGGGTGTACATGACAGAAAACACCCAAAAGTGACACCATTCCAAAAACTGCACCCCACAAGCTACTCAAAACTACATTCAAGTAAGATTATTAACCCTTCAGGTGCTTCACAGGAACTAAAGCAACATGGAAGGAAAAAAATGGGCATTTTAATTTTTCCAACAAAAATGTTCTTTTAGCCTCAATTCTTTCATTTTCACATGGGCAACAGGATAAAATGGATCCTGAAAATTGTTGGGCAATTTCTCCTGAGTACACCGATACCTCATATGTGGTCATAAACTACTGTTTGGGCGCACGGCATGGCTTCAGAAGGGAAGGAGCGCAATTTGACTTTTGGAGCTAATTTTCCATTCAAAAAGTCAAATGGCGCTCCTTCCCTTCTGAGCCCTGCCGTGTGCCCAAACAGTGGTTTATGACCACATATGAGGTATCGGTGTACTCAGGAGAAATTGGCCAACAAGTTTTAGGATCCATTTTATCCTGTTCCCCATGTGAAAATAAAAAATTTAGGCTAAAAGAAAATGTTTGTGAAAAAATAGTACTTTTCTTATTTTTACGGATGAATTTGTGAAGCACCTGGGGGTTCAAAATGCACATCACCCATCTAGATACGTTCCCTGGGGCTCTAGTTTCCAAAAGGGGTCACTTGTGGTGGAGCTCCAATGTTTAGGCACACAGGGGTTCTCCAAACACGACATGGTGTCCGCTAACAATTTGAGCTGATTTTTCAAATTGTTAGCGGACACCATGTCGCGTTTGGAGAGCCACTGTGTGCCTAAACATTGGAGCTCCCCCACAAGTAAATACGGCAAAGCTCCATGTCATTTTATTGGTAGAAGTAATAAAAAAAAATGATGTGGGGCTTCGCCATATTTTTGGTCCAGCCAGGTACAACTTGGCAGCTACGGACTGCACCAACCCGCAGCTGCCTCGTTGTACCTGGCTGGCAACCAAAAATACAGCGAAGCCCATTTTTATTTTTTTTCTAGGACTAATGCTAGAAAAAAAATGGGGTGGGGCTCCGCCATATTTTTGGTCCAGCCAGGTACAACTAGGCAGTTGGGGGCTGGAATCCGCAGCATGGAGAGGCCCAAGCGTTCTGGGCCCCCCATGCTGCGAATTGCAGCCCGCAGCCGCCCCAGAAAATGGCGCATTCATTGAAGCGCCATTTTCTGGCGCTGTACCCAGACTCTTCCAGTTGCCCTGGTGCCGGTGGCAAACTGGGTAATAAAGGGGTTAATGACAGCTTTTTTATTGGCAGCGGCACTAAGCCTGAGATGCATAATGTCGGGCCAATGTTAGACCCGGCCATTAGGAATCTCTAGTAAATAGTCAAAAAATACACCAGAGAAAAATCTTTTTATTTTATTTGAAAAGAAAACACAAACAAAATTCGGACTCCATCTTTATTATAAAGATCCGACGTAGTCCACAATGAAGGTCCCACAACGCTCAATCGCCTCCTACGTAGTACACAACGAACGTCCCACGACGCTCGATCACCACTGCTCAATCCATAGACTGCAGCAAGGGATCAAGTGATGTTTTCCTACAGTTTCTGGGGTCAGAGTTATGGTGCACTGTATGACAATGATCTGTCATACAGTGCACTATAACTATGATTCTAGCGACTACAACAAGAGGACACTTGATCCCTTGTTGCACCCATCCATCCACCCATGCACCCATCATCCACGCACGCACACATCCATCGCATGCACATCCACATCCACGCACACTTACATCCATGCACGCACATCCACGCATGCAATCCACGCACACACACATCCACGCACACACACATCCACGCACGCTGACATCCATGCACACAATTCACATACGCATCGACGCACACATCCACGCACACTGACATCCACGCACGCACACATCCACGCACACATCCATACACGCACATCCACATCCACACACTGTGATATCCGTGCACGGTGACATCCATGCACACATCCACGCACACATCCAAGCACGCTGACATCCACGCACGCACATCCACATATGCATCCACGCACACATCCACGCATACTGACATCCATGCACGCACATCTCACGCACGCACACATCCACATCCACACCCACGCCCTCTGACATCCATGCACGCTGACATCCACGCACGCACACATCCATGCACACACACATCCATGCATGCACTCATCCATGCACACACATCCACGCACACATCCACGCACGCACACATCCACGCATGCACATATCCACACACGCACATCCACATTTGCATCCACGCATGCACACATCCACCACACACACATCCACGCATGCTGACATCCGCGCACGCTGACATCCATGCACACACATCCACGCACGCACACATCCACGCACGCACACAGCAATCCATGCATGCATGCACCCATATATCACCATCCATCCATCCATTCATTGATTCATTCATTCATTGATTAATTAATTATTTCATTCATACTCACCAATGAGGAGGAGGAGGGGCCACACCGGAGGAGGCCGACGGGCGGTGCACCGGCACGTGCAGCCCGCCGGAATAGGTGAGTGGGGCCACACACAGGGGGGTTAGGCAGGGAGGAGGAGGGGGGGGAGAGACATGAGCTGAAGGGGGGGCTATGCAGGATGACCAGCGGGGCATGAGCCTGCCGGCAGATGCATGACAGTAGGAGGAGGGCAGGTGGATGGCGGGGGGCGAGAAGCCGGACACAGGGGGGGCTGCAGGGTGGGACAGGACACAGGGGTGGCTAAAGGAGGAAAGGGATGACCGGAGGGTGCACCAGCAGTGCAGCCTGCCGGCACAGCCCGAAGGCAAATAGCTATGATCGGAGGGGCGGGGGGGGCGGATGGGAGAGAAGGGGGGGGGTCTGCAGGGAGGTGGGACAGGACACAGGAGTGGTTGAGGTGGAAGGGGGTGGGAGCGCAGAGAAGGATGACCAGTGGGTGCACCGTTTTGCTATCATTTTTCTGTTTTACAATGTCAGTAAGAGAGAGTTGGTACATCCAGCTCAGTGGGTAGAATAAGTATAACGAAACTTCATTTAATGTCTATAGGCACCTCAGGGCTCATTCAGCCATTATATTTCACTCTTAGGCCCCCTTCACATCACGTTTTTTGGGGATCCGTGCTGGCCATTAGTAAAACGGATAGCCATGGATCCGATTGGCCTCCACGTATCTCTGTGGACACGGATAGGCACGGATTGGTCCTTAATGGCCATCCGTGTGTGCCAGTTTTATCAGGGATCCGATTGCGTCCGCTTTTTTCCGGTACCCAGAATTGGAGACTGCTCCAATTTTGGGCTGCCTTAAAAAAATCAGACAGAATCGGATCCAACGCTGTCCGATTCAAATAACATGGGGGTCTATGGAACTTGGATCTGGGAAAAAAACAGGATCCTTTCCCGGATCCTGTTTTTGTGTACTGAGCATGCTAAACACTGCTAAAGTAAAATTATACACTGCTAAAGTAAAATTAAAGAAAGTAATGTGTTAAAAATAAAAAATTAAATGCTCACCTCTCCACCGAGTGTCCCGCGATGCGACACATCCACCTTGATGGCTGCTGGACCTTAAAGGGAACCTGACCCCTCCAAATCACCCCCAAACCCTATGAATACTGTCCCTGCACCCTGAGACATCCTTTCTAGCAGTCCTTTTGTGTAAAAAATGAGTGGGGTAACATTGCCAAAAAGACCATTATCCACTTACAAATCTGCGACTTCTTCTCCTTGAATAAGTCTCACAGGGCGTTTCCTGTGAGACTCTAAGCTCGCCTGAGCCGCTCATTATCATGCCCCGATGGGCGTGATAATCCTTCTCCTCCTCGCTCTGCTGTATGGGCGTAATAGCCGGTGTGACGCTATTTGCGTCACATCTGGTCATGGTGACGTCGGTACACCCTTTAGGAATATATGGGGACCATATATTCAGTAGGTCCCAGGGGTTGGAGCCTAGAGTAGAGCGGGAGAATTAGAGTGACAGTTATTAGTCAGCGACAGAAGAGCAGGAGGATGGACATCAGGAGACTGCGTCTCTGACAGGAGGGCACCTCTTTGGAGAGAGGTGACCTAAACACCTGAGGGGACAAACCAGGACCGGTTGGAGCCGGCTGGGGAGTCCGAGGTCGACACCGGCATACCAGAGCCGAGGCAGTCAGTCAGTCTATCCCTGACTGCGAACCGACAAGCTGTGGGACCGACATAAGGGAGCCATAGCGCCACGGATGAATCCCTACCTCAGTTCCAATTGGGTCCAGGACACTTTAGGAAAAGGACCAAATTCCGGTGGCGGGAGGATTAGCTCGTTGTTGCTCCCGTCCGTACCGGTAAGGAACCAACTGTACCTAACAGTAACAGACCAGGGGACTGGCGAAAGGGCTCTTCAGTGTGGTTAAAGAGAGTTAAAGAGGAACCCCAGACCCAGAAGGCTATTACAAAAGGGACCACTGACAGCACTCTTACAAACCAGACTGTACTGTGAACTTCAACATCTGTCTGGTACCAGTAAAGAACTTCCTGAGCTGAGCTGGTGTCTGTACTCCTTTTCTCCGCTGCCCAGAGGGCTCCCACAGCATCAAATAAGTTGAGGACTACTACTCCATTCATCAACCCCCGCTGCCTTAAGGTAAAGCTCCACCTGTGGGGAGCTGTACTACTCTGAGTTGCACCTCCATCACCTCAGCGGCCAGCCGCAGAGCTGGTATCCACGTTACCAGGTACCACAGGTGGCGTCACGTTACCATTTCCCCATCCATAATCATCATCATCCCCCACCCGCCATTGAGGGTCGAGGGCACGGAACCGGGAACCGACCAGCCATGATCCCCCACTGAGGTAACAACCTGTCCCGGTATCTGAGTACCCCCTAACCTGTCGACCGTCTCAGATACAATTCAAAGTGAAATACAGCCCTACCTGCCTGTGCTTTGCAGGCTTAGCTCCTCCCAGCTGTTTCTGTGTCTGGATCCCTCAAAAGCACGGATACGGACACAGAAATGGCATCCGTAATTACCAATCTACCAATCCGGTCCTGTCCGTTCCTGTCCATGTGGTTTTACAAAAAAAAGTATCCCCACGGACAGGAACAAAATGTGATGTGAAGAGGCCTAATATTTTCATAACTGTGCCCCTTCTAAAAATGTCAGGAGTCATCAATATTAATCTAATGTGAATGGATATTTTAATGATGCACATGATCCTGCAATTTATTTTAAGTAAAGTCTGTGTTACATGTTGCTGTATTGATTTTAATTTTGTTCTTCTGGGAAACAAGGAACACTATTTTAAAAACTACACCTCTAACCAGTTTCACACAAAGGAACTTGCGTCTTGTGTTAAAATCTGGCTACACTGTGCTTCCTCTTCCTTTCAATGACTACTATTATCCATCTAAATGAGCTAAGGCAATTCTCCTTTGTAAAGAAAACCTGTTGTCAATACAAGTTTTCTCAGGGAAGATAAGTAAAATCTTCTTAACTGAAATGTTCTTATAGATTTTACAGGAAAAAGTGTATTTCTGTGCTAAAATAAAGAAAGCAAATGATACAGAAAGAACTTAAAGAGAACTTGTCAGCATGTTTTTGCAATGTAAGCCGAGGACATCATGGTCTAAAGCCACCGTCACACTAAGCAAGATCACTAGCTAAGTCACAAGTTTGGTGACGCAACAGCGACCTCACCAGCGATCTCGCTATGTTTGACACTTAGCAGCGACCAGGCCCCTGCTGTGAGATCGCTGGTCGTGTCAGAGTCGTCTGGACCATTTTTTGATTGTTGGGGTCCCGCTGGGCAGCATGCATTGGTGTCTTTGACAGGGACAATGACCAACTGCCTCAATACTACAGGTCTGAGAAACAGGGTCCCAACGACCTCCATATCATTCCGGATCGTTGTTTCGTCGCAGCTGAGATCTGACTGTTTGACATCTCACCAGCGATCCCGACAGCAATGAACCTGCAATCCCTACAGGTCGGATCCCTGTTGGGATCTCTGGTGCGTCGCCAAGTGTGACGGTACCCTAAGAGTTAAAAAAACAAAAACAAAAAGCAACTATACTTCTGTTATCAGGATCTGTGCAATTGTTTACTTAAACTAATGACTGTATTACTCTGTGAGTTACATTGCAGGACTAGAAACTCATGAACACTGCAGTCTGATACACCCCCTGCTGTGACTAACACCTTACAGTGAATGCACAGTCTCTGTTGAGAACCTGGTATGGACAGGGGCAGCTATCTTAGCTCTGCTGAGAAATTCTTTGATTGTGTCAAAATGGCTTTAGCAAGTAATCTATCTCCAGAATATGCCTTTACCATGGAAACAACTAAAACCATCATTGTGGCCCTGATCCATTCCCGCCTTGATTATTGTAATTCTTTATTAATTGGCCTCCACCTCAGTAAGCTTTCCCCTCTCCAGTCCATCCTTAATGCTGCAGCCAGGGTAACCTATCTGTCTAACCATTACTCAGATGTTTCCGCTCTGTGCCATTGCACTGGCTGCCTATACACTATAGCAGGGGTCTCAAACTCAGCTGGGTTGGTGGGCCGCACGTAGAAAAAAATTGATATCGGGGGGCCGCATTGCTTGTAGGACTAAGGGTACCGTTACACATCGCAACATTGCATGCAATTTCACTGGCAATTTGCTGGTTGCAGTGAAATCATGGACACATTGTTATATTTTGTGGCCGTGTACAAATGTAACAATGTGTCCATGATTTCACTGCAACCAGCAAATTGCCTGTGAAACTGCATGCAATGTTGCGACGTGTAACGGTACCCTTAGTGACATTTTAGAAATACCTGAATTTTTTGCTCAATCTAGTAAAGTACAAATCCTGATCTTCTTGTAGGAATGTCCCCACCCTAATCTCCTTTATGTAGTAATGTCCCCATACTGGTCCCCATTGTATATTAATGTCCCCCAAACTGGTCCCCGTCTTGTAGTAATGTCCCCATCCTGGTCCCCTTTTTAAAGTAATGTTCCTCCCTGGTCCCTACGTGTAGTAATGTTCCCATCCTATATTAATGACCCCCATCCTGGTCCTTGTCTTGTAGTAATGCCCCCGCCCTGGTCTCCATCTTGTAGTAATGTTCCTCCCTGGTCCATATGTGTAGTAATGCCCCATCCTGGTCCCCATCCTATATTAATGTCTCCCATTCTGGTCCTCATTTTGTAGTAATGTCCCCATCTTTTAGTAATGTTCCCTCCCTTGTCATCTTGTAGTAATGTCCCCCATCCCAACGCCTTTTTGTAGAGATGTCCTCACAACCTGGTCTCTGTTCTTTGTGTTCTCTCGCTCACACTCACACATATACACACCCACACACTCACACATATACACACACACTCAGATACACACTCACACACACTCACACATACATCCTCAGACATATTCACACAAACAAACACACTCACACATTGACACACTTACAAAGGGCCATATTTGGAGTTCCTGCCGCCCTAAGCACTTTCAGCGGTCACGTTCCCCCCCCAGGCTGCTATCTTCGGCTGTAACAGCGCCTTACCTGACTCCACTCTTCTCATCCCGGCAGCTTCTTCCTCTGTGGCTCCCGGTCTCCCACTTGCCGGCACCAGCCTGCAGCCGGTAGTACCCGGCATTAGGTGGCACCCGGCAGCCGCCAGCACCCAGGAGGCGGCACCAGGTGGCATCCGGCAGCTGCCATCACCCGGCATTAGGAGGCACCCGGCAGCACCCAGTGGCCACTAACACCCGGCAGCTGCCAGCACCAGGTGGCAGCTGACAGCTGCCAGCACCCAGCATTAAGCGGCACCTGGCATATGCCAGCAACCAGCGGCCTCTAGCACCCGGCAGACGCCAGCACCAGGCGGCAGCCACCAGCACCCAGTGGCCGCTAGCACCTGGCAGCCGCCAGCACCAGGTGGCAGCCGGCAGCTGTCAGCATGCGGCATTAAGTGGCACCTGGCAGCCGCCTGCACCCAGCGGCCTCTAGCACCCGGCAGCCGCCAGCACCAGGCGGCAGGCACCAGCCGCCAGCACCAGTCAGCAGCCACCAGCACCAGGTGGCAGCTGCCAGCACCCAGCATTAGACGGCACCAGGTGGTTCACCAGCACCAGCCGCCGGCGATGTGCCGCGGGAATACACACATACTCACACACATACACATATACGCACTCTCACACATATACACACTCACTCAGAAATATTCACACACACACACTCACACTCACACATATACACACTCACTCACAAATACACACAAATACACACAAATATACACATACACACACTAACTCACATACACACACAAATACACACACATATACACATACACATACTCACATATACACACAAATACACACACATATACACATACACACACTCACTCACATATACACACAAATACACTCACACATATACACATACACACACTCACTCACATATACACACAAATACACACACATCTACACATACACACACTCACTCACATATACACACAAATACACTCACACATATACACATACACACACTAATTCACATATACACACAAATACACACACATATACACATACACACACTCACTCACATATACACACAAATACACACACATATACACATACACACACTCACTCACATATACACACAAATACACTCACACATATACACATACACACACTCACTCACATATACACACAAATACACACACATATACATATACACACACTCTCACTCTCTCTTTCTCTAACTCTCACACACACCTTAATGATGCCCCGGGCCATGGAGCCGCCGCGGTACTCGCTTTATAGTGACTTCCGGATAACGATGAAACAAGTGCCATCACGCCTGTTCATTCATGCAAGCAGGCGGCCGGCGGACCAATCAGAAGCCTCCTGTCACAGGAGGCGGCCGGCGGACCAATCAGAAGCCTCCTGTCACAGGAGGCGGCCAGCGGACCAATCAGAAGCCTCCTGTCACAAGAGGCTTCTGATTCGTCCACCGGCCGCCTCCTGTGACAGGAGGCTTCTGATTGGTCCGCCGGCCGCCTGCTTGCTTGAATGTACAGGCGCGATGGCACTTGTTGTTTCAGCGGTACCCGGAAGTCACTATAAAGCGGGTACCGCGGTGGCTCCCTTCACTTCACAATGGCCCGGGACATGTTATTTCTTCAAGGTGCCCCAGGCCGCAGTGGGAAGCCTGGCGGGCCGCATGCGGCTCGAGGGCAGCGTGTTTGAGACCCCTGCACTATAGGATCCAATTCAAACTGCTTGTTCTCACCCACAAAGCTCTTTACAGTGCAGTACATCCCTACCTCTCCACCCTCATCTTTGTTTATCACCCCACACGTTCCCTATGCTCTGGAAGCAACTTTAGAATAACTTCTGCATTAATCCGAACTTCCCACTCCCGACACCAAGACTTCTCCCAAGCTGCAACAATTCTCTGGAATGCTCTACCCCAAGAAATTAGGAATATCCACAACGTACACATATTTAAGCGCTCCCTAAAAATACATATTTGTGGAGAGGCCTATCATTCTCCCTAATCGTAGTCATTTAGACATAGGGTAGTTACTATTACTCCGAACATAACTCTTATCAAACTCCACTAGACCTAAAAGCTCTACACAGATTGGCTGGTGGCCATTCATGCACCTCTTATCTACTACCCATTCCCTCAAATTGGCTGGACCATCATTGTAAATAAACACCTGTACTTTATATCACCCCTACGTCATTGTAGTTTGTAAGCTCTTACAAGCAAGGTCGTCATTATTTTTTGCTTTATTATTGTATTTTTTATAATTGTTTCTAATGACTGCATATGAACTAGTGAATTATTGTATATTTCATAATTGTTTCTTATGACTGTATATGAACCTGTGAATTGTAAAGTGCTGCAGAATATGTTGGCGCTAGTGATGAGCGAGTACTAAAATGCTCGGGTGCTCGAAGCTCAGGCCGAGCATCCCAAGATACTCGTGTACTCGGCCCGAGTACCGAGCCCAATGTTATCATCCTATGGGAGACCCGAGTATTTTTCTGACATGACCCCCGGCAGCATGGAAAAACCCTAAAAATGTCACAAAAGTATCAGAACAGTGCTCAAATGACATGGGAACAGTATGGGGAAGACCCCTGGAAGCATTTCAGACCCCAAGGTCACTGATGTCAACAATGTTGTCAGACTATTACGCCACTTTTACAGACTGTCAAGAAAACGTTACGAAATGAAACCAAAACGGATTTTCATGGAAAAACTATTAAGGGCTCATACCACTTGTGAGACAGAGTTGGTGTATGTTAGGTTTTTGGATTATACTAAAGATTTTTTTTTTTTTAAATTGTGTGGCACTCCCATGTCCCTGTGAAGAGACGTACATGAAGGCCTCTTTAAATAATGTGCCCAATTATAAGGAAGTGGGTCTTTTGTAGTATTGCCCTAGGCAGGGCAGCCAAAAATTGTGTGGCACTGTGATGCCCCTATATAGAGACGTGCATGAGGGCCTCTTTAAATAATTTGCCCATTTTAAGCAAGTGGGTCTTTTGTAGGATTGCCCCAGGCAGGGAAGCCAAAAATTGGTAGCCACCAATATGCCACTGGATAGAGGCGTGCATGAGGGCCTCTTTAAATGATGTGCCCATTTTAAGCAAGTGGGTCTTTTGTAGTATTTCCCTAGGCAGGGAAGCCAAAGGTTTGGAGGCACCAAGATGCCCCTGGATAGAGGAGTGCATGACGGCCTCTTTAACTGATGTGCCCATTTTAAGCAAGTGGGTCTGTTGTAATATTTCCCTAGGCAGGGAAGCCAAAAATTGTGAGGCAACAAGATGCCACTGGATAGAGGCGTGCATGAGGGCCTCTTTAAATGATGTGCCCATGTTAAGCAAGTGGGTCTGTTGTAGTATTTCCCTAGGCAGGGAAGCCAAAGGTTTGGAGGCACCAAGATGCCACTGGATAGAGGCGTGCATGACGGCCTCTTTAACTGATGTGCCCATTTTAAGCAAGTGGGTCTGTTGTAGTATTTCCCTAGGCAGGGAAGCCAAAAATTGGGAGGCAACAATATGCCACTGGATAGAGGCGTGCATGAGGGCCTCTTTAAATGATGTGCCCATTTTAAGCAAGTGGGTCTGTTGTAGTATTTCCCTAGGCAGGGAAGCCAAAAATTGGAAGGCAACAAGATGCCACTGGATAGAGACGTGCATGAGGGCCTCTTTAAATGATGTGCCCATTTTAAGCAAGTGGGTCTGTTGTAGTATTTCCCTAGGCAGGGAAGCCAATGGTTTGGAGGCACTAAGATGCCCCTGGATAGAGGCGTGCATGACGGCCTTTTTAACTGATGTGCCCATTTTAAGCAAATAGGTCTGTTGTAGTATTTCCCTAGGCAGGGAAGCCAAAGGTTTGGAGGCACCAAAATGCCCCTGGATAGAGGCGTGCATGATGGCCTCTTTAACTGATGTGCCCATTTTAAGCAAGTGGGTCTGTTGTAGTATTTCCCTAGGCAGGGAAGCCAAAAATTGGGATTCAACAAAATGCCACTGGATAGAGACGTGCATGAGGGCCTCTTTAAATGATGTGCCCATTTTAAGCAAGTGGGTCTGTTGTAGTATTTCCCTAGGCAGGGAAGCCAATGGTTTGGAGGCACTAAGATGCCCCTGGATAGAGGCGTGCATGAGGGCCTCTTTAAATGATGTGCCCATTTTAAGCAAGTGGGTCTGTTGTAGTATTTCCCTAGGCAGGGAAGCCAAAAATTGGGATGCAACAATATGCCACTGGATAGAGGCGTGCATGAGGGCCTCTTTAAATGATGTGCCCATTTTAAGCAAGTGGGTCTGTTGTTGTATTTCCCTAGGCAGGGAAGCCAAAAATTGTGTAGCACTTTCTTGCCCCTGGATAGAGACATGCATGAGAGCCTTTTTCAATAATGTGCCCATTTGAAGCAAGTGAGTCTGCTGTACTATTTCCCTAGCCAGGGAAGCCAAAAATTGGGAGGCATTGCGATGCCCCTGGGAAGAAACATGGAGGAGAGCCTCTAAAAATTGTTCCCATTACAAAGGAGCGGGTCTACTGTACTTGTAATGCCCATTCTGGAAGCATGGACTAAAACATTTACCCTTGGGGGGGTATACATGAAACTAATCCCTAACTTTAGAAAGGTTAGGTGTATCATCATCATAAATATGATGTAAAAAAATTATGGTTTTGTAGCATCATGAACCACGGTCACACTGATTATATGATGGTGGCGGATGAGGAGAAGGAGGAGCAGTACAGCAAGTAGCCAAACACATGAAGTCTGTACCGATATGTGGGTGTGCGGAGGTGCATGGGAATCTACCGGCACAAAATTAAAATTCCGCTATCATTTGGTGGTGGTGTGGTGAAGTCAGGACCAATCCAACCCTTTTTTATCTTGATTAAAGTTATGCCTGTCAGCATTTTCAGTTGACAGGCGGGTGCGTTTATCTGTAATGATTCCACCTGCGGCACTAAAAACACGCTCTGACAAAACGCTAGCGGCAGGGCAGGCCAGGACTTCCAAAGCGTAGAGAGCCAATTCCTGCCACTTGTCCAGCTTGGATACCCAATAATTATAAGGCACAGAGGAGTCTAGGAGCACTTTAGTACGATTAGCAAGGTACTCCCCACTCTTTGCAAACTTTGCATTCCTTGTGACACTACCCCCACCTCAGGGCCTGTGGTATGGGAGGTGCTGAAGAAAAGTGTCCCAGATCTTTGAGAGTGTTCCCCTACTTCTGCTGGATTGGACTTGTGCCTCTCTCTGCCGGACACCTTGGTTGTCCACTGAATCGTGACCTCTGCCGCTAGCGTTTTCAGAAGGGATTTTTTTAATAATTCCGCCACTAGGGTCTTCTGGTACTGCAGCATTTTTATAGACCTTTCCGCTTCGGGAATAAGAGAAATAAAGTTCTCTTTGTAGCGTGGGTCTAAAAGTGTCACCAACCAGTAATGAGTGTCCGTCAAGATCTTGATAACACGAGGGTCACGACACAGGCAGCGTAACATAAAGTCAGCCATGTGCGCTAGATTGTTAACAGTCAAGACTTCTGGGTCCTCACCAACAGCATGACTGGCCATGCTGACCTCCTCCTCCTCCTCCTCCTCCCCCTGTCCTCTGGCCATCCACGCTCAACCGACGGTCTGACGGTTGTGCATGTATTACCGTCAATTCCGAATGAAAGTAGCTTCCATTTCTTCATCCTCCTCCTCGTCATAGTCCTCCAATGCACGTTGGGATGAGATGAGGCTGGGCTGTGTGTAATCACCGAGAACGGTTTCTTACTGCAACTCATCCTGCTCCGCCTGCAATGCATCGTCTTTGATTTTGAGCAGAGAGCGCTTTAGAAGACAGAGAAGCGGGATGGTGACACTAATGATGGCGTTGTGAATAAGTATAAGACTGGCATCACCATAGACGTAGGTGCTGGCAGAAAATAATAATACTTACAGAGAAAGATATCTGCCGCAACACTACTATATTTATGAGAAATGAAAATCAATAATTGGCACTAGAGAAAAGCGATCAAACTGTATTGTGCATATGTGTAATGCAGAAACTGCCCTGTGCTAGATATGAAAATCGGAGATCTTAGTCTCGATAGTGGCCACTAAAGATTAAGCCTGGCATCCACTTCAAGGAGCCTCCACTACCAGGTCCTGACACTATGCCCTAGTGAGATTGTGAAATGTGTATAGGCTTATATGTCCATGGATGTGATTAAAAACAATGATCAGGTGTGTGTTAGGACCTCACAATGGTGTCCATGTGTGGCTACCAGACTAAGGAAAAAAGAAAAGGGAAAAAATTATACAAAGGGATCTCAGTCAAAACAGACAATATGTTAATAAGTATAAGACTGGCATCACCATAGACGTAGGTGCTGGCAGAAAATAAAAATACTTACAGAGAAAGATATCTGCTGCGACACTACTATATTTATGAGAAATGTAGATCAAAAAGTGGCACTAGAGAAAAGAGGATCAAACTGTATTGTGCATATATGTAATGCAGAAACTGCCCTGTGCTAAATATGAAAATCGGAGATCTTAGTCTCGATAGTAGCCATAAAGATTAAGCCTGGCATCCACTGCCAGGTCCTGACACTATGCCCTAGTGAGATTGTGAAATGTGTATAGGCTTATATGTCCATGGATGTGATTAAAAAGAATGATCAGGTGTGTGTTAGGACCTCACAATGGTGTCCATGTGTTGCTACCAGACTAAGGAAAAAAGAAAAGGGAAAAAATTATACAAAGGGAGCTCAGTCAAAACAGACAATATGTGAATAAGTATAAGACTGGCATCACCATAGACATAGGTGCTGGCAGAAAATAATAATACTTACAGAGAAAGATATGTGCCGCGACACTACTATATTTATGAGAAATGTAGATCAATAAGTGGCACTAGAGAAAAGTAGATCAAACTGTATTGTGCAAATGTGTAATGCAGAAACTGCCCTGTGCTAGATATGAAAATCGGAGATCTTAGTCTCGATAGTGGCCACTAAAGATTAAGCCTGGCATCCACTTCAAGGAGCCTCCACTGCCAGGTCCTGACACTATGCCCTAGTGAGATTGTGAAATGTGTATAGGCTTATATGTCCATGCATGTGATTAAAAACAATGATCAGGTGTGTGTTAGGACCTCACAATGGTGTCCACGTGTGGCTACCAGACTAAGGAAGAAAGAAAAGGGAAAAAATTATATAAAGGGAGCTCAGTCAAAACAGACATATGTGAATAAGTATAAGACTGGCTAATGATGGCGTTATCGCCGCTCACCATCTTGGTGGAGTCCTCAAAGTTTTGGAGGACGGTACATATGTCGGACATATATGTCCACTCCTGAGGTCTTATGTGTGGAGTTTGAAACCGTATACCGACGGCCTAGTTGATGCTGGTACTCAACAACTGCCCTCTTCTGCTCACAAATCCTGACCTAACATGTGCAGTGTGGAATTCCAACGCGTGGGGACATCACACACCAGTCTGTGAGCCGGAAGCTGCATACGCCGCTGAAAGCTGGCAAGGCCGGCAGAAGCAGTAGGTGACTTTGTGAAATGGGCACACAGGCGGCGTACTTTGACGAGCAGATCAGACAGCTCCGGGTAGGATTTAATAAACCGCTGAACCACGAGGTTGAGCACATGGGCCTCGCTTGGAACATGTGTCAGCTCGCCTCGCCTCAGAGCCGCCACAAGGTTCCGGCCATTGTCACACACGACCATGCCTGGCTGTAGGTTCAGCAGTGTGAGCCAGTGATCTGCCTGCTGTTTCAGAGCTGTCCATAACTCTTCAGCATTGTGGGGTTTCTCACCTATGCATATTAGCTTCAGCACAGCCTGTTGCCACTTAGCCGAGGCAGTGCTGCAGTGCTTCCAGCTTGGGACTGGTGTGGAGGGTGAAGTGGAGGAAGAGGAGGAGGAGGAGGCTGAGGAGCATGATGTGCCAGAGCTGTATACTGTGGGTGAAACCCTGACTGAGTTAGGGCATGCAATCCTCGGTGTCAGAAGGACGTGTTCCGTCCCAAGGTTAGACTTGGTCCCGGCTTCCAGAATATTAACCCAGTGTGCCGTCAGAGAGATGTACCGGCCCTGCCCGCAAGCACTTGTTCACGTGTCCGTGGTTAGGTGGACTTTGCCCGAAACTGCGTTGTTAAGAAAACGTATGATGTTTTGTGACACGTGCTTATGTAATGCGGGGACGGCACACCGGGAAAAATAGTGTCGGCTGGGGACCGCGTAACGTGGGACAGCCGCCACCATCAGGTTGCGGAATGCTTCCGTCTCCACCAGCCTAAAAGGCAACATTTCCAGCGCAAGCAGTCGCGAAATGTGTGCATTTAGAACTGTGGCATGTGGGGCTTTGGCAGCGTGTTTGCGCTTGCGTTCCAAAGATTGGGGTATGGATAACTTAACGCTATGCTGGGACAAGGACGTGGCTGATGATGGTGCTACTTCTGCTTGTACAAGTACAGGTGAAGGACAGGAGGCATCTTTGCCTGCATTATGGACAGGGGATTGGCTTGCATGCACAACAGTGGAAGACGCAGCGGTGTCACCCGCAGACAATGCTCCAGTACTCTGCTGTACATCCCACAAAGTCGGGTGCTTTGCTGTGATGTGCCTGATCATGCTGGTGGTGGTCAGGCTGCTAGTTTAGCTACCCCTGCTGATGCTGGCATGGCAGGTGTTGCAAATGGCCTTTTTCGAATTATCTGCAGACACCTTAAAAAACAGCCAGACTCGGGAAGACCTAGCAATTGTACTTGGCAACATCCCTCGTGTTGTTGTTTCGGGAAACGGTTGCCTGCCTTCTGCCTGCGGACACCACCCTGCTTCTTCCGGCCTGTTGTGATGCTACACCTAACTCCCCTGTGTACTGCTGTCCTCGCTTTGCATGTCCTCCTGCCAGGTTGGGTCAGTTACTGGATCATCCATCACGTCGTCTTCCACTTCCGCACCCTGGTCCTCCTCCTGACTTTGTGGCAATTGTGTCTCATCATCGTCCACCTCTTGTTGAGACACGTTCCCACCATTGCCTTCGTGAGACCGTGGCTGCTCAACTTGGGCATCAATACATACGATCTCCTCATGACCCACTTTAACTGGAGCTGGCGAGAGGCCAGAATCTATGAATGGATAAGTGAACAGCTCTTCAGAGTGTCCAAGTGTGGGATCAGTTATGTCTGGGTCCGGGCACTCGGCATGGTGGGAGGAAGGAGGATCAGGGTGTGGAATGTGCAGTCCAGTCTCACGGCTACTGACACTTGACCGTGTGGAAGACAGGGTATTTGTGGGGGTGCCAAACTGACTGGAAGCATTATCTGCTATCCAACTAACAACCTGTTGACACTGGTCTTGGTTTAATAGTGGAGTACTGCTGCGTTCACCTAGAAATTGGAAAAAGAAAGTCGAGCGAGATGATGTGGGCGTTTGTCATGGCGCAATTCGAGCTTGCACACAGGCTCGCTCTCTGCCTGCACCACCATGACGTCTAGTTCCTTGTCCCTTGCCACCGGACTTGCGCATTTTCAATGTGGTGCTGACTGTATACAGCTAAATTAGTGCAGACAAGAGTAGGTTTTTAGCACGACCCTAAGTTTTGAAATTAAAACCCTGCAGGTGGACTAGTCAGACACAAACGCTGACTACAATAGTGAGTCTTTTGGTGTACCCTAATTAACGCTACAACCTACAGTAGCAGCAATTGGATGCAAAATTAGTGCAGAAATGAGTAGGTTTTTAGCACGAGGTTTTTGGTGTACCCTAATTAACGCTGCAACCTAAAGGAGCAGCACTTAGATGCAAAATTAGTGCAGACAAGAGTAGGTTTTTAGCACGACCCTAAGTTTTGAAATTAAGGCCATGCAGGTGGACTAGTCAGACACAAACGCTGACTACAATAGCGAGTCTTTTGGCGTATCCTAATTAACGCTGCAACAGACAGTAGCAGCACTGAGATGCAAATTTAGTGCAGACAAGAGTAGGTTTTTAGCACGACCCTAAGTTTTGAAATTAAGGCCCTGCAGGTGGACTAGTCAGACACAAACGCTGACTACAATAGCGAGTCTTTTGGCGTATCCTAATTTACGCTGCAACAGACAGTAGCAGCACTTAGATGCAAATTAGTGCAGACAAGAGTAGGTTTTTAGCACGAGGCTTTTGGTGTACCCTAATTACCGCTGCAACCAACAATAGCAGCACTTAGATTCAAAATTAGTGCAGACAAGAGTAGGTTTTTAGAATGAGGCCTTTGGTGTACCCTAATTACCGCTGCAACCTACAATAGCAGCACTTAGATTCAAAATTAGTGCAGACAAGAGTAGGTTTTTAGCACGAGGCATTTGGTGTACCCTAATTAACGCTGCAACCTACAGTAGCAGCACTTAAATGCAAATTTAGTGCAGACAAGAGTAGGTTTTTAGCACGACCCTAAGTTTTGAAATTAAGGCCCTGCAGGTGGACTAGTCAGACACAAACGCTGACTACAATAGCGAGTCTTTTGGGGTATCCTCATTTACGCTGCAACAGACAGTAGCAGCACTTAGATGCAAAATTAGTGCAGATAAGAGTAGGTTTTTAGAATGAGGCCTTTGGTGTACCCTAATTACCGCTGCAACCTACAATAGCAGCACTTAGATTCAAAATTAGTGCAGACAAGAGTAGGTTTTTAGTACGAGGCTTTTGGTGTACCCTAATTAACGCTGCAACCTACAGTAGCAGCACTTAAATGCAAATTTAGTGCAGACAAGAGTAGGTTTTTAGCACGACCCTAAGTTTTGAAATTAAGGCCCTGCAGGTGGACTAGTCAGACACAAACGCTGACTACAATAGCGAGTCTTTTGGGGTATCCTCATTTACGCTGCAACAGACAGTAGCAGCACTTAGATGCAAAATTAGTGCAGACAAGAGTAGGTTTTTAGCATGACCCTAAGTTTTGAAATTAAGGCCCCGCAGGTGGACTAGTCAGACACAAACGCTGACTACAATAGCGAGTCTTTTGGCGTATCCTAATTTACGCTGCAACAGACAGTAGCAGCACTTAGATGCAAAATTAGTGCAGACAAGAGTAGGTTTTTAGCACGAGGCTTTTGGTGTAGCCTAATTAACGCTGCAACCTACAGTAGCAGCACTTAGATGCAAAATTAGTGCAGACAAGAGTAGGTTTTTAGCACGAGGCTTTTGGTGTACCCTAATTAACGCTGCAACCTAGAGGAGCAGCATTTAGATGCAAAATTAGTGCAGACAAGAGTAGGTTTTTAGCACGACCCTAAGTGTTGAAATTAAGGCCCTGCAGGTGAACTAGTCAGACACAAACGCTGACTACAATAGCATGTCTTTTGGTGTATCTTAATTTACGCTGCAACAGACAGTAGCAGCACTTAGATGCAAAATTAGTGCAGACAAGAGTAGGTTTTTAGCACGAGGCTTTTGGTGTACCCTAACTAACGTTGCAACCTACAGTAGCAGCACTTAGATGCAAAATTAGTGCAGACAAGAGTTGTTTTTTAGCTCAAGGCTTTTGGTGTACCCTAATTTGAGCTAAAACCTACTAATGCCTATAGTGAGCTAAATAAATCCCTAAAAGCACGGTTTTTGGGATGGATGAGCTTGGAAACCAGCCCTAGATGCGAATCAGGCTGGTTTACTGGCACAGCGAAGTTTGGTAGATACCCTGCCCCCCTGCCTGCCTGTATACTGCTCTAGTAGTCCTCAGAAGGACTGTTGTGGTAAATAGACTGGCAGCCCTGTGCCTACACTAGCTGAAAGGCCACAAATCTGTCCCTCATTCAGCAGCAGCTCTCTCTACACTGTCTGTGGAGCAGAGTGACGAGCACAGCGCGGTTAGGTCTTATAAAGACCTGATGATGCTGTGCGGCTAGTTAATCACTGTAATGCCACAACCAACATGGCTGTGGCATTACAGTGTCTGTCAGCCAATCCCTGCATGCGGGCTGGCTCTGAAAAGAGCGCCAACATGCAGGGAGGTGGACCCCGAGCATAGCAAGAGTATCGCGACATTACTCGGTACTCGACGAGTACCCCAAGTACCGAGATATTCGTGCGAGTACCGAGTAGTGACAAGCATACTCGCTCATCTCTAGTTGGCGCCATATAAATAAAGATTATTTATTATTATTATTATTATTATTTGATATATCATTGGATTCAAGGTTTCTTTGCCTATATTATGTTGCTGTCAGATGAGGTAGCCAAAACTTCCTGACAGATCATGTTCCCTGCTTTGATGCTGGCCCACACATTATTTTTTATTTGCTATTTTATTTAGTTAATGTTCTCTTGCATTATTAAAAAAAAAATCTGTCCTTTGTACTTTTCAGACTGTTCAAATTCCAATATCATGATCCCGCAAAATAGTGAATTTTAAAAACTATGAAAAATACAAAACCAAAGCAACGCTTCCTCTGAATATTCATAGGTTGCTCTCTAGATTTTGTTTCACCCATGCTAACTATTTTTATATCTATAAAAAGTGGGGTTATTTGTGCAGAAAAAGAACAGATATTCTTTATTGATTGACTTGTCTAATACCATTTATTCACTTATGTGTTGTGAAAATACTTTATGTTTTAGAAAGGTAGGGGCATCGGGCACCTTCAGGGCTATTGGTCTTTCTTATTTCTCCATAAAGACAGACCGCTGTCTTATCCCAGCCACCTGGTGGTGCTACGCCTGCATCAGCCAGTCAAGCATTTACAGTCCAAGTATAGAAAACAAATAGGCGGCACTCACCGTGTGTTCGTAGGTGCTTTCTTTATTGAAGAGGTGCGGGGAGGGGGTGCATGAAGGTACAGACGACAGGTCCTGTTTCGCGGTTTGCCCACTTCTACAGGACCTGTAGAAGCGGGCAAACCGCGAAACAGGACCTGTCGTCTGTACCTTCATGCACCCCCTCCCCGCACCTCTTCAATAAAGAAAGCACCTACGAACACACGGTGAGTGCCGCCTATTTGTTTTCTATACTTGGACTGTAAATACTTTATGTTTTATTCTTGTTCTGAAATAGTAATATATAAGTGCTCATAACATGATGTATGTAATTAAATATGTTGCTAAATGTTGTTGAGACTACAAATTGCTTCCTGAAACACACTGTTGCTAATGGGAGAGATGAATGCTTTCAATGTCCCGCATCAAGATCCAAGGGGAACCTCGCAAAGACAGCACTCCACCAGAGGCCTGTCCAAGACACAAGGCGAGCATGAAGAAACACCACTTCAAACATGTTTGGAGCAATGTTCACTGCACCAATCCTTCCTATGTCCCCATATAGACCCCCAACAGAGCATCATTCCCACTGAACCCCTTCCTAGGACATCAACACTGGACATCGACCTCCCCTTCTAATTGTTACCAACACATTCACATCCGTGCATCGGCTAAGGATTATCTCTTTCATATGGACTTAATGCAGTAAGCTGAATATAAAAATAGTAAACACCGTTAATTGAAGAAAATGTTTAAAATGTTTAAAGGGATTATGTCAGGTCAAAAATCCATATGTTACTGCTATCATTTTCTAATTCATCACTCTAAACTCTCTCTATTTATGTATTTCTAATATTAATATTTCTCTCCTATCTTCTGTAAACGTCAAATGAAGAGAATCATTCCATCTGCCACTCACAGTGAATGATCCACTAAGTTCTCTGCTGTCTACTCCCTATTGGCTGATTATGCATGTCATATTCACATCACTGCAGAGGACATCAGTAGAAATCACTCACATTGGGGGTGGGGGGCTGCACCCACCTCTCTGTTCTCTTTGCGTGCAGCAAAACAAGAGATCAAATAAAACACAGAATCTGTCACAGGACAGCACTAATACCTGCTTAGGCTGGTTTCACATAACGATTTTGTGCCTGTCCGTGGGATCCGACTTTGAAGGGGGATCCCACGGTCAGGCACGGATCCATACGGATCCCTGCAATCGGATGGCAAATAGCCATCCGATCTGCAGGATCCGTGTGGATCCTGTGGTCCCCTGTCTCTCCCTACTCCTGCCTCCTCCATCTTCTTCCCTCTCCTATGCTATGCTGTGCCCCCGCTATTCTTTGCTGTGCCCCCTCTTCTCTATCCTCCTCTATCCCTATCCTGTCCCCTGTCCTCTCCCTGTGTGTAAAAAAATAAAAAAAACTCCTCCAGGAGTATACATTACCTGTCACCGGCTGCAACGCTGCACACGATCAGGACTAAAGGACTTGTGATGATGTCAGAGTCACATGACCCGGTCAGCTGACGAGTCATGTGACTGGGTCTCTTACATCATCACAGGCTCTTCAGTCCTGATCGTGTGCAGCGTTGGAGCCTGTGAGAGGTGATGTATACTTATATATAAGATGCTTATAACAAGAAAAGTACAAAGTGTATAATAATTATTTTACATGTTTTTAAAATATATGTCAAGGCACTATTCAAGGGTAATATTAGTATCATAATGAAAAATGACCTGACAGTGTCCCTTTACCTATGCACAACACCCTAGAAAGCTGGGAAGAATGAGATTGTGAAGTAATAAAGCATGCATCGACACAAAAAGTACTCTCATAAATACTGTCTAATTCAAATTAATTGTGATAGGTTTATCCTCTCCTATGTATTATAGGGGGCAGTATACCGTAGTGTTAGTATTCTAAGTATTTCTTAAACATATACAGTGCCTACAAGTAGTATTCAACCCCCTGCAGATTTAGCTGGTTGACACATGCGGAATTAACTTGGCCTTGTGACATTTGGACTGTAGATCAGCCTGGAAGTGGGAAATGCACTGCAGCCAAAAAGATTTTTTAATTTTTTTTTTTTTTAAAGCGTTAAAAGTTAATTCAGAGGGTCATTTATTATTCAACCCCTCAAACCCCCAGCATTCTGTTTGGTCCCCCTAAAGTATTAAGAAGTAGTTCAGGCACAAAGAACAATGAGCTTCACATGTGTGGATTAATTATCTCTTTTGCCAGCCTTTTCTTACTATTTAAGACCCTCCCCAAACTTGTGAACAGCACTCATACATGGTCAACATGGGAAAGACAAAGGAGCATTCCAAGGCCATCAGAGACAAGATCGTGGAGGGTCACAAGGCTGGCAAGGGGTACAAAACCCTTTCCAAGGAGTTGGGCCTACCTGTTTCCACTGTTGGGAGCATCATCCGGAAGTGGAAGGCTTATGGAACTACTGTTAGCCTTCCACGGCCTGGACAGCCTTTGAAAATTTCCTCCCGTGCCGAGGCCAGGCTTGTCCGGAGAGTCAAGGCTAACCCAAGGACAACAAGGAAGGAGCTCCGGGAAGATCTCATGGCAGTGGGGACATTGGTTTCAGTCAACACCATAAGTAACGTACTCCACCGCAATGGTCTCCGTTCCAGACGAGCCCGTAAGGTACCTTTACTTTCAAAGCGTCATGTCAAGGCTCGTCTACAGTTTGCTCATGATCACTTGGAGGACTCTGAGACAGACTGGTTCAGGGTTCTATGGTCTGATGAGACCAAGATCGAGATCTTTGGTGCCAACCACACACGTGACGTTTGGAGACTGGATGGCACTGCATACGACCCCAAGAATACCATCCCTACAGTCAAGCATGGTGGTGGCAGCATCATGCTGTGGGGCTGTTTCTCAGCCAAGGGGCCTGGCCATCTGGTCCGCATCCATGGGAAGATGGATAGCACGGCCTACCTGGAGATTTTGGCCAAGAACCTCCGCTCCTCCATCAAGGATCTTAAGATGGGTCGTAATTTCATCTTCCAACAAGACAACGACCCAAAGCACACAGCCAAGAAAACCAAGGCCTGGTTCAAGAGGGAAAAAATCAAGGTGATGGAGTGGCCTAGTCAGTCTCCTGACCTTAACCCAATTGAAAACTTGTGGAAGGAGCTCAAGATTAAAGTCCACATGAGACACCCAAAGAACCTAGATAACTTGGAGAAGATCTGCATGGAGGAGTGGGCCAAGGTAACTCCAGAGACCTGTGCCGGTCTGATCAGGTCTTATAAAAGACGATTATTAGCTGTAATTGCAAACAAGGGTTATTCCACAAAATATTAAACCTAGGGGTTGAATAATAATTGACCCACACTTTTATGTTTAAAATTTATTAAAATTCAACTGAGCAACACAACTTTTTGGTTTGTAAGATTTATGCTTCTGTTAATAAATCCTACTCTCGTTTGCAGTTTGAAGGCTCTAACTTATTTGCATCTTATCAAACCACCTAAATCTGCAGGGGGTTGAATACTACTTGTAGGCACTGTAACATTGATTTTGATTGAACAGTGTTTATGGGAGTATTTTTCAGGTAGTCCTTTTTGTTGATTCATGTTTTAATGCTTCATAATCTAACAGCTCTGAAGAGCAGATGGTGACACTTGTGAGTAGCCTCAGACAGAAGAACAGATCTGGATGTGGACATACTGGCCTTGAGGTTTTAGTGATACATGAAGTGTTAAACAGAAGATAGGATGATACTGCCAGATTGAGAAGGTAGTGGAAGCTGGATGAGATAGTGTGGTGGGACTGCTTAATGCAAGAAAACTGAATAAGGCAAAGGTCAGAACCGCTGGATGTAGGTATGATTTCAGTAAGTAAACTTGGCTGCCATTCTACCCATAGGAGCTCCAGGGTGTTGTTGTTTCTTAGGTAAGGCACTGGATGTGGCTCTCGATCCTTTCTCAGAGTTGAATGTGGCTCTCTAGGTGAGAAAGATTGGGGATAACTTATTTATAAGATTGGTTATCATCATCAGGTCAGTGACAGTCCAACATATTGCACCCCAGACCAAAAAGCTGTCATTACCTTTGGCAGTCCAATTAGCTCTGGGAATGCTGATTTGCGGTTCTAGGAGGCTTCCCCAAATACATTTCCAGGAGCTGATCTATTCTACCATGTACAATACGTACATTGGACCACTCCTGAAGCTAATAACAGCTGATTGGTGGGGTTCCTCTACTGATCTGATATTGATGATGTATCAAAAGGATAGTTCATAATTGCAACATAACCTATTTTCATTTTCCAAACCAGTTAACTATTTTAAATTTAATTGTAACTGAGTATGTTGTTGTTTTCGGATGACCTTAGATCTAATTTACTAATTCTCTAAGATTTGCCCAAATCATCTTCTACTTCACAGTTAATGGTGTATTTACTTAAATGCCTGCATGTAGTACCAATGATCGTACTGAAGACCATATTGGGGTATTTGTGTATAAATTAGATAAATATTGGATGTTCATGATCTGCAGGCCCTAGGGCAATAATGAATTACCAGTTTCCAGAAATCATCTATAGCACGTAAGTTTTTGCATTTAACCCTTCAGCTCTGTTCTGTCAAAAATTACCGAATTTGAAATTTGATATTTTTTTACATATTCACTATACGGTTCTGAAATTTGTGGTTGATTGACTTTTCTTTATTTGAGGGGTTCTTTGTATGGGTAGTTTTTTTTGTTTACTTTTTGCTCCACATTTTTTTTTTCACACCAGTACTGTTTGTTAAAAATGACCGATAGCCTTTCATACTAATCTCCAGCCATTTTATCAGCAATATAAAGGAGTTATATTCTCATTTTGGACTATATATTGCATCTACTACTATTTATCAATTTATCTATGTTCTTTTGGTCTTTGCAGATTTACACTTACATACATTTTCAAATTACGATACAGCAGATGGATTCGCTTCCAGTATAGTTATGTGCAAATTTTTTTCGCTGTACCTTATTTACCCTGCTGTTCATCTAGAAATAGTTCAATTCAGTTGTCAACATTTCACATTGTAAATGAAAAGATTTACTTATTTTCCTTGTGTTAGCTGGTTCTATTACTGTGTAATGCTGACCTGAAAAGAGCACTAAAAAAGTCTGTCTGACACATCTCTGCAGAAGACTTTGCAACACTCTTCACCAACAAGATTGAACAGATCAGACAAGTTTTTGCTACCCAAGCAACACAACCTCCATGTATACCAGACCACTCCCCTCCCCCACTAAGCCTCCTCCCCGCAATCACTGAAGAAGAACTTGCACACCTCTTCTTCAGATCGCACCTCACCACTTGTGCACTGGAACCCATCCCACTTCCTCCCCAACCTCACCACCACACTTATCTCAGCCCCAACCCACCTCTCCACCTCTTCAACCCCATCCCTTCAACCCCACTTCTACATCCAGTTACCGGCCCATATCCTTGCTCCCTTTCATTTCCAAACTTCTCGAAAAGCATGTCCACACTGTACTCTCATCCCACCTCTCATCTAACTCTCTCTTTGACAACCTTTAATCCGGCTTCCGCCCCCACCACTCCACTGAAACTGCCCTGACCAAAATTACTAATGACTTACTCGTGTCTAAAGCTAACAGACAGTTCTCCGTCTTGCTCCTTCTAGACCTGTCTTCTGCATTTGACACAGTCGACCACTGTCTCCTATTACAGATCCTCTTTTCCTTTGGCATCACTGACCTTTCCCTCTCCTGGATCTCTTCCTACCTTTCCAACCGCACATTTAGCGTCTCTCACTTCCATACGACTTCCTCGCCCCATCTCCTCTCTGTTGAGGTCCCTCAAAGCTCTGTCTTGGGGCCCCTCCTTTTTTCAATATATACCCTTGGTCTGGGACTACTTATAAAATCCCATGGCTTTCAGTATCACCTGTACGCTGGTGACACTCAGATCTATCTCTCTGGCCCAGATGTCACCTCTCTCCTGTCCAGAATCACGGAGTGTCTATCAGCCATACCCTCCTTCTTTTCTTCTCGCTTCCTAAAACTCAATGTAGACAAAACTGAACTCATCATCTTTCCTCCATCTCACAAATCTTCCTTAGCAGATCTATCTATCATAATAAATGACATCACACTGTGCCCTGTACTTGAAGTCCGTTGCCTCAGAGTAACCCTTGACTTTGCCCTTCAAACCACACATCTAAGCCCTTGCCACCGCCTGCCGCCTCCAACTCAAAAATATTTCCAGAATCTGTCACTTTCTCAATCTATTAAACTACTAGTGCATGACCTCAATCTCCCACCTCGACTACAGCAACCTCCTTCTCTGTGGCCTCCCTGTTAACACTCTTGTACCCCTCCAATCTGTCCTTAACTCTGCTGCCCGACTAATCCACCTCTCTGCTCACTATTCCTCCACTTGTCCCCTCTGCAAATCCCTCCACTGGCTCCCAATTCACCAACGTATCCAATTCAAACTACTAACATTGACTTATAAAGCCGTCCACAATCTGTCCCCCCCCATATATCTCTGAACTAATCTCCTGATATCCAACTCGTAATCTTCGATCATCCCAAGACCTCCTCCTTTCCTCCACACTTGTATGTTCCTTATTTAACCACCTGCAATACTTTGCCCGAGCATCCTCTATTATCTGGAATTCTGCACCCCAAAACGCCTGACTGTCCCCCACACTCGGAACTTTCAAGCGGAACCTGAAAACACATCTCTTCAGACCAGCCTACAGCCTGCAATTACCACAGTGCCACCTCACCACCACTGGACCTGGCACTCCACCACCATGGGACCCGGCGCTCCACCACCATCGGACCCGGCGCCCCACCACCAGAGCAGACCCAACCTACTGTCTCTATCCCCACTGCCCTGTAGATTGTACGCCGCAATGACAGGGTCCTCTCTCCCCTCTGTATCGGTCTGTCACTATTAGTTTGTTCATTGTATTTTTAACTTGTTTGTATGTAAAGGTACCGTCACACGCGGCAATATTGCTTGAAATTTCACTGGCAATTTGCTGGTTGCAGTGAAATCATGGACACATTGTTCTATTTTGCTGCCGTGTACAAATGGAACAATGTGTCCATGATTTCACTGCAACCAGCAAATTGCCAGTGAAATTTCAAGCAATATTGCCGCGTGTGACAGTACCTTAACCCTTTCTCATGTACAGTACCAAGGAATCAATGGTGCTCTATAAATAATAATAATAATAATAATAATAATAATAATTATAATAAAAATGTGTTTGTTTTACTGTGGCCTATCTTATGCTAAAGGGTGGTGTTTTCTCTGATCTTGTCAGTGGACAATTACCATAGTAGTCTATACAGTTACTTTACTTTCAGTACAGCTGGAGAGAACTCAAAGAGAGCACATGTATAGATGTCAGAGCTCTGAAAACTCATCTTTACAGGTATGTAGCAGATAAACTATTCTTTTATTCTGAAATTATTCAATTCTTTTGATTAGATTGTATAATGTAAAGCAGGACTTTTGTTTTATTTTGTCAACCCATTGGCTGATTACTGTGTCATGATATAAGACAATGGTCACTGCCTGCTTGTTAAAATAATGCCCAGCACTTATTTCATCTTGCATGAAACATGCTAAACAAAGTGAACCAATGGCTTCCACCAGCACTGCTATGATACCCACGGCCTCCATCAGCAACACAACCAGCCTAAAATGGAAACGATTAGTGATGAGCGAGTACTAAAATGCTCGGGTGCTCGAAGCTCGGGCCGAGCATCCCGAGATACTCGTGTACTCGGCCTGAGTATCGAGCCCAATGTTATCCTATGGGAGACACAAGTATTTTTATGAAATGACTGCCGGCAGCATGGAAAAACCCTAAAAATGTCACAAAAGTCTCAGAAGAGTGCTGAAATGACATGGCAACACCATGGGGAAGACCCCTGGAAGCATTTCTCACTCAAAAGTCACAGCTGTGAACAATGTTGTCCGAGTTTCACGCCAATTTTATGGAGTCACCAGAAAACCTTCCAAAATGATACCAAAATTAATATTTAGGGTGGAAATGTTAAGGGCACATACCCAAAGTGAGATACAGCTGGTGTATGTTACTGTTTGTGATTACATGAAACATTTTACGTGAAAACATTGTGCGGCACTCCGATGTCCCTGAGAAGAGACGTACATGAAGCCCTGTCTTGAAATAATGTGCCCATTTTGAGGAACTGGGTCTATTGTAGTATTTTCCTTTGCAGGGCAGTCCAAAATTTGGAGGTTCACCAATGCCCCTGGATAGAGACGTGCATGAGGGCCTGTAAACCTGAAGTGGGTGTATAGTAGTATAGCCCTTTGGCCAGGGCAGCCAAAAATTGGGAGGTTCAACAATGACCCATGCATACAGACATGTAGTAGGGCCTGTAACCCTCAAGTGGGTGTATTGTAGTATTACCCTTTGGCAGGGCAGCCAAAAATTGGGAGGTTCAACAATGACCCTGGATACAGACATGCAGGAGGGCCTGTAAACCTCAAGTGGGTGTATTGTAGTATTGCCCTTTGGCCAGGGCAGCCAAAAATTGGGAGGTTCAACAATGACCCTGGATACAGACATGCAGGAGGGTCTGTAAACCTCAAGTGGGTGTATTGTAGTATTGCCCTTTGGCAGGGCAGCCAAAAATTGGGAGGTTCAACAATGCCCCTGGATACAGACATGCAGGAGGGCCTGTAAACCTCAAGTGGGTGTATTGTAGTATTGCCCTTTGGCAGGGCAGCCAAAAATTGGGAGGCTCCACATTGTCCCTGGATTGAGACGTGCAGGAGGGCCTCAAAACATTTTTCCCATTGAAAAGGAGCGGGTCTCCTGTTGTTGTAATGCCCATTCTAAAAGAATGGGCGAAAAAATTTACCACTGCGGGTATACCTCAAACAACAGCCTAACAATTGTAACGGTCATCATGGTGGCACATGAGGAGAAGGAGGAGCAGTCCAGCGATTAGCCAAAGTCCTGAACTGTGTACCCATGGGTGAGAGGAGGTACATGGCAAATTCACCTAACAAAATTTTAATTCAGCAGTCATTTGCTGGTGGTGTGGTGAAGTCTGGCCCAATCCAACCCTTGTTCATCTTGATCAGAGTCAGCCTGTCAGCATTTTCAGTTGACAGGCGGGTGCGTTTATCAGTAATGATTCCACCTGCAGCACTGAAAACACGCTCTGATAAAACGCTAGCGGCAGGGCAGGCCAGGACTTCCAAGGCGTAGAGAGCCAATTCATGCCACATGTCCAGCTTGGAGACCCAATAATTGAAAGGCACAGAGGAATCTCGCAGTACAGTTGTTCGATCTGCAAGGTACTCCTTCAGCATCTGCCCAAACTTAGCATTTCTGGTGGCACTACCCCGCACCTCAGGGGCTGTGGTACGTGAGAGGCTGAGAAAACTGTCCCACATCGTAAAGACAGTTCCCCTACCTCTGGCGGATTGGACTTGTGCCCCTCTCGGCCGTACGCCTGGGTTGTCCACCGAATCCTGACCTATGCCGCTAGCGTTTTGTGAGGGGAATGCTTTGCCTACTTCCGTGACTATGGCCCTGTGGAACTGCTGCATTTTGGCTGACCTCTCCGCCTCAGGAATGAGAGACATAAAGTTCTCCTTGTAGCGTGGGTCTAACAGTGTTGCCGACCAGTACTGATTGTCGGCCAAGATGTTCTAAACGCGAGGGGCACGAGCCAGGCAGCTTACCATAAAGTCAGCCATGTGCGCCAGACTCTTAACAGCCATCACTTCAGTATCCAGACCAACACGATGACTGAACATGCTGTCCTCCTCCTCCTCCTCATCTCCCCTGTCCTCTGGCCAGCCACGCTGAATCGAGGGTATGACTGGCGTGCATGTCATATCCTCAATTTGGCCAGAGAGTTGCTCCATGTCTTCATCCTCCTCCTCGTCGTCATAGTCCTCCACTGCACGTTGTGATGAGATGAGGCTGGGGCTGTGTGTTTTCACCCACACCCACTACTGTTTCTTGCTCCAAGTCATCGCGCTCGGCCTGCAATGCATCCTCTTTGATTTTCAGCAGAGACCGTTTTAGAAGGCAGAGTAGTGGTATGGTGACGCTAATAATGGCGTCATCGCCGCTCACCATCTTGGTGGAGTCCTCAAAGTTTTGGAGGACGGTACATAGGTCCGACATCCATCTCCACTCCTCAGGTGTTATGTGTAGAGTTTGACCCATTTCCTGACGGCTTAGGTGATGCAGGTAGTCCACAACTGCCCTCTTCTGCTCACATATCCTGACCAACATGTGCAGAGTTGAATTCCAACGCGTGGGGACCTCACACACCAGTCTGTGGGCCGGAAGACGCAAACGGCGCTGAAAGCCGGCAAGGCCGGCTGAAGCAGCAGGTGACTTGCGAAAATGTGCAGACAGATGGCGAACTTTTACCAGCAGGTCAGACACCTCTGGGTATGACTTTACAAACCTCTGAACCACCAGGTTGAGCACATGGGCCACGCATGGAACATGCGTCAGCTGGCCTCGCCTCAAAGCTGCCACCAGGTTCCGGCCATTGTCACACACGACCTTTCCTGGCTTTAGGTTCAGAGGTGTGAGCCAGTGATCTGCCTGCTGTTTCAGAGCTGTCCACACCTCTTCTGCATTGTGGGGTTTGTCACCTATGCAGACTAGCTTCAGCACAGCCTGTTGCCGCTTTGCAGAGGCAGTGCTGCAGTGCTTCCAGCTTGGGACTGGTGTGGAGGGTACAGTGGATGAGGATGCGCAGGAGGAGGAGGCTGAGGAGCATGACATTCCGGAGCTGTAGAGTGTCGGTGAAACCCTGACAGAGGTAGGGCCTGCTATCCTTGGTGTGGGAAGGACGTGTTCCGTCCCTCGCTGAGACTGGGTCCCAGTCTCCACAATATTAATCCAGTGTGCCGTCAAGGAGATGTAGCGGCCTTGCCCACAAGCACTTGTCCACGTGTCTGTGGTTAGGTGGACTTTGGCTGAAACAGCGTTGTTCAGGGCACGTGTGATGCTGTTGGACACGTGGTTATGCAATGCGGGGACGGCACATCTGGAGAAATAGTGGCGGCTGGGGACCGAGTAACGTGGACAGCAGCCGCCATCAGGTCGCGGAATGCGTCCGTCTCCACCAGCCGGAAAGGCAACATTTCTAGCGCTACGAGTTACGAAATGTGATCATTCAGGACTGTGGCATGTGGGGCGTTGGCAGCGTATTTGCGCCTGCGTTCAAATGTTTGCTGAATGGATAATTGAACGCTGCGCTGGGACAAGGACGTGCTTGATGGTGGTGTAATTTGTGCGTGGGAAACTTCAGGTGCAGGGCTTGTTCGCGGCCAGCATGGACAGGGGATTGGCTTGCATGCACAACAGCCGAAGACCTAGCAGTGACATCAGCAAGCACCGCTCCTCGACTCTGTTGTACTTCCCACAAAGTCGGGTGCTTGGCTGACATGTGCCTGATCATGCTGGTGGTGGTCAGGCTGCTAGTTTTCGTACCCCTGCTGATACTGGCATGGCAGGTGTGGCAAATGGCCTTTTTAGAGTCTTCTGGAGCCAACTTAAAAAACTCCCAGACTCGGGAAGACCGAACATTTGCACAGGCACCTTGAGTCGTGTTGTTGTTCCGGGGAACGGTTGCCTGCCTTCTGCCTGCGGACGTGACCCTGCTTCGTACTACCTGTTGGGATGCTACGCCTCCCTCCCCCTGTGCACTGCTGTCCTCGCTCTGCATATCCTCCTGCCATGTTGGGTCAGCTACTGGATCATCCACCACGTCGTCTTCCTCTTCCGCACCCTGATCCTCCTCCTGACTTCCTGGCAATTGTGTCTCATCATCGTCCACCCCTTGTTGAGACACTTTGCCAACGTTCCGTTCGTGAGAACGTGGCTGCTCAAATATTTGGGCATCTGTACATACCATCTCCTCATCACCCACTTCAACAGGAGCTGGCGAGAGGCCAGATTGTGTGAATGGATACATGAACAGCTCTTTCGAGTGTCCTAGTGTGGGATCAGTAATGTCCGTGGACGTGTACTCGACCTGGTGGTAGGAAGGAGGATCAGGTTGGGAAATGTGCGGTGCAGTATCACGGCTACTGACACTTGACCGTGTGGAAGACAGGGTGTTTGTGGAGGTGCCCATCTGACTTGAAGCATTATCCGCTATCCAAGTAACAACCTGTTGACACTGGTCTTGGTTCAACAGCGGTGTACTGCTGCGGGCCCCAAGAATTTGGGACAGGACGTGCGAGCGAGGAGATGTGGTCCTTTGTTGTTGCGAAATTAGTGCTTGCACACGACCTCGGCCTCTGCCTGCACCACCATCACGTCCACTTCCTTGTTCCTTGCCAACGCCCTTGCCAACGCCCTTGCGCATTTTGCCTGTATAGAGCGACAACTGTCTGGTGACTGTAGAGGTCACAGGAGATTCGGATTTTAGTCCCTAACCTGTATCAAGGTAGTAAGTACACCAGTCTGCTGACTGTAATGGTCACAGATTATTAGGATTTTAGGCCCTAACCTGTATCAAGGTATTAAGTACACCAGTCTGGTGAATGCAATGGTCACAGGAGAGTAGGATTTTAGTCCCTAACCTGTATCAAGGTATTAAGTACACCAGTCTGGTGAATGCAATGGTCACAGGAGAGTAGGATTTTAGTCCCTAACCTGTATCATGGTATTAAGTACACCAGTCTGGTGAATGCAATGGTCACAGGAGAGTAGGATTTTAGTCCCTAACCTGTATCAAGGTATTAAGTACACCAGTCTGGTAAATGCAATGGTCACAGGAGAGTAGGATTTTAGTCCCTAACCTGTATCAAGGTATTAAGTACACCAGTCTGGTGAATGCAATAGTCACAGGAGAGTAGGATTTTAGTCCCTAACCTGTATCAAGGTATGACGTACACCAGTCTGGTGACTGTTCAGATCACAGGAGATTAGGATTTTAGTCCCTAACCTGTATCAAGGTATTAAGTACACCAGTCTGGTGAATGCAATGGTCACAGGAGAGTAGGATTTTAGTCCCTAACTTGTATCACGGTATTAAGTACACCAGTTTGGTGACTCTAATGGTCACAGATTAGGATTTTAGGCCCTAACCTGTATCAAGGTATGACGTACACCAGTCTGGTGACTGCTCAGATCACAGGAGATTTGGATTTTAGTCCCTAACCTGTATCAAGGTAGTAAGTACACCAGTCTGCTGACTGTAATGGTCACAGATTATTAGGATTTTAGGCCCTAACCTGTATCAAGGTATTAAGTACACCAGTCTGGTGAATGCAATGGTCACAGGAGAGTAGGATTTTAGTCCCTAACCTGTATTAAGGTAGTAAGTACAAGTAAGTACACCAGTCTTGTGACTGTAATGGTCACAGGAGATGAGGATTTTAGTCCCTAACCTGTATCAAGGTAGTAAGTACACCAGTCTGCTGACTGTAATGGTCACAGATTATTAGGATTTTAGGCCCTAACCTGTATCAAGGTATTAAGTACACCAGTCTGGTGAAGGCAATGGTCACAGGAGAGTAGGATTTTAGTCCCTAACCTGTATCAAAGTATTAAGTACACCAGTCTGGTGAATGCAATGGTGACGGGAGAGTAGGATTTTAGTCCCTAACCTGTATCAAGGTATGACGTACACCAGTCTGGTGACTGTTCAGATCACAGGAGATTAGGATTTTAGTCCCTAACCTGTATCAAGGTATTAAATACACCAGTCTGATGAATGCAATGGTCACAGGAGAGTAGGATTTTAGTCCCTAACCTGTATCAAGGTATTAAGTACACCAGTCTGGTGAATGCAATGGTCACAGGAGAGTAGGATTTTAGTCCCTAACCTGTATCAAGGTAGTACGTACACCAGTCTGGTGACTGTAATGGTCACAGGAGATTAGGATTTTAGGCCCTAACGTGTATCAAGGTATGACGTACACTAGTCTGGTGACTGTTCAGATCACAGGAGATTAGGATTTTAGGCCCTAACCTGTATCAAGGTATGACGTACACCAGTCTGGTGACTGTTCAGATTACAGGAGATTAGGATTTTAGGCCCTAACTTGTATCAAGGTATTAAGTACACCAGTCTGGTGAATGCAATGGTCACAGGAGATTAGGATTTTAGGCCCTAACCTGTATCAAGGTATTAAGTACACCAGTCTGGTGACTCTAATGGTCACAGATTAGGATTTTAGGCCCTAACCTGTATCAAGGTATGACGTACACCAGTCTGGTGACTGCTCAGATCACAGGAGATTCGGATTTTAGTCCCTAACCTGTATCAAGGTATGACGTACACCAGTCTGGTGACTGTTCAGATCACAGGAGATTAGGATTTTAGTCCCTAATTTGTATCAAGGTATGACGTACACCAGTCTGGTGACTGTTCAGATCACAGGAGATTCGGATTTTAGTCCCTAACCTGTATCAAGGTAGTACGTACACCAGTCTGGTGACTCTAATGGTCACAGGAGATGAGGATTTTAGTCCCTAACCTGTATCAAGGTAGTACGTACACCAGTCTGGTGATTCTAATGGTCACAAGATTAGGATTTTAGTCCCTAACATGTATCAAGGTAGTACGTACACCAGTCTGGTGACTCTAATGGTCACAGGAGATGAGGATTTTAGTCCCTAACCTGTATCACGGTAGTACGTACACCAGTCTGGTGACTCTAATGGTCACAGGAGATGAGAATTTTAGTCCCTATGTCCTAACCTGGATCAAGCTAGTAAGTACAACAGTCTGGTGACTGTAATGGTCACAGAAAAGCTTGGACTCCGATCTGGATCACCCTGCCTATATCCTCCGAGATTAGTCCTGAGAAGGGCTGTTGTGGTCAGCAGCAGTTTGCAGCCCTGCTCCGGATCTACCTATGAGGGCCGCAAATCTGTCCCTAAGCAGCAGCAGACACTGTCCCTGCACTCACTGTCTGGATGCCTGTGTGCAGAGCACAGCGCGGCCGGGTCTTATAAAGGCTCGGTCACGCTGTGCAGGCCGGCCAATCACTGCAATGCCACAACTAACAGGGCTGTGGCATTGCAGTGGTCTGCCAGCCAATCCCTGCATGTGGGCTGGCTCTCAAAAGAGCGCCAACATGCAGAGATGACGACCACGAGCACAGCACGAGTATCGCGAGATTACTAGGTGCTCGCCGAGTAGCCCGGGTACATTGATACTCGTGCGAGTACCGAGTAGTGGCGAGCATGCTCGCTCATCACTAGAAACGATGTGCCTTCTGTCCAACATCTAGTAATCACAAAACAAATGTGATATTTTGCAAAGTACTCATGCAAAATACATGTAAATTATACTTGTCACAAATGGAAGCAGTAAATTTAGCACCGTGAACTTTATTAACCATTTTATATAGCAAAAACTGAATTTTTTATTTTTCTTGTTCTTTTCTTTGCAAAAATATATTTACATATAGTTTTATTAGTTATAGCTTACAGTTATATATAAATATGTAATAGTTTTATTTTAAATGGGGCAAAAGGGGTGATTTGAACTTTTATCCGGTTTTTTCATATTTAACTTTTTTTCTTTATTTTACACTGCCCCTTAGGGTGCCTCAGCACTGCAGTGCAGAGAGATGCTTCACTATTCCTCTGCACAGAACAAATTGTCACTTTCTGCCAGTGACAACACTCGGGCATCACTGGGAAGAAGTACTTCATGACAGCATCCAGGGTCATCAGCTGACCTCGTGCTTTTATAGCAAAGCATCAAGGCCAAATAATCGCATCATGGGGCTGCTGATGCCAGCAGAGAATGCGCAATCCCTGCCGTTGTGCTTTACATCGCACTGCCAGTGCTTGACAGCGCGATGTAGTGAGTAGTAAAAACACAACACAGAGAAAATCATTTATTTAGAATAAAAGACACAGATATCCTTGTTTCCCCACTTTATAACCCCCAAAACATACCCACCAATGGTAATCCACAGCAAGACCCTTCAAAGGCCTGCAGTGGTGCCATATCTCTGTGAGCAGACACATGTCCATAAACTGAGAGTAGCAGGCTCACACTGACACCAGCCTGTGATTGGGCACTGTGAGAAAGTTCATCTGAGGTCAGAGTTAATACTCAGATGAACCAATGAACCATACTGCTGTGATCACAACTGTCAGTAAGTGTCTGAGCGGTTCTCTCTCCCCCGTGTGCTCTCTCCACTGTGCCTTGTCTCTCTATCTTCCCCATGCGCTGTCTCTCTCTTCCCCATGCGCTGTCTCTTTCCCTATGTGCTGTCTCTCTCGCCCTTCTCCCCATGCGCTGTCTCTCTCTTCCCCCATGCATTGTATCTCTCTTTCCCCTTGCGCTCTCCCTCCCTATAACCCCTGTGTGCTCTCTCTCTATCCTCCCATATGCCCTCTCTCCCAATCTCCCCATGCTCTATATTTCTCCATTTCTCTGTGTGCTCTCTCCCCATCCCCTCCATGCGCTTTCTCTTCATATCCCCTAGTGAGCTCTCTTTCTCCCATTCTCCTGGTGCACTCTCTCTCTCGACATCCTCTCTGGTGCACTCTCTCTCCCCATCCCCTTTTTGTAGTTTCTCTCCCCATCCCCCTTGTGCTCTCTTCTCTTTGCCTGTGCACTCTTTACCCAGTGCACATATAGTACACCATACAGTACACAGTTTTGCTATATCAGTATATAGTGATATAGCAGTGTGTCAAGGCAGCAAGATGCAGTGAATGCACCCTGATATTGTACTAATGATGTCAGGGTGCAATCACCACTAACTGCTGTGTGTACTTACCTCACCCACAGACTGCAGATCCTCCTGTCAGTCTGGTGTCCTGGCAGCTCCTCTTTTCACCTTGTGCTGAGCACAAAAAGAAGGAGCTGCCAGGAGCGGAGGTGCGGGGTCAAAAGGCAAGAGAGCAGTGGTGCAGGATCAGAGGTCCAGGGAGCAGAGATGGCCAGGAGAGAAGGTGCTGGGGAGCAGAGATGCAAGGTGTGGAGGTGTTGGGGAGCAGGGATTGGAGGTCTGAAGAGGGTGGATTGGAGTTCCAGGCAGCAGGTAGGTCTGGGCAGGGCCGGTTTTAGGCAAAGTGGGGCCCTGGGCAAAAGGTTAAAGTGGGGCCCTAAATACTCACATATTGCACCGTCACACTCAGACATTTAGGTTACATGTACAAGCGCCGCATTCAGACTGGTAAATGAGTGCGATCTATAATATTCAAGTCATTCAGCGCTTGTTTGCAGACTTTTTACACAGGATGATGAAGAATGATGGGTGCAGAACAATCACCGGTAGAGCAATCTGTCCTCTACAGATTCATGCTATCGGCAGCACTTCTGCAGTTTGCAGCAGGGGATGTGCTGCTGAGAGCAAGGATTTTTGTTCCTCCATAAACATCCAATCACCCGATGATGAGCCGCATTTTGCTCGTTTGTTGGGCGATTGCCGACCTGTTTACACCTAGGAACTCTAATCTGTGCTAGTGGGATTTATAAATGTAGATGTTACATACGCACAACACACAGTATGTGACACAAACACTATATATTACACGTATACACCGAGCACACACACAGACACACACAGTATGTGACACAAACACTATATATTACACCTATACACCGAGCACACACACACATCCATTCCCATCATTGTCAGGACGGCTCCTCCAGGGACACTCGCTCTTTCTAACCTCTCATCCTCTGACCAGGAGATGGGGATTGTGAGCACAGGACTCCTTATATTGATTAAAAATTACCTACAAGTGTTTAATTAAATAGGTTTTACAAACTGGAGATTCAGTAAGAGGAATGTTTCCATAGGATCATCTACTTAAATGTCATCTTTAACAAAATTCTGCTATATTCTTCATATTATAAAAAAAATACATTTGAATTAATCCCCATCCTGGTGTCTTGTGTTGTTCTGGGGTCACTAGTGGAAATATTGATCTTAAAGGAGTTGTCCAGAATTCTATAAACATGACTGATTTCTTTCAAAAACAGCGCCACCCCTGTCTACAGGTTGTATGTGATATTGCACCTCATCTTAATTGAAGGGAATGGACCTATGCTGTAATACCACATGCCATCTGTACACAGGGGTGGCGCTGTTTTTGAAAGAATGTAGTAAAGTTTTATTAATTCTGGACATCCCCTTTAATGCCTTGCAAGTTCTGCTTGATAACTGGCTACAAATGTAGGAATTAAGGAGGTCCCCAAACTCTAATTACTCCCATCATGAACATGTGAAGATTGAAGCCTGCGGGGGGCGCTCCTGCTGCTATTATACGGCTATTACAAGGATTTTATAACTTTTATCACTGAGAGATTTTTCGTTTTTATTTTTCCCTCCGCTTCTTCCAAGAGCCAGAACTTTTTTATTCTTCCTTCCACATCGCCGTACGAGGGCTTGTTTTTTGCGGGATGAGTTGTACTTTTGAATGACATCATTCATTCTACCACAAAATGTACTGGAGAATGAGAAAAATATTCCAAGTGCTTTGAAATTGCAAATAAAAGTGCAATTCCACAATTTTTTTGAGTTTTTTTTATTCATCATGTTAACTATATGGTAAAAATGACTTCATAAGTTGATTATCTAGGTCAGAATCAAAACATACTGAACATTTTTATTTCAATCATAAAAAACCCCAGAAATTTGTAAAAAAAAAAAAAATAATAATATTTAAAATACATTTGCTTTATTCGCCATTTTCCAAGACCCATGATGTTTTAATTTTTGAAGATACAGGGCTATGTGAGGGCTTACTTTATGTGCCCTGAGCTGACATTTTTACTGATCCCATTTTGAGTCAGATACAACATTTTTGATCGCCTTTTATTGCATTGTATTGTAACAACGTGGTGGCCCAAAAAACACAATTCTGACGGTTTAATTTTTTTTCCGTTACGCCATTTACCAATTGGATTAATTTACTTCGTATATTGATAGCTTAGATTCTTACGAACGCAGCGATACCAAATATGTGTATTTTTTTATTTTTTTTTACTGTTCTATTGCTATTTTCAGTTCAGCTCCTTTGGGGGCCCCTAAGAGAGTGGGGGCCCTAGGCAACTGCCTAGTCTGCCCCCCGCTAACGCCGGCCCTGGGTCTGGGAAGTGGGGATTGGAGACCTGGGGAGCAAAGCTTTGGAAAGTGGGGAGCGGAGGTCTGGAGGTCTAGGAATCAAAAGTGTGGGGGTGGGGGCATTAGTGGAAGTTGGGGTGAGTACACACAGTGGGGAGCAGTGATGATTGCATCCTGATATCATTAGTACAATAATAGGCTACATTTTCACTGCATCCCACCAGAGTGCTCAGGGGGAAAGTGGAAGTGAAGCTCACAGAATATGCTATGGGCTCCACAAAGATGGCGCAGCTCTCCGCCATGCTGGGATCTGGATAACCCAGGGGGCCATGTCAGGTTCACTGCCAAAGAGCAGGAGGTAGTGTCGGACATCGTCTATTAGGACCTACAGGGGATGTCGTATTTGTGGTGTGTCACTGTCATTACACACTTGCAAAAGCAAGATGGCAGCCCCTGATGTCTGAAAAGAATTAGAATTTATAAAAAAAACTTTAAATACAATTATTTGATTTTTATTAAAATAACTGATTACATAATCAGTAATTAGTAATACAAAATGAACAATTGTGGCACTTTCCCTTTAAGGGATATTTTTTGTCATTAGACAGCAGCATCTTATTAAACCTGTGCATCCATGCAAAATGATTTTAAACAAGTTTTTTTTTTTCTATAAAGGACATCATTATAAAATGAAAAACAAGTTATGATTGTTTGGCATTCTTCAGTTTTGGAAATACAGTCCACTCCGGTAATAATAGCAATTTAATTTAAAAGTTTGAGTTTATATATTGGAAATGTCTGTCAGATACATTGTGCTTCAGACAGTGAGATATTTAGGACACACTGTCTGTGGGTAATCAGATACAGTTGTTGGGGCTTATTAGGAAATCCTTACTTTTTGCAAACTGAATGAAATGGGAAATAGTTATATTCAATACATTTAAAAACTGTTATACCTTGCATAACATTAGGAAATCAATAAAGAATACTAACACTGTCTTTTTTAATAAAAAAGTTGAATCAAAAAGAAAAAAAAACGCACGTAAAAGTCAGAAAGAGCAGCAGTTTGTAACTTTCTATGAAGAGAACGGGAGTTTCTGTACAGAACACACAGAGCACTTCAATATAGGTTGCTTTCAGGTGAAATATGCATGTATGCTGCATTCAGGCAAGGGGTCCCCCATGTGAGGTTTGTACCCCTAAATATAGCCTTTTGAAAACTCACATTAAAAAGTCAAGAGGGCATTACCAGTGGCAGCAGTCAGCTCACTTCCCAGGGGCCATTATCGCCCCCTGCATCTCCGTTCCGCCCTCCTCCCTGATATATATATATATCAGCGCTATGGTATATGGTGGCACATTGCAGCACATGTATAGCAGCACTATAGTATATGGCGGTACATTACATTACATGTATAGCAGCACTATGGTTTATGGCGGTACATTACATTACGTGTATTGCAGCGCTATGGTATATGGTGGTACATTACAGTACATGTATAGCAGCACTATAGTATATGGCGGTACATTACAGTACATGTATAGCAGCGCTATGGTATATGGCAATACTCCGCTCCCTGCGGCCCCCCGCTCCTCCACAATAAAAGTAAAAAAATCCTCGGTGAGGATACTCACCTGTCCCCCGGCTCGCTCCACCTCCGCCTTCTAGGTCCTACAGGCCTTTAGGACCTGTCGTTGCCTGGAAAACCGATCAGCTGAGGAGGGGAGGGGAGGCAGGATTGTGTCGGGGGGCAGAATGGAGTGAGTGGGGCAGGATGGAGCGAGCGGGGCAGGATGGAGCGGGAAGGGGGGGCAGGATGGAGCCGGAGGGGGCGGGATGGAGCCGGGGGGAACAGGATAGAGCCTAGGGGAACAGGATGGAGCCGGGGAAAACAGGATGGAGCCGCGGGAAACAGGATGGAGCCGGGGGGAACAGGATGGAGCTGGGGCAACAGGATGGAGCCGGGGGGAACAGGATGCAGTCGGGGGGGGGGGCAGGATGGACCAGGGGGGAAGGATGGTGACAGGGGGGGCAGGATTGTGTTGGGGGGCAGGATGGAGCGAGCGGGGCAGGATGGAGGCGGGGGGCAGGCTGGAGCTGGGGGGGCAGGATGGAGCCGGGGGACGGGGCAGGATGGAGGTGGAGGGGAGCAGGATGAAGGCAGAGGGGGGGCAGGATGGAGGCAGAGGGTGGGCAAGATGGAGGCGAAGGGGGGGCAGGATGGAGGTGGAGGGGGGGCAGGATGGAGGTGGAGGGGGGGCAGGATGGAGGCAGAGGGTGGGCAGGATGGAGGCAGAGGGGGGGCAGGATGGAGGCAGAGGGAGGGCAGGATGGTGGTGGGGGGAAGAATGGAGGCGAGGGAGCAAGAACAGCGGGTGGCAGGATGGGGGTGGGGGGCAGGATGGAGCGAGCGGGGCAGGATGGAGGGAGCAGGGCAGGATGGAGCTGGAGGAGCAGGATGGAGCCGGAGGAGCAGGATGGAGCCAGATGAGCAGGATGGTGGCTGGGGGGGGGCAGGATGGTGGCGAGCGAGGCAGGATGGAGTGAGCAGGGCATGATGGAGCGAGCGGGGCAGGATGGAGCGAGTGGGGCAGGATGGTGGCAGCGGGGGGGGGGGTAGGGTTGGATGGTAGCGAGCGGGGCAGAATGAAGTGAGTGGGGCAGGATGGAGCGAGCGGGGCAGGATGGAGCGGGAAGGGGGGGCAGGATGGAGCCGGAGGGGGCGGGATGGAGCCGGGGGGAACAGGATAGAGCCTAGGGGAACAGGATGGAGCCGGGGAAAACAGGATGGAGCCGCGGGAAAACAGGATGGAGCCGGGGGAACAGGATGGAGCTGGGGGCAACAGGATGGAGCCGGGGGGAACAGGATGCAGTCGGGGGGGGGGGCAGGATGGACCAGGGGGGAAGGATGGTGACAGGGGGGGGCAGGATAGTGGTGGGGGGCAGGATGGAGTGAGCGGAGCAGGATAGAGCGAGCGGGGCAGAATGGAGCCGGCGGGGCAGGATGGAGCCGGCGGGGCAGATGGTGGGAGCGGGGCAGGATGGCGCAAGCGGGGCAGGATGGGGCGAGCAGGGCAGGATGGAGTCGAGCGGGACAGGATGGATCGGAAGAGCCGGAGGAGCAGGATGGTGGCGGGGGGGCAGGATGGGGGGAGGGCAGGATGGTAGCGAGTGGGGCAGAATGGAGCAAGCGGGGCAGGATGGAGTGATCAGGGCAGGATGGTGGCAACCAGGGCAGGATGGTGGCGAGCGGGGCAGAATGGAGCGGCGGAGCAGGATGGCGGTGGGGGAGCAGGATGGTGGCAGGGGAGCAGGATGGTGGTGAGCGGGGCAGGATGGTAGCGAGTGGGGAAGAATGGAGCCTGCGGAGCAGGATGGTGGCAAGGGAGCAGGATGGTAGCGGGGGAGTAGGATGGTGGCAGCGGGGCAGGATGGTAGCGAGTGGGGAAGAATGGAGCCTGCGGAGCAGGATGGTGGCAAGGGAGCAGGATGGTAGCGGGGGAGTAGGATGGTGGCGAGCGGGGCAGGATGGAGCGAGCGGGGCAGGATGGAGCTGGCGGGGCAGAATGGAGCTGGCGGGGCGGCATGGTGGGAGCGGCGCAGGATGGATCCGGAGGAGCAGGATGGTGGTGGGGGGGGCAGGATGGGGGGAGGGCAGGATGGTGGTGAGTGGGGCAGGATGGAGCGGATGGGCAGGATGGTGGCGGGGAGGCAGGATGGTGGCGGGGCAGGAGGGTGGCGAGCAGGGCAGGATGGAGCAAGCGGGGCAGGATGGAGCCGGTGGGGCAGGATGGTGGAGGGGGCAGGATGGTGGTTGGCGGGCAGGATGGAGCGAGTAGAGCAGGATGGAGCGAGCGGGGCAGGATGGAGTCGGCGGAGCAGGATGGTGGCGGGGGAGCAGGATGGTGCCGGGGGAGTAGGATGGTGGCGAGTGGGGCAGGACGGAGCCGGCGGGGCAGCATGGAGCCGGCAGGGCAGGATGGAGCTGGCGGGGCAGGATGGAGCCGGCGGGGCAGGATAGAGCTGGCGGGTAGGGCAGGATGGAGCAAGCGGGGCAGGATGGAGCCGGTGGGGCAGGATGGTGGAGGGGGGGTAGGATGGTGGAGGGGGGCAGGATGGAGCCGGTGAGGCAGGATGGAGCCGGTGAGGCAGGATGGTGGAGGGGGGGGCAGGATGGTGGCGGAGGGGTGGGGGAGCAGGATGGTGGTGAGCGAGGTAGGATGGAGCCGGCAGGGTAGGATAGAGCAAGCGGGGCAGGATGGAGCCGTCAGGGGGGGGCAGGATGGAGCCGGGCGGGGGGCAGGATGGAGCCGGCGGGGGGAAACAGGATGGTGACGGCGGGGGGGGGGGGGTAAGGATGGAGCCACCTAATTTTTCTTAAGATGAACAAGTCATGGATCTCCAAGGATTTTTCCACCACAGTGGCAGACTGCTCAGAGTAAGCGATGTACTTTTCAGTGTGCTGCATTGATTTCACCATTCTACAATTTTTATTCTTGGTCAATTGATGCCACTTTGTTGATATCTGGCCCTAATTTTTTGAAATTCTTGCCTGTTCCCTGAATTTAGCAGTGCTCTGTTAGTACAATGCCTACACGTGTCACTCACCCCCTGTTACTAATGAATGTTTAACCTTGAAATGCTAGGCCATGCCATGTTTACGACATGCGCCATGCATGCAGGTTGTACCACACTAAAATTTTTATTTTGGGTCAGTTGATGCCAGTTTGGTGGTATCTGATCTGGCCCTATTTTTTTTCAAATGTAGAGACTTTTCTTGTTTTGATTTTCTTGTGTGTTTGTGACTTTAGCAGGGCTCTCTGAGCACCATGCCTTCACCTGAAGCTTGATATACTGGGCCAGGTTCTCCAAAATTTCTCTGCCTTTTGAACATTGTTCTTTGTGCCGGAGGAGGATGAAGTCCTTGATTCGTTGATATTTGCATTGACGGAAATGTCAGTTGTTGATTTACATACACTCAATAAACATTTTCTGAAATACTGGGCCCGGTCTTGTCCCATGCATCCATAACGCACAAATGATGAAAATTTTAACTCTGGGGAATATATGTCACTTTTCCTGGTGTCTGTCCCTAATTTGAGCTGTTGTGGCAACTTTTACAACCCTTTTCTAGGCCCTTGATTTTACCTCCCATCGATTTCAATGGGGTTCAGATATTCGGCGAACTGTTCATAGAACGTGTTTGATGAACGGGCAAGTTCAACCAATCGAATTCAAACTTCCAAAGGTTTGCTTTTCTCTATATTCTAACACAGTGCTCGGTTTTCTGTTCAAGAGCCATGAGACCAGATACCATGTAAGAAAGCAAAGAAGCCTGCATGATTCAGTTTGCCATAAAGAAAAATTCACGCAGTAAAATATTATTGAAACTCAATAGTGACTTCCATAAAAGAAATAAAATGTTACAAATGCTAAAGCACTTTCTATCTACAATATTCAATTGCAAAAGTTAAATGTTTAAATTCTAAATAAGCCATTAACAAACCATGAATTATTTAATTATGAGCAAAACTATCTTTGCTTTTCTCTGAACCTGAAGGCCAAAGTTACATTGCTTATAAATTAACCGGTGTGAGGCACCGCCGGCATGATCCGCATGGCCGGGGTACATCACATGTAGGATCAGAGGATGATCCTGTGCACACTGGCCGGTTTTCCTGTGATGATAATACTGTGTGAACCAACCTGAACACAATGAGTTCATGAGCCTAATGAGCGGCAGTGAGAGTGAGAGGAGTCCATGAGGAATAGGATGTGATGAGTGAGTGCTGACAACCCGGAACACAGGGAGTTAACCTGAGCTGTGTGGAAGCTGATGATTAGCAGCTGAGGGGGTGTGTCCAGGTGGGAGTGGCTGGCACGATAAGAGCCGGCCACCTGTGTGATTGAGACCAGAGATTACCAGCCAGAGATTACCAGCCAGAGATTACCAGCCTGTGATTGAGATGGAAGCTGAGACCAGCCCAGTGCAGAGCAGTCCAGAGGCTGTGTGAATGAAGGGAGCATGCTAGCTCCATGCCGGTGCCAAGATCCGTGGTTGTGATAGCACCTGGTGGGGAAGCCGTGGCTGAACCCGGTGGATACTGGTCCGGGCGTGGGGTGAAACACGTCCGGGAAAGGAGCCCGTGGGGGACGCTTGGTGGACCCGTATCCAGGTAGCGAGACCCGGATCCGTGCCCGGTAAGACAGCGGTTCCCGTGTAACGGAGAGAGCTGTGTGTGATTAATGCCAGGCGGGCATAACCGCTATTGGGTCCGACTAGGCAGTCGGTAAGGACCCGTTGATGTATGAGGGCTTAGGCAATGGCCCTGAATGTGAGATGATGGCCTAGATGTAAGAGCCATGTATAACGATGTGTGGAGAGACAGTGACCAGCTGGTATGGATGATGTTGGAGGCGTTCCGTCCTTGGGACGAGAGGGAGGCTTGCCCTGCTGCTTGCAGAGGGTACCTGATCCCTCAACCACGACCTCTAATGGTGTGGGTGTGCCTGTGGTGCCAGAGACAGGGGTAATAGGGCTCCTAGTAGGTAACGGATGTAGAGGTTCCCGTGCACTATGGTTTGCCAGTCCCTGTAATGGGCCATGGAGGGGCCACAGTCCATGGATGTGGGCTGTGAGCAGGTGTGTGATCCATGGACGTTTGAATGATGGATCACATACGGTATGTAAGGTCCCGGTCAGGCAGGAATCCTGACTACGGGTGAATGTATATCATCATGCTGGGGGACTAAAGCCAGGCGGCAGGTACCGCCATTGGGACCCACAGGGCCCGTTGAGGCGTATGTAACGAAGGTCAGAAGCAGGGGTTAGAAGGGCTCCCGTACTGGGTAACGCGTGGTTAGGCCGGAGGCCGCAGCCCCACGGGTTACTAGGGTTTGCCAATCCCTGTTATGAACCCGGAAGGGTCATCATCGAAGTATATCAAATGTATTTATTATAAAGGTACTGTAAGATGTGTAAGTAGGCCGGAGGCCGTAGCCACCACGGGAGCTGTTAGTAGAGCTCCAATGGGGACAGAGAGTCATGGTTACAGGTCCCGGGTTACTATAAATCATTATGTGCAATATAAGTGTTGTGATGTTAAATGTAAATGTATGGTGTTTATGTAAAGTGTTGTTAATCAATGTGATATGTGTGAAACATGCTACCCGGGTTATGTGATTAATATGTGAAAATAAACGGGTAGACATTGGTTAACCTCATAAACACGTGTTCTTGTCGTTTAGCAAGCGGGTTCCCCGGTCGCTACCTCACACCGGCCAAATGTAATCTAATTTAGTCTGTGTATTCAGCACCAATAAATATTGGACAATATAATTCTGCTTTTGCACTAACTTGGATATTTTCAGAAAGAATAAAGTTATGTTCTTCACAGCCAGCAAGGACAACATCTAAAGACGAAAGATGTCACTATGAGGCTCTATTGTGTCAGACTGTGGGATTCCCAGACAGGTAGAACTCTGGACGTATGGAAGATACTGATAAGTTCAACAAAAAAGGAAAAATAATTAGAGGTAGAATCGATTTTCTGTTGCAATAATAATGTTTTTGACAATAGGATCTAGCTCATTATAAGGCCACTGGTTTAGACAGAAGAAAATAGGAAAAACATATTTCATACTAATAAAACTTTTCTGGGAGTTGAAATACGTTTAAGGATCAAAATCACATATTTTAATGAGGTTAGAATAGCGAGATCATAGATTTATTGTTAGTGTTTCTCCACAGCATCTGTATTATACATGTATATTGTTAAAGCACGCACATTATGTACACTCTCTGCAGGAAAAACGAATACACAACACCGTTGCATGCACAGTACATGCATACTCAGTTCAGAAATACCGTATATGAACACACACAATTCTACTTATGCACACAATTAGATGAAAGCGCACACAGCTCTGTTGTATCAACACACACAGTTCTGCTACATCAACATAAAACTATGCTACATCAATATACGCATTTCTGATGCATATTGTGTATACACTACCACATTTGAAATTTCTTCCAGCAATTGTACTGACAACCTGAAAGGTCCTTCAGCTAGACAGGTTTTCAGCATCTGTGCAGCTTCTGGTAGTATTCTCTCCTACACTGTACCAAACAGATTGATCAGTGTTTGTCAGGAGACAGAATTTTGCCACTGGACAGCTTTCTTGATTATAAGAAAGGAGCCTGAGTCTGCATTTTCCTGCCTCTGAACTATAAAACGCGTGGTGCCATGCGCAATTAGGTGTTACAAATATCTGTAAACTCCTTAATGACTGGACTTTACAATTGTATAATGTGTTTGTGACTCACCGTGGCCGGGTCTTCACGTCGCAGGCGTTTGCTTCTCCTGTCACGGAACCGTACCTGCGGCTGTGGGGCTCGGTAGTCCAGATCAATAAGGGATGGCTGAACTGATAAGGGGTTGATATTCTTGTCGTGACGCCACCTGCGTGACGCAAACGGACAAAGCTATGGTGGAATAGGGCCTTCTTATTACAATACCATCAAAAGGGATTAATTCCCAGGGGGCTTCGTGTGCAGGTGTTTCCTGCCTACCCTGTAGAGGATGACCATTTCAAAAGGGAGTGGGAGACCCTAGCCAGCACCTGCTCTAGTGGATTTATTATGCTACTCGCAGGTCAGAACCTGACGAGTTTAAAATCCCTAGAGGCTGAAATGGACAGTCTCAAGGAAGATATCCAAAAAGAGATGAGCAAAGGTGCTTTGAAAAAATTGGAGGATGAGATAGAGGGGGATATTGCAAAATTAGAAAAAGAACTTAAAGAAAATAAAACAAAAAAATTTCTCAGAGATTTAAACGATGAGAAATTAAAAAGGGTATATAAATGGAGAATGAATAAGAAAAGACCTAAACCAAGGCCCAAACCAAAACCAGATCAGCTACCAAAATTGGGAGCTAAATTGGGGTCACTAACATCACTAACATCTGGGGGCGACACCACGGAAGATGATGATGAAAATGGACAGTCTCTACTAGCAAGCTTTTTGCCTAGACTGGTAGATAAACAGATCATCACCAGACAACAAGCCCTAGCTGGCCCCTCTAAACCAAAAGATAAGGGAAAGGTAAGGACCGAGAATACCCTACGTGTAATAAACCTGTCTGATCACGTTCTCTCTCCCACCCATAATGAAGTCCTATCCAAAGGACTATCTTTTGCTCCTGCTAATACTTTTGATTCATTTTTAGCAATAAAGGACCTACACATCTTTTCCCGAAAACTCATACTTAAGAAGCTCCATTCGAGAACACCAATAACCGTGACGGAGACATCAGAACACGAGGCACTTCTGAATCTGGAGGATTTGCTGGAGGAACATTCCCCTGATTCCGAAGGTAAATTTCCCCGGAACATTTTGCCCAGATCTACTAGATTTCCCCCCTTGTCCGTCTCTCCTCCCATTGAAATGTTTACAAAATTGGTCACTGAAGAATTCAAAAAGTTGAGTTCTAAAAAACGAAATAATAACTTAACATTCAAACAGCGCCAGGCCATTTTGGATATGCAGTCCTGGGATGACGTTGTATTTAAGGCGGCGGACAAGGGGGGCAATGTGGTGATCTGGCCTAATAAAAAATACGAAAAAGAGGCAAATAGGCAATTGAGAGATAAAACCACCTATCTGAGACTTGACAGAAGCCCTCTGGCCAATTTCTCCGATCAGTTACATAAGATTTTGATTGGGGGTTTTGAGGAGGGAATTATCACAAAAAAAGTCCTGGATGGCCTGACCGTACTCTCACCCAAAATACCCACCCTATACTTGTCACCTAAAGTCCACAAAGATTCCCAGAATCCCCCAGGGCGTCTGATTGTTTCAGGGCTGGATGGATTATGCGATCCAGTCTGTAAATGTATTGATTTTTATTTAAAACCGCTCGTAGAAGAGTTACCCTCATATATACGAGATACAACGGAAGCCCTGGGGAGAATTGAGGGGATCTTTGTGGAACATGATATGTACATGGTCACGGCCGATGTGGAGTCCCTCTACACCTGCATCGATCATGATGCGGGTGTAGAGGCGGCTCGCTTCTATTTGGAGGGGTCCAACAGGGATGGCCATCTTTGTGAGCTTATCATTGAGCTGCTCCAGTTTGTCCTGCGACATAATTTCTTTGTTTTTAAGGATAGATTTTATTTACAGCAGCGCGGCACTGCCATGGGCGCGGCTTGCGCGCCTTCATACGCGGGACTGTTCCTCGGCCAATGGGAGAGGGGCATGTTCGCGGGTGGGGGCGCGTGGGTGGCGTCCCATGTGCAGTGCTGGATGCGCTATATTGATGACTGCATATTTTTTTGGCAGGGCACACTGGAGCGGCTCCATGATTTTATGGATGGATTTAACAACAATACTTTAAACATCAAGCTCACTTTTAAATGGAGTCAAAAATCTCTCGATTTCCTTGATATTCGCAATGGAGGTGGATGACCGAGGAATCTTACAAACGGATGTTTTTCGTAAGGAAACTTCAGTTAACTATATATTACATGCTTCCTCGGCCCACCATCCATCAACGATTAAGGCCATCCCTGTTGGACAGTACCTCCGAATGAGGAGAGTCTGCTCCACTGAAGCCAATTTCCAGCGGCAAGCTGCAGACCTAAGTGAAAGGTTCAGGGCAAGGGGATATAGTAACAAATCTATTAAAGCAGGGTACGTCGGGCTAACAGGACAAAACGTGATGATCTCCTCCTACAAAGAAAAAAGATGGTAGATATAGATGGTCCCTTACGCTTTATATCTACATATAATAACAAGTGGAAAGGCATGCGAGCTATTTTACAGAGATTTTGGCCTATCCTACTCAGGGAACCAGCGTCAGGGAATCCCTTTCAGATTACCCACGTATGACCAGTAGGAGATCCAAAAATTTGAAGGATCTCTTAGTAGTAAAGAGTCATTATGCCCCAAAAACCCCCGGTATTTTTGGACATTCCAAGAAGCTAAAAGGATGCTATCCCTGCGGACATTGTCTTGCCTGCAGGAGTAGCATTGTTCGTTCAAAAGAATTTTGTTCTAGTGATGGTGCTAAGATGTATACCATCAACCATTACATTACCTGTGCCAGCACACACGTGGTATATCATGCCACGTGTGGTTGCGGCAAGGTATATGTGGGACTTACATCCAGGGAAATGAGAATGCGTATTAGGGAACATATACGAGACATTGAAGGATCTATAAATTGTGAGGACCCAAGTACACTTAGGACGTTACCTAGACATTTCTTTGACCATCACAACAGCGACCCAAGAACTTTGAGAGTCATTGGAATTGACATGGTAGTGGGTGGTATTAGAGGGGGCAAATTAAAAAAGATTGGCTCAGAAAGAATCTAGGTGGATTTCAGTATTGGATACAATAAGCCTGAGAGGGCTCAATGAAACAATTAGTTTTGTCCCTTTCCTGTGAATCTGCACAGCCCTATATATAGTTGTATATCCTGATTCATCCGGTTTCTTTCTTTTCCTTCCTTTTCCCCTTTTTTTCATCCTTTTCCTTCTTTCTTTTTCATTCTTTCTAGTTTCTCTTGTTCACCTAAAACTCATTGATATCTATTGTACATATATAAGTCGATATCATGATTTTAATTGTTTTTATAGTTACATATGTGCAAGTTACTTATGGTGTCCTCTCTGTGTTTACAGTGCCCCACTCCACCAGCATCTAAGACGGACATCAACATTAAAGATGAAGAGATTGTATTGATGTATTACTGTGCTTATTTTGCTGTGTTGGATCTATGTTCCCCTGCTGTGCGCTCCGCAACCTGGCCCTGCCTCCCCCTTCCCCAGGGGCGTCTATAATCACCGCTCGTTCCGGGTGCCTGGCAACGCTGGCGTCCGGATGTGCGTGATGATGACGCGTTTCCGGGGGCGGGTGCGGACGTGGGCTCCTAAGAAACGTGCAGGGCGGTGACTCGCAAGGCGGTATGTTCACCTCTAATATAAGGCACGGGACACAGATAGGAGCACCTCTCCTTGAAAAAGCGGGTAGCGAAACGGCGTAGGAGATGGAGGGTTAGGTGGTGGCTGTTCCTTTCTGCACTTCGTGCAGATACAAATTGGTATGCTCTTATGCACGTATATGAGTCAAAGTGTGCACTGCTCTCCATAAGCGTTTGACATGGGGCTGATTGGGCCTTACTATGTTATTACTTGTATATACCACATTATGTTATAACCTGTATATACCATGTCATGATCATGCTTTTGTATAGGGACCCGTGCAATGTTATTGTGGCAAATTGCAATGTGCTAAGTGCAATACCTAAATGTTATCTGTGACATTATGCTGTGCAATGTACTGCCTGTATCTTCATCCAAACTCGCATTTTTAATTGAGTGCAATTTTGTAAATAAATAATTATATTGTTTGAGCATAGTAAAGACTCGGTTTCTGGTTGTATAAAATGTTGTGTTTGAGTCTGCCATAGGGGTTGACTAGCAGGACTATATAATTATCCTGAGCCCCTTTTTGTAAAATGTACAAATATCAATGGGAACTATTGTTTATCTACACCTGCGGGAGTTCTGGTGATTTCACCGGCGCTGCTTGGGCCTCCGGGGATGTAAGGCAGCAAGACGGGACGCTCCCCACAGGACGAGCGTGAGTCCCCGGAGCCAGGAGCTGCACTTGGTGTTGTATAGCAGCTTGGTAGTACGTAGAATGCGGAGTGAAACAGTTCTGAAGAAGCACAGACACCAGTGTTCTCTGTAACGGGTCTTTTACTGTAACCGGTAGATGATACAGGGTATACAGTTAACGGGTAACGGACTGGGTGGACTCAGCAATGACCGGTCTTGTTTCAGAGCTCCGCGGTGTTCCTCCGTTCTAAACATGTTCTAGCTTGATTGCCGACGTCGCCTTAGTGTGCCAAGTTCGGGTACAAGGGGGCTACTTCAATTTCCCTGCCGGTGGATCCAGCCCAGTGTGAGGGGAGCCTGATTCCTTATCGTGGGTACTCCGCTGGGCTGGCAAGACGGCTCTAATTGCGGCTTCAGTGAGGTGCTCCTAGAAAGCTGTTCCTGCACTTCTGGTTTGCTGAGCAGCGATGAACAGCCTGCTAGCTTCGGAACCAGTGATCCGGTTGTTGATGGGCGCGGGTGTATTTTGACCCGTTTAGGTGGTCGCCCAGGTTCCGGTCTGGGTCACCGCTTAATCATGCCCTGCCGGTGAGCTGGATTTCAGGGCTGCATGGGACTGTGCAGAGCCCTGCTCCTTCTTCCTTCCTCTCCAGCTATGTTCTAACTTCTCCTCCTAACTTCCCCCCACACTACTCCTGACACTCCTCCCACCAGGACCTGATTGGCCCTCTACCTCTAGTGTGTTGTGTGTGGTTTGGAGCTCTGAGGTTAACCATGTCAATACTGAGGCAGAGAATATTGCATCTGCAGTATGGGATGCAATACCCTCCTGTGACGCACTCGTTGCGGGGCGCCACACTCCCCCTTGGGAAATTACACTTGTCCCCAAGTGTCACGAAACCCCAAATATTACAAAGAAATTTACATTTTTAATAATAACAGTTACGCATGCTTGGTTTTCTTCCCGTCCGGGAGGCACATTTTCTTATAACGTTACAAAACAAAACATTTTTATTTTTAAACTAAACCGGTTAACCGTTGCGGACCCGGCGGGCGGGGTAACTGTCCTTGAGTAAGTCCAAGTTTACTGCTTTACACATCAGCAATATGGACAGTAACAGGAGCTTTAAGAACCGCCTACTACCTGCCAGCATGCAAAGCTCTTCATTTGATTAGCTGACCTGGGGTGACTTCACAAATGTGTTATGCCCCAATGCTGATGTGGAGCCCACTGGGACGGGGTACTCGGTGCCGCACCGGGGTACTGCTGGGGGATGTCACGGCAGTCCTGGTCCGGACCGTGTCCCGGGCCCGCACAATAAAATGGGGTTATTTACAGGGGATTTGTCAGTCGTGACGCCACCCACATGTGTGGTCAATAATGGGGACCACCGCTGCTGCAGAACCTCCGGGGATGATGTCTTGGCAACTAGGATGGAATAGTTCCTGTGGGCAGAACTGGGTTCCCCGGGGCAGTGGTAGTTAAGTCTGTGATGATGGTTATAGATGTTGCAGGATAGTAGGGGTAGCAGTAGAGTTGATGAGAGTGGAGGCAATGGCAGTCTATGAGGGCAAGTAGGGTTTCAGCACAAGGATGACACACACTCACGTTTGTTGTAGTTTTCCAAGTCTTTACTTGCAGATGGTATAACACAGTATTGTCCACGGAGTCTGTACCGGGTTGCTCCCACCCTGACCGGTCCTTGGCTTCCTACTTATGTGCTGTGTGTGGCCCTGCTGCTGCTTGTAGCTGAACTGCTGGCCCTGTCTCCTCCCACGGGTACCAATCTGCTGGGCAACTTGAGTCTTCCGTGTCACTGACCCCTCCGTGTTGCTTTGCTATGGTACAGTGAAGATGGTGGACCTTCACTATCCCGGTATTTACTGTCCTGTCTGTCTCAGGCACAGCCTCGGATCCGGTATCCATCCTAAGCGCCTCTCCGGGGTTAAGTTTGGGGTAACTCTTTATCCCGGGTATGTTCCTCTGTTCCTCTGACTCCTTTCCTCAGACCTCTCAGGACCTCCACTTCCACTTGACTCTGCTCCTGCTCCAGACTCATACTAAACTCAAACTAAACTGACTAATGTGACGACCATCCACCGTGAGGCCGAGCTGCTGGTAGGCAGCACCCCGAGAAACCCCGAGACCCTTAACCCCTATACAGGGATCTGGAATTACAGCGGAGCCCAGGGGGTAGCTGCCTATATGAGCAACAGAGCCGGGGAGGTCGCCAGGGGAAAATCAAGACCCGAAAACGAAGTCAGAAGTCCGAGTCAAAACCGAGAGGGCAGCGAAGGTACAAAATCGTCAGGCAGTAGCAGAGTCAAAAATCCAGGCAAGGGTCAAGGGCAAAAACCAAGAGGGCAGCTGAGGTACAAAATCAATAGGCAGAGGCAGAGGCAGAAATCCAGGCAAGGTCAGACACGAAACTAAACACACACACTATCACTGGGGAACCAAAACTATATCTGGCGGCCTGCAAGCCAGGCTCCAATGTACTTGAAGGGCACGGCTACCTCCCATAGGCTGGAGCTCACAACCTGATGACCTCATCCGGACCGCCCCTAGATCCAGGCCAGATGGAGATGCACGACTGGCTCCACCCACGCCACCTCTGACAGAAGAACGCAGGCTGCGCCTAACGGACACCTCTGTAGGGCCCTTTCCTCTGCGACCAACACCACCCAGAGGGGAAACACAGCGGCGCTCAGCTACAGAGGCAGACGTCGCGGGAGCAGTTCCATATGAGGACAAGGCCCTCCTATCACCGGCGCCACCAGCCGAAGGAATCCGGCTCCTCCCAGCGGCCGAGGCAGGAACACCAGCCACTGAGTCCAATGGCGATGTGACAACTAACTGTCACTGTCACTCTGAAGTAAACAACATAAGCTCCTCCCACTCTTGCAGGTGCCACCTAAGCTCCTCCCACTTTCTAGTGTAGTGTTGTGTGGGGAGTAAACCTGTGTTGATGTTTCTGTGGCACATTAACCCTTGGGGTGCCACATTGACATTGCTCTAGGTAGGCTAATCAAAAGAAGAGCCAAGGATGCATTCAGGGAGGTGGCCCTTAGCAGGGCTCCTGTCCAGCAGTACAAATTAGTAATGTTGCTGCTGTATGAAGTCCCGCTAATCAATTTTCAACATTTATAATTATGGGCAACATAGCAAGGAATCAAAATATAAAAAACACACTCTAACTTGTCAAATACCCAGGATCATTTGCAAATAGATAATGGCCATAATTCCTTTGGGATGCCTTCTTTTTCTACACCATTCAGTATGAACTACAAAGGCATAGCTTCCTTGCTACATAAACACCTGCCAATATTACATCATTACCTTATCTTGCTTAAAGGTGGCTTTACACGCTTCAATCGCGATCCGATATCGCAGTTCAATGGCGCGGGAGCGCGCAATTAGTGCACGTTTCTCCCGCATCGCATTGAATGTTTACACGCTGCGATATCGGAATACAACGTCCGTGCGATGTCTCCGCCTCCCAACCCAGGATCACACACTTAACATGGGAGTGAAAGGGTGACGTTTCAAATCGCATCGTAGTTGGGCGTTTACACAGCACGATCCAGCTTCAATCGCTATGCAATATCGGGGCATTGAATATCACGCTCATTCAATCCCCGATATCGCATTGACATCGTGCCTGCATCGTATTGGACGTTCACACCATACAACGCAGGCACGATTTCGGCTCCGACGATTGAACCACGTGACTTTTGATTGAAATCGTACTACGATATCGCGACGTTTAAACCCGCCATCAGAGTCTATCACAAGGTTTCAGGTGTGCAGCAAGGAAAGGCATGAACATATTAAGGTTTGTTTCCCCTAGTTTGTTTTCTAGTAATTCCTCCAAACCAACATGGTTGAGGGCCGCTTTACACACACAGATCTCTGTTTGCAGTGAAATCATGGACACATTGCTCCATTTTGTGGCTGTGTACAAATGTAATAATGTGTCCATGATTTCACTGCAACCAGAGATCTGTTCAGAAGTTGGTCACAGAAGTTGGTGTGTGTAAAGCAACCCTGAAGGCCACTTTACACACACCTACTTATCTGTCCAACTTCTGAACAACTCACTGGTTGCAGTGAAATCATGGACACATTGCTCCATTGTACACAGACACAAAATAGAACAATGTGTCCATGATTTCACTGCAACCAGCAAATTAGTCAGAAGTTGGACAGATAAGTTGGTGTGTGTAAAGTGACCCTGAGACACAAAGATACTTCAGATGTGGGGATGGGAGATGTGTATATACAGTACGGCCCCTTTCACATCTCTGCGTTTGCTGCGTTTTGCTGCGTTTTGCTTCATTTGCGTTTTTTCCGCGTTTTTACCGCAAAAAACGCATGAAAACGCATGCGTTTATGTCCCCATTGATTTTAATGGGAACGCATGAAAAACGCATGCAAAAACGCATGTCGAAACGCATGTGCGTTTGGTAAAACGCAAAACGCATGCGTTTTTGTAAACGCAGCTCAAAACGTGGCAAACAACGTTTTGGGCTGCGTTTGCAAAAACGCATGCGTTTTGCGTTTTTTGCAAACGCACATGCGTTTTGACATGCGTTTTTGCATGCGTTTTTCATGCGTTCCCATTAAAATCAATGGGGACAAAAACGCATGCGTTTTCATGCGTTTTTTGCGGTAAAAACGCGGAAAAAACGCAAATGAAGCAAAACGCAGCAAAACGCAGCAAACGCAGAGATGTGAAAGGGGCCTACATGTTTTAAAGAATCTCAGAATAAAGTGCTTTATGGAAAGTACAAATGTACACATATACTTTTATTGCGAATTATAAATGAATACTTAAATGGTGAAATCACATTTACTATATGATTAGTGATGAGCGAGTACTAAAATGCTCGGGTGCTCGAAGCTCGGCCCGAGCATCCCGAGATACTCGTGTACTCGGCCCGAGTACCGAGCCCAATGTTATCCTATGGGAGACCCGAGTATTTTTATGAAATGACTGCCGGCAGCATGTAGAAACCCTAAAAATGTCACAAAAGTCTCAGAAGAGTGCTGAAATGACATGGCAACACCATGGGGAAGACCCCTGGAAGCATTTCTCACTCAAAAGTCACAGCTGTGAACAATGTTGTCCGAGTTTCACGCCAATTTTACGGAGTCACCAGAAAACCTTCCAAAATGATACCAAAATGAATATTTAGGGTGGAAATGTTAAGGGCACATACCCAATAGTGAGATACAGCTGGTGTATGTTACTTTTTGTGATTACATGAAAGGTTTTACGTGAAAACATTGTGCGGCACTCCGATGTCCCTGAGAAGAGACGTACATGAAGGCCTCTTGACATAATGTGCCCATTTTGAGGAACTGGGTCTATTGTAGTATTTTCCTGTTGCCAGGGCAGTCCAAAATTTGGAGGTTCACCAATGCCCCTGGATAGAGACGTGCATGAGGGCCTGTAAACCTGAAGTGCCCATTGTAAGGAAGTGGGTGTATTGTAGTATAGCCCTTTGACAGGGCAGCCAAAAATTGGGAGGTTCACCAATGACCCATGCATACAGACATGCAGGAGGGCCTGTAAACCTCAAGTGGGTGTATTGTAGTATAGCCCTTTGGCCAGGGCAGCCAAAAATTGAGAGGCTCCACATTGTCCAGGATAGAGACGTGCAGGAGGGCCTGTAAACCTGAAGTGGGTGTATTGTAGTATAGCCCTTTGGCCAGGGCAGCCAAAAATTGGGAGGTTCAACAATGACCCATGCATACAGACATGCAGGAGGGCCTGTAAACTTTCAAGTGGGTGTATTGTAGTATAGCCCTTTGGCAGGGCAGCCAAAAATTGGGAGGCTCCACATTGTCCCTGGATAGAGACGTGCATGAGGGCCTCAAAACATTTTTCCCATTGAAAAGGAGCGGTATCCTGTCGTTGTAATGCCCATTCAAAAAGAATGGGTGTAAAAATTTACCACTGGAGGTATACCTGAAACAACAGCCTAACTATTGTACGGTCATCATGGTGGCACATGAGGAGAAGGAGGAGCAGTCCAGCGATTAGCCAAGGAAGAGGAAGACGACGTGGTGATGATCCAGTAGCTGACCCAACCTGGCAGGAGGATATGCAGAGCGAGGACAGCAGTGCACAGGGGGAGGGAGGCGTAGCATCCCAACAGGCAGTATGAAGCAGGGTCGGGTCGCAGGCAGAAGGCAGGCAACCGTTCCCCGGAACAACAACACGACACAAGGTGCCTGTGCAAATGTTAGGTCTTCCCGAGTCTGGCAGTTTTTTAAGTTGGCTCCAGATGACTCTAAAAAGGCCATTTGCAACACCTGCCATGCCAGCAGCAGCAGTGGTACGAAAACTAGCAGCCTGACCACCACCAGCATGATCAGGCACATGTCAGCCAAGCACCCGACTTTGTGGGAAGTACAACAGAGTCGAGGAGCGGTGCTTGCTGATGTCACTGCTACGTCTTCGCGTGTTGTGCGTGCGAGCAAATCCCCTGTACATGCTGGCCGCGAACAAGCCTCCGGCCCTGCACCTGAAGTTGCCCACTCACAAATAACCCCACCATCAAGCACGTCCTTGTCCCAGCGCAGCGTTCAATTATCCATTCAGCAAACCTTTGAACGCAGGCGCAAATACGCTGCCAACGCCCCACATGCCACAGTCCTGAATTATCACATTTCGCGACTCATAGCTCTAGAAATGTTGCCTTTCCGGCTGGTGGAGACGGAAGCATTCCACGACCTGATGGCGGCTGCTGTCCCACGTTACTCGGTCCCCAGCCGCCACTATTTCTCCAGATGTGCCGTTCCCGCATTGCATAACCACGTGTCCAACAGCATCACACGTGCCCTGAATAACGCTGTTTCAGCCAAAGTCCACCTAACCACAGACACGTGGATAAGTGCTTGTGGGCAAGGCCGGTACATCTCCTTGACAAAACACTGGGTTAATATTGTGGAGGCTGGGACACAGTCTGAGCGAGGGACGGAACACGTCCTTCCCACAGCAAGGATAGCAGGCCCTACCTCTGTCAGGGTTTCATCGACACTCTACAGCTCCGGAATGTCATGCTCTTCAGCCCTGCTCCTCATCCTCATCCACTGTACCCTCCACACCAGTCCCAAGCTGGAAGCACTGCAGCACTGCCTCTGCGAAGCGGCAACAGGCTGTGCTGATGCTAGTCTGCATAGGTGACAAACCCCACAATGCAGAAGAGGTGTGGACAGCTCTGAAAAGCAGGCAGATCACTGGCTCACACCTCTGAACCTAAAGCCAGGAAAGGTCGTGTGTGACAATGTCCGGAACCTGGTGGCAGCTTTGAGGCGAGGCCAGCTGACGCATGTTCCATGCGTGGGCCATGTGCTCAACCTGGTGGTTCAGAGGTTTCTAAAGTCATACCCAGAGCTGTCTGAACAGCTGGTAAAAGTTTGCTGTCTGTCTGCACATTTTCGCAAGTCACCTGCTGCTTCAGCCGGCCTTGCCGGCTTTCAGCACTGTTTGCGTCTTCCGGCCCACAGACTGGTGTGTGATGTCCCCACGCGTTGGAATTCAACTCTGCACATGTTGGTCAGGATATGTGAGCAGAAGAGGGCAGTTGTGGACTACCTGCATCACCTAAGCCGTCGGGAAATGGGTCAAACTCCACACATAACACCTGAGAAGTGGAGATGGATGTCCGACCTATGTACCGTCCTCCAAAACTTTGAGGACTCCACCAAGATGGTGAGCGGCGATGACGCCATTATTAGTGTCACCATACCACTATTCTGCCTTCTAAAACGGTCTATGCTGAAAAACAAAGAGGATGCATTGCAGGCTGAGCGCGATGACTTGGAGCAAGAAACAGTAGTGGGTGTTGGTGAAAACACACAGCCCAGTCTCATATCATCACAACGTGCAGTGGAGGACTATGAACGAGGAGGAGGAGGATGAAGACATGGAGCAACTCTCTGGCCAAATTGAGGATATGACATGCACACCAGTCATACCCTCGATTCTGCGTGGCTGGCCAGAGGACAGTGGAGAGAGGAGGAGGAGGACAGCATGTTCAGTCATCGTGTTGGTCTGGATCTGAAGTGATGGCTGTTAAGAGTCTGGCGCACATGGCTGACTTTATGGTAAGCTGCCTGGCTCGTGACCCTCGCGTTCACAACATCTTGGCCGACAATCAGTACTGGTTGGCAACACTGTTAGACCCACGCTACAAGGAGAACTTTATGTCTCTCATTTCTGAGGCGGAGAGGTCAGCCAAAATGCAGCATTTCCAGAAGGCCATAGTCACGGAAGTAGGCAAATCATTCCCCTCACAAAACGCTAGCGGCATAGGTCAGGAATCGGTGGACAACCAAGGCGTACGGCCGAGAGGGGCACAAGTCCAATCTGCCAGAGGTAGGGGAACAGTCTTTACGATGTGGGACAGTTTTCTCAGCCTCTCACGTACCACAGCCCCTGAGGTGCGGGGTAGTGTCACAAGAAATGCTAAGTTTGGCCAGATGCTGAAGGAGTACCTTGCAGATCAAACAACTGTACTGCTAGATTCCTCTGTGCCTTAAAATTCTGTCTCCAAGCTGGACACGTGGCATGAATTGGCTCTCTACGCCTTGGAAGTCCCGGCCTGCCCTGCCGCTAGCGTTTTGTCAGAGCGTGTTTTCAGAGCCGCAGGTGGAATCATTACTGATGAACGCACCCGCCTGTCAACTGAAAATGCTGACAGGCTGACTCTGATCAAGATGAACAAGGGTTGGATTGGGCCAGACTTCACCACACCACCAACAAATGACAACTGAATTTAAATTTTGTTATGGGAATTTGCCATGTACCTCCACTCACCCATGGGTACACACTTCTGGACTTCCGAGTGTCCAAGTGTGGGATCAATAATGTCCGTGGACGTGTACTCGGCCTGGTGGTAGGAAGGAGGATCAGGTTGGGAAATGTGCGGTGCAGTATCACGGCTACTGACACTTGACCGTGTGGAAGACAGGGTGTTTGTGGAGGTGCCCATCTGACTTGAAGCATTATCCGCTATCCAAATAACAACCTGTTGACACTGGTCTTGGTTCAACAGCGATGTACTGCTGCGGGCCCCAAGAATTTGGGACAGGACGTGTGAGCGAGTAGATGTGCCCCTTACTTGTTACGAAATTAGTGCTTGCACACGACCTCGGCCTCTGCCTGCACCACCATCACGTTCACTTCCTTCTTCCTTGCCAACGCCCTTGCGCATTTTGCTTGTATACAGCGACACCAGTCTGGTGACTGTAATGGTCACAGAAGAGTAGGATTTTAGTCCCTAACCTGTATCAATGTAGTAAGTACACCAGTCTGGTGACTGTAATGGTCACAGAAGAGTAAGATTTTAGTCCCTAACCTGTATCAATGTAGTAAGTACACCAGTCTGGTGACTGTAATGGTCACAGAAGAGTAGGATTTTAGTCCCTAACCTGTATCAAGGTAGTAAGTACACCAGTCTGGTGAATGTAATGGTCACAGGAGAGTAGGATTTTTGTCCCTAACCTGTATTAAGGTAGTAAGTACACCAGTCTGGTGACAGCTCAGATCACAGGAGATTAGGATTTTAGTCCCTAACCTGTATTAAGGTAGTAAGTACACCAGTCTGGTGACAGTTCAGATCACAGGAGATTAGGATTTTAGTCCCTAACCTGTATTAAGGTAGTAAGTACACCAGTTTGGTGAATGTAATGGTCACAGGAGAGTAGGATTTTTGTCCCTAACCTGTATTAAGGTAGTAAGTACACCAGTCTGGTGAATGTAATGGTCACAGGAGAGTAGGATTTTAGTCCCTAACCTGTATCAAGGTAGTAAGTACACCAGTCTGGTGAATGTAATGGTCACAGGAGAGTAGGATTTTTGTCCCTAACCTGTATCAAGGTAGTAAGTACACCAGTCTGGTGAATGTAATGGTCACAGGAGAGTAGGATTTTTGTCCCTAACCTGTATTAAGGTAGTAAGTACACCAGTCTGGTGACAGTTCAGATCAGAGGAGATTAGGATTTTAGTCCCTAACCTGTATTAAGGTAGTAAGTACACCAGTCTGGTGAATGTAATGGTCACAGAAGAGTAGGATTTTAGTCCCTAACCTGTATCAAGGTAGTAAGTACACCAGTCTGGTGACTGTAATGGTCACAGAAGAGTAGGATTTTAGTCCCTAACCTGTATCAAGGTAGTAAGTACACCAGTCTGGTGAATGTAATGGTCACAGGAGAGTAGGATTTTTGTCCCTAACCTGTATTAAGGTAGTAAGTACACCAGTCTGGTGACAGTTCAGATCACAGGAGATTAGGATTTTAGTCCCTAACCTGTATCAAGGTAGTAAGTACACCAGTCTGGTGAATGTAATGGTTACAGGAGAGTAGGATTTTGTCCCTAACCTGTATCAAAGTAGTAAGTACACCAGTCTGGTGAATGTAATGGTCACAGGAGAGTAGGATTTTTGTCCCTAACCTGTATTAAGGTAGTAAGTACACCAGTCTGGTGACTGTAATGGTCACAGGAGATTAGGATTTTAGTCCCTAACCTGTATTAAGGTAGTAAGTACACCAGTCTGGTGACAGTTCAGATCACAGGAGATTAGGATTTTAGTCCCTAACCTGTATTAAGGTAGTAAGTACACCAGTTTGGTGAATGTAATGGTCACAGGAGAGTAGGATTTTTGTCCCTAACCTGTATTAAGGTAGTAAGTACACCAGTCTGGTGAATGTAATGGTCACAGGAGAGTAGGATTTTAGTCCCTAACCTGTATCAAGGTAGTAAGTACACCAGTCTGGTGAATGTAATGGTCACAGGAGAGTAGGATTTTTGTCCCTAACCTGTATTAAGGTAGTAAGTACACCAGTCTGGTGACAGTTCAGATCACAGGAGATTAGGATTTTAGTCCCTAACCTGTATCAAGGTAGTAAATACACCAGTCTGGTGAATGTAATGGTTACAGGAGAGTAGGATTTTGTCCCTAACCTGTATCAAAGTAGTAAGTAACACCAGTCTGGTGAATGTAATGGTCACAGGAGAGTAGGATTTTTGTCCCTAACCTGTATTAAGGTAGTAAGTACACCAGTCTGGTGACTGTAATGGTCACAGGAGAGCAGGATTTTTGTCCCTAACCTGTATTAAGGTAGTAAGTACACCAGTCTGGTGACAGTTCAGATCACAGGAGATTAGGATTTTAGTCCCTAACCTGTATTAAGGTAGTAAGTACACCAGTCTGGTGACAGTTCAGATCACAGGAGATTAGGATTTTATTCCCTAACCTGTATTCAGGTAGAAAGTACACCAGTCTGGTGACAGTTCAGATCACAGGAGATTAGGATTTTAGTCCCTAACCTGAATTAAGGTAGTAAGTACACCAGTCTGGTGACTGTAATGGCTGCAGGAGAGTAGGATTTTTGTCCCTAACCTGTATTAAGGTAGTAAGTACACCAGTCTGGTGACTGTAATGGTCACAGGAGAGTAGGATTTTAATCCCTAGCCTGTATTAAGTTAGTAAGTACAACAGTCTGGTGACTGTAATGGTCACAGAAAAGCTTGGATCCCGATCTGGATCACCCTGCCTATATCCTCCTAGATTAGTCCTGAGAAGAACTGTTGTGGTCAGCAGCAGCAATTTGCAGCCCTGCTCCGGATCTACCTATGAGGGCCGCAAATCTGTCACTAAGCAGCAGCAGACACTCTCCCTACACTCACTGTCTGGATGCCTGTGTACAGAGCACAGCGCGGCCGGGTCTTATAAAGGCTCGGTCACGCTGTGCAGGCCGGCCAATCACTGCAATGCCACAACTAACAGGGCTGTGGAATTGCAGTGGTCTGCCAGCCAATCCCTGCATGTGGGCTGGTTCTCAAAAGAGCGCCAACATGCAGAGATGACGACCACGAGCACAGCACGAGTATCGCGAGATTACTCGGTGCTCGCCGAGTAGCCCGAGTACAGTGATACTCGTGCGAGTACCGAGCAGCGCAGAGCATACTCGCTCATCACTATATATGATCTATAAAGTGTTCATGCAGTGTTCTCAGCGCTGTAGAATTTAAGCGGCCCGAGGGAAGGGAATTTTTGCACATAGGGAATCGGTTTCAGAGAGGGGGGCAGCAATACATGGTTCGTAAATATTTATATAAAAATATTTTCACAGTTATGGTGAAATCTTGTTCACACATGTGCACATTGTTTTAATAACAGCATGTTTCCCCATATTTAATACACAGTTGTGGGGAATGAGTGAATTACATATTGGTTCATGTCTGTGTTTCGGTTTTATGGAAATGTTATCAGAAACACCTACATGTTTGTGGATTTTTATGCAAGTAACCCCCAAAAAATGAGGATATCAACCGACATAAAAAGCTAGAATAACCAACAGAGGTATTTTGATAATACATATATACACATATTGTCACAGTCTCCACACTGTCCTTGTCTGATATGTTACTATTGAGTGGAAGCTGTCAGTCTGTTTTGGTTTAGCTGGGTCTGTGCTGCAATCATCTGTGTTCACTTCCCTTGATTATTACTATACTTAAAGGGAACCTGTCACCTCATAAAAGCCACCTAACCTAGCAATACATGTCACTGCACCTTCTTATTAGCATTATAACCATCCCTCTCTGGGCTAAATGCTTCCTTTCAAAGTTGAAATAAACACTTTGATATTTGCTCATTAGGATGATAATGAAGTGGGGACAATGTGCAATTGTCACCAGGGCGTGTTGTTTTGCAGCCTGAATGATCCAGTCTCTCTCTCTGTGCTGCTTTGCTTGTGCAGGCTTTGCCCTCCCCCTCTCTGTCACTCACAGAATGAAAATCCTGCCTTCAGCTCCACATCACAGCAGCACAGACAGAGAGGCTAGATACTGGAGACTGCAAAACAACACGCCCTAAGGACAATTGCATATTGTCCCCACTTCATTATCATCCTAATGAGTAAGTATCAAAGTGTTTATTTCAACTTTGAAATGAAGTATTTAGCACAGAGAGGGATGGTTATAATGCTAATAGGAAGGTGCAGGGACATGTATTGATAGGTTAGGTGGCTTTTAGGAGGTGACAGGTATCCTTTAGCATATGCTAGCTCCTCCATATATTGTCAATCGTTCACTTGCTGCTGCCTGTGTATATGCCTAGTTACACACACAGATAATTGTGCAGAGATTGTTCGCAGATCTCTGGTTGCAGTGAAATCATGGACACATTGTTACATTTGTACACGGCCGCAAATGTAACAATGTGTCCATGATTTCAATTATCTGTGTGTAACTGGGCCTTTAAGACTGATCCCTCTGTGCTCTGTGCCTGACCCAGCCAGACTTTATTCCTTTACCTGAACTTTGAACATTTGCCTGTGACCTGACTACTCTTTTGCCTGCTCCCTGTAAACGATCTTGTTTTTCTGCTTTTCCTGACCCCGGCTCTTGAAGTGGATTTTGCCTCTGACTACTCTTTGTTGTACTGTGCCATTTCCTGGACCTAAGCTCAGATCCATTGACCTCCTTTTACTTATCCAGTAAGTAGTTCATATAAAATAATAATTGTCTATCGGTAATTGTAGTCTTATCTTTCCACTTCTGGGACTGTTATTACTGTAGTGACTCACGTCACACATATTAAAGTAAAATAACTCGAGGTTTATAAAGTTTTGTAATTCAACTTTGTTTGTACTGCCCCCCCTTTTCTCATGTACAATATTTATGCAGCCAAACAAATTTACTCTATCTAACAATAAATGGGTTATTCAGCAGTGCTGAGAGGAACCACATGAACATAGACATGTAAAAAATATTTAAAAGAAAAACATGAACATGTCTAGTATTTGGGTATTTTAATTGTCTGTAGTAGATCCATAAATAGCATAAGCACTTTGTTGAAAATATTGAAAAATACATGTACATATCTGCGCAATTAATTGACCCCTTCTAATGTTGTAGCTTCTGCCATGCATGTCTCCTGAACAGGGGAGTTTTTTTCTAATTGAATTGAATGATACACAATCAAATTAATTAATGTTCACATTGTTATGTTTCGTATGTGTATAAATTGCATGTGCAGTTCACAAAAGGGTGCGTGCACACGATCAGTCTGCACAGCATTTTAGATGCAGCATTTTGCCGTTGCATCCAAAACGCTGGGTAGTACAGTAGCAACATAGTGGATAGGATTTGTAGCAATCCCATCCTCACTATGCTGCACCTGACTGCAGCATTATGACAGCATTCTGCTCCTCTGCAGCATGTTAATTTCATGATGCGGAGTTGGAAGCAGCTCCTATTGGGTGCACGCAGGCAGAAGCCACCCCGCACTTACTGCAGATGGTGAGTACAGGGCAGCTGTGGGCTCCCTGAGCTCACCCACAGCTTCCCACAGGTACGGAAGAGCACACAGCTTTAGGAGTCTTCCAAATCGTGTCAGGCGGGGCTATGTGGCCTAGGATGGATATGTTTTTAACTGTCTATGTGAACATTAAATAAAAATTAAATCAATTTTATGAAGATAAGGTGCTGGATTTCTTCTTCCAGCTGAGCAAGTTGGGAGAGCTGTCCCTCCCACAACAGACTCTCAATAGAGATTGTGCATTGACAGTGAGGTGTCAATCACTGCAGAGGCTGTGTCAGACTGCCTACCCATGACAAAGTAGTTTTGTACTGGTAATCACAGGGTAATAAAGCCATTAGTGTAGGTAAACATCAGCACAAACCCTGATAAGAGAAGCACTGTTGAGTTTTGCTCTTTAACCCCTGCAGCATACTGTCCTCAATTTACATAGCAAAAGTGTGCTGACAGATTCCCTTTATAATTGGCAGGCGTGCTTGGTGTCACATGGTCAATGATCTGATGAAGACATACCTAAAAAAAGGTAATAATATCACTGAAATTGTTAATATAGATAATTTTTTCACATGAACTACATGAAAACAAAAATCAAAAACATTTTTATTATGCACATAACTAAAACTATGAAAAATTAATTTTACTGAGTATTGAATTTGAAACATTGCAGTCTTAAAAATAAGCAATGTAGAAAATAGCTTTTTTTCTATATTCCTATAAAAATGTACATGAATTACACAGTTATTTATATATTCATAAAAAATACTAAGTCTTCCACATAGGCATACGGAAAAGGAATTTAGATTGGGGACAGTGTTGTAAAGCGCTGTGGAATTAACGGGCTTTATGAGTGAAATAAATATTACTATTTTTATTATTACATAAACAAGCCATTCAGGCACTTAAAAAAAAAGAAAAAAACTCATGCTGTTGAAATGTAGAACAGGATTGCAACAATACAGCTAATCAAGAAGTGGGTATTTAGAGGTTATACCTTACCCTTGCCAATCTATTCTTGAGGACTTTTTCTAAAGATACATAAACAATAGAACAGAGTAATCTGTAGTCTGGCATTTCTAAAAATAAAAGAGCTTCTGACAAGCAGAGATGAGCGAACTTTCCCTGAAGATGTTCGCCAATTTCAAATTCGGCACTGACATTGATGATTTGGTTCGTGATCGGGAAATCCGAGCAATTTACCAAAAAATCGTTGAATGCAACTTTGTTCAGAAAAAAAGTTAAAGATTTAAAATAAGAAAAAACAGCACTTTAGAACTTCCATGTATTGCTGGGAATCCGCACCGATCTGGTGAAGGCCCACCCTGATACAATCAACAGTAAGACAGATGGATATGATCCAGCAGAAAAGAATCTATTGATGCAAAAATGTAAAATTCCATTTTTATTTACTTTAATTCAAAATTATTTATTCGGGAGTCTGGATAATAAAAGTAGACACTATTGTGGACTGTAGCGTCTATATGACGACTATGCATTTCAGCATTGTGCCTTCATCCAGACCTGGATGAAACTCTTAATGTACTTTGTCCCGTTATCTTGATGGCCTGTACCTCATTTTAATTGAATCTGCTGATCCTTGTGGGACTTAATTATATATTGTGTATATTTATATGTGTGTGTCTTTTAGGCTTATTATTGTCTGTGTTTATAGTTTGTGTATTACAAATGTGAAAATATACATCATGTACCAACATGTGCTTTTTAAAAGTTACTATTTATTTACTTCACTCCATGTGTGCTGGACTGTTTCTGCAAACTAAGAGGTGCTTTGATACTTCCCTACAGATGCTGGCAAACAAGCCGCATTCCTTTGGCCTCAAGGTTTGAGGTATAGAAATGCAAAACAATACAAACACTCCTCTAGAACAGGGCTTGGCAACTCCAGTCCTCAAGGACTGCACAGAGTGCATGTTTTCAGGATTTCTTTAGCATTGCACAAGGTGTTGGAATCATCACCTGTATAAAGGGCCTGTTTCACGCTACGATAATCGTTAATGATATAGTCGAAACGTCACGGTTTTCAGTGTTGATGAACGACATTGTTCAGTGTGACATGTACATCCGATCAACGATAATTGGGCAGATTGTTCATCGAGGTTTTTGAATTGGACCTAAAAGTAAACGATGATCTTTCGTCCATTCTGCAGCATGGGTGTGTGTGACACCTCGATAACGATGTCGTTAACTACCTCGCCTATTGAGAAGTGAAGGACATAGGCGATACTGCAAGTATCATTTTCTTGTCGAGGAATCGTTGCTGCGTCGTTAACGATATCTATACGTGTGACATTTCACTAGTGATCATTGCACGACATTCAAGTGATCTATGTCAAGTGGGATCGTTGATCAGATCGTTCAACCATTGAAGCATGAAATGGGCCCTTAAGTGGTAAAGTTACCTGTCCAATGCTAAGGAGATCCTGAAAACTTGCACTGTTTGCAACCTTGAGTACTGGAGTTGCCCACCCCTGCCCTAGAAGTCTCTATATAGGTAGGCAAGGGGCAGAAGAAATCCTCAAGCCCTTCCACCACAACTGCGGCATTCCCTTGACCCTGTTAGGTCCTGTGCCCAAGGTGCTTTGTTTCATGCTTTTTTTGACACCGATTTTGAGAATCTGCATCAAAATCTGCTTGTCTATCCTAAAGCCAGCAAAGTCTACGAGAGTTCAGAAGTGCTGTACCAACATTGCTTTTTTTCCTTGCAAATTTGGTGCAGATTTATTTTTTCTGCCCCAAAATCTGCACCAAGCCTGCAAGGAAAAAAAGCAAAGTTGGCACAGCACTTCTGAACTCTCGTAGACTTTTGCTGGCTTTAGGATAGACATGCAGATTTTGATGCAGATTCTCAAAATCTGCACCAAAAAAAGAATTAAACAATGCAAAGAAGGCACAAGGACTTACAAGCATATGGTGGTTATGTTCACAGAAAAATCCTCCATATGGTGAGAGAGTAGGTACTGGTATCAGTGTGACTACAGTTCGGACTCAAGGGGTCACACAGAGGCTATCCCACAAGTTTGCCATGCAATGCATTCCCTGAAGTCCCTGCTTCTCATACAGCATGCACTGCCTCATGATACTGGCAAGATATACCTGCTACATCTTGTGTGATATTGTGAATCTCATGAAACAGCTAGTGTTACGAACTTTGAGGCCACTGAGGTTACGTCAGGTCACACAGCAGGATTCCCTGCTGCATGATATCTGCTTGATAAACTTAAAGAGGACGTCATCAAACCAGGCATGGTGATCTAATTACAGCACTGGATACAGCATGTCTGTAGTATGCAGACAAGGGGTCCCCCAGCACTTGAGCAGCCCTGTACCCCGAGATAATACACTTAGAAAACTTACATGCTCCAGCCACTAAGGAGGTGGCCAGAGGCTGCAGCCAAGGGCAGATTCACTCCCCCTGCATGTGTAATCTGCCCACCGCTGCCAATCTTGCTGTTTGGCTCCGCCCCTCAGGGGGCAGGGCTAAACAGACATTTCTGGGAGAGAGAAAAAAAAAACTCTGTTTAAATGCTGCTGAAGAGGGAGAGAATGATTGGCAGTGGTGGGCAGATTAAACATGCAGGGGGTGTGAATCTGCCCTTGGCTGCAGCCCCTAGCCACCTCCTTAATGGCTGGAGCATGTAAGTTTTCTAAGTGTATTATCTCGGGGTACAGGGCTGCTCAAGTGCTGGGGGACTCCTTGTCTGCATGCTGCAGACGTGCTGCATCCAGTGCTGTAATTAGATCACCATGCCTGGTTTGGTGACAGGTCCTCTTTAAGGCCAGTTTACATGTGTTGACATCGCTAACAATGTCGCTGAAACTTGTGACGTTGCAGCGACCTCGTAGTGACATCGCTGCGTGTGACAACCCGCAACGGTCAGTTCGCTGATCGCTGATCATTGCGGAATGGCCAGGACCATTTTTCGTCGCTGGTCTGCTGCTGTCACGCATGCATCAGCATGTGTGACGGGGCAACGACCAGCAATCCCCAGTCTGCGTCTGGCACCCTGACCGATCATAACGACCGTTGGGTGACGGGCGCAGACTGGCTGATCGCTGGTGAGCTGCCTGTGTGGCAGCTCACCAGCGATCAGATAGCGATGTCCCAGCGATCCCGATCGTTGGTGGGGTCGCTGGGCATTGCAGTGTGTAACCCGGCCTTTAGACAACCTCAGTGAAGTCATGGTTTGCCAGACTGCCAGGAACCGTGCAGTGCTTATTGTCCCATCAATTCACGATTTAATTGGGTTTCATTTATTTTCTAATTATTTGTTACATTCATTTTTTGCGGGGTTCAGTTGAATAGGAGACTTAACAAATGTATATTTATTAGTGCGGTTATTTGTGTACTTACTGTGATCTCTTGTCACAATATTCTCTCTTAATCTGGAGACTTGTGACAGTTTTGGGACTTGTGTATCAAACATTTATTGAGACTTCATTTTAAACGTGTTTCTTTCCTTTGGCAGCGCAGGAGTTAATGCCAGTTTCTGCTGCTGACTCCTAAGTTTCCTTACCAAATGTGGCTATTTTGTGATCACTCCCATCCCCTTTATATGGTCACATGGTTCCAGCATGATTTGCTGGTGATTGAACCTCATTCCTGGCCTGGCTTCCTGAGGTGAAGGAAGTTTCCTAGAGAACCTGACTGTTGACAAGCCATCTGCTGCCTAGGAGAGTGGCAGCAAGTGTGAAGTTGTTTTTGTTGTCCTCCTGTGTGTCTCCTCTTCTCTCTAGTGCTCCCACTGGCCATTTCTTTATTTAGGGCTAACATCAGTTCCAGCGAGGGACTAGGTATCCTGTTCGATGATGGGTTGAAAGAACCTATATAGGGACGATAGGGAGATTAGGGCACAGCCGCAGGTGAGTGCAGGAGGTCACCTCTTCCCCATTCCCTATAAGCAGGGCCCTTTGCTGTGTGTGGTCCCCCCAGTGTCTCCCCATCTGTTGGTTTGTTTAGTGCACTGGACCCCGTTCGTCCCTGCTTCCCTGTCACGCACTGTTTCCAGATGTTCCCTGCGTCCTGCATGACACCTCTGGGTTTGATTTCAGCTGACAGTATCCAGTTTGCATCAATTCCAAATACCATTATCCTGTTGGCCATAGCACCAGTGCAGCAAGGGAGATGGTGCAAAGAACCAGGAGTAGCTCATGTAAGGAAGTGCCACTCTTGGTGTGGCTGCGGCCTGCTAATTTTTTTTAAGATTTTAAAGATTACTCAAGTTTTCAGCTGTTCAAGTAGATAGATAGATAGATAGATAGATAGATAGATAGATAGATAAAAAAAGTAAAAAAAAAAACAGACCAATAGATGCCTGCCCATCAACCATGGCAATGTGATCTTAAATCTGATGGGTCCCTAACTACAATAAAACCTCTCTTGGACCCCATGAGGGTCTCTTGTTACCTGGGCTGCAGTCGGATACCCACACATCAGACAGCACCCTGTGAATTAATGGGAAGGGAGGAGTGCAGAGTCTAGCAATGGATTTAGTGTCCTCCATATATATTAGAGAAAGGAAATAAAACAGACAGCATTTCCTAGAAGAGTACAACACAGGTGCAGAGCTATAACACTGCATAATATAAAATAGGAAAACTACAGCAGCACACTCTTAAAGCCAAACATATGCAAATAAAAGAGTTAGATGAAATTCAAAAAGTTTTTTGTTATAGAAAAAATAAAAACTAAAAAGTTTTTTCAAAAAAACTCAGATAGAAATAAAAAAAAAAAACAACAAAAAAAACACTTAAGGCCGCTTTACACGTCACGATATCGCAATGCAACTACAATAAAAAGTCACGTGGTAGGGGCATTGCAGTTGATATCGTTTGTGCGTTGTGTAAATGGGCAACGCAACTCAAAAACGATGCAACTGCTATATCGTTTTGGGATTGTGCATGCTCTTCAACCGTGCAATATTGGCTTGACGATCTGGCAGGGTCGTGCTGTGTGACAGCGCAACTACAATTTGGAGCACAACTTCCCCTATTCACTCCAATGTTAATTGGTCCTTCCGTGAGTTGCTCAGACGCAGTGTGCAAGAGGGGCGTATGACATTGTAGTTGCCTTGCCTGCCGATATCTCCCTGTGTAACATCTCCTATGCGATTTTGGACAAGTGCCAAAAACGTGCGCGCTCCCGTGAAGTTGTATGCAATATCGGAATGATATTGTGATCTGTAAAGCGGACTTTATTTTTTAAGGTTCTTAGCGCATATATTGGCCAATAGATGCCTGCCCATCAACCCAAAGACACACCTGTCTGTTCTTATTTTTTGACTGAAATGGAAAACCGTTTGGATTTTGCTGTGTTTTTAATAGAGGCAGCATGTCGATTCTTTCAGCATTTTTGCTCCTTCTTTTACCATGTAGAGCAATGAAGAGTGAAAAACACAGCTGTGTCTTTGGTACGTTTTTTAATGCCATGAGATCTGCAAATGCAACAAAAACACCCTGAGTGAACATAGACCATAGGAACAAGAATGATTTGCAGGTTAGCAGATGACAAAGCAGTTCACAAATTAGAATGCAACTCACAATTCCATACCACTGAATTTACTCTTGAAAAATAATGATCGCAACCAAAGTTTTTTCCTCTAAAAAGTTCACTAATGCTGGATAAAGCTACACATATATTTCAGACTCGCATACACAGCGGCTACCTAACATATTTGGTACTAATAAGTATGACATTATTCATAAATGGAAGCAGTTTAATAAAAGAGCTCAGCAGGAGTTAGAATATGAAATTTATCCACTGTTATCAATCCACGTAGCAGACTTTTGCTTCTTTTATTGAAGCTAAATTCTGCTATAGTTTGAAGTGCATAATTCTTCTGCAACTTCTGATTGCAAAAAAGTTTTTTTATTTGCTTTGATTTATTAATATTTAAAGAGGACCTGTCACCCCCCTGAAACATGGCAAACTAAATGCAGCACTGAATGCAGCATATCTGCTGCATTCAGGGAAGGGATCCCCATGTCTGTAGACCCTTTAGGGTACCTTTACACGCCCCAACCGCGGCAAGAAATCTGACCGGCAATCGGTTGCCCCGTCACCATCGCCGTGAAATTGCCTCGCAATTGCGGCGTGTAATTGGGGAATTTGGCGGCGATAAAAAAGGTGGCGCATGGTTCCGATTTCACAGCACTGCTCCAAAATCAGAGGCAATCATGAAGGCGAAATTCCCGTGTGGCGTGTGAAGGGGCGATAGGGATGGAATCTGCATCGCTTACTGATTTCCCGGAGGCGTGCCACAACGAGCTGGAGACCGCGCCCCATCAGTGATAATTGGTGGTGGCTACTGTGTTTCCATTGGCTGTCCCTTCACAGGGCGCCATATTTGAACAGCTGTCCATTCACACTACACAATGGCAATGGCGTCTAATCAGCGTGTTTGGGGCGCGGAATACACCAGTCTATCACGCCTATGTTCTTGCGGTGCTAACTATATACACCCACATTCCTTTGGGGATTGCGGCGTGTGAAGCGGCAAGGGAACTCCACCGGATTGGTTCCACTGTTGGTGTGGCAACTTCCGGGGCGACACATCGCCTTAGGTTGCGGATAAAATTGTGGCGTGTAAAAGCGCCTTTGGCATTCGGAGGCAACCATGAAAAATGTGCACGCACATGTTAGATTGCCTCCGATCGCCGCCAAAAGTTGCGGCGTGTAAAGGTACACTTAAGGTACCCTTACACGTCACAACATTGCATGCAATTTCACTTGCAACTTACTGGTTGCAGTGAAATCATGGACACATTGTTACATTTGTACACGGCAACAAAATGGAACAATGTGTCCATGATTTCACAGCAGCCAGTAAGTTAGCGAATTAGGTGACGCTGATGGCTATATTACACTACTCCCGCTCTGCGGATGGCTACCTTGTTAGTGTCCTCAATGTTGTTTGGCGGCGCTAGTGTGCGTGATGACGTCATGACGTTTGTTTCAGTTTCGCTCTGCCTGCCAGGTGCCTGCCCCCCTGCACATAGGAGCACAGTCATGGCCGCCGCACAGCGTGCTGCCACATGGGGTCTGGCGGAGCTAATGCTCCTCATAGACCTAGCTGACCGCCATGACTACTGGTGTGACCAGCGTCACCGGCACCCAAGGCTGCTCAAACGCAGCATCCTCAGAAGGGTTCAGTGGGCCCTGCTCCACAAACTGGGGGATTGAGAGGACTTGCAAGCAGATCCAGAAGAAAATAGCAGACCTGAAACACAAACTCTCAGGCCACAATGTGGATCTTTGGGCCAGGATTGCCAGGCAGCGTGGTTAGTTAGTGGCAATGCCAAAACACACACATGCCAAGCTAAATACTCCAAACACTACACAAACATCTTGTGGTATTGTGCCAGGGCACATAATGTGGCCTAAGCCACCATGTGGAGCTGTCACCAATGTGCATCTGCATGTTGGTCACACTGCAGCATGAAGGTGTATGAATCCCTCATTTGACATCCAAATGGTGACGGCTATAGTGGTCTTTGACCTGTGTGCTCGCAAAAAGAAATGTGTCCTGACTGCCAAGGTAACAACTACATATCAATGCCATGTTCAACACCCACATGACACCTTACACCACATTTGTTTAACCTGTGAAACATAAAAATTGGCAACACAATGATCAATATACAGAACACTGAATACAATTGAAATGCTATGTGTTGGCCCCAATGGTGCAAACACCTGTTGCCTAGTGGCTGCTGTTGTGTTCAAATCTCAAACACCTACCATGCAAAGGCAAGGGCTAGATAACATTCAAAATATGTGGCCACTGATGTTGGACTCATGTCCCAAACCAGAGTGGGCCCTACCCAGAGTCTATGCGGCCACCATAACCTTTGAGCGTATCATTCACGTTGTCATGACATTCTAACACACACAAGGTGTATTCCCTATGTTGTGTGCCTTTTCTCTAATAGCTCTGTCATCATGTTTGATATTACAGATGACGAGGACTTTGTGTCTGGGGAGGCTCAACAGTCCCCAATGACACCCGGGACACCACCACCACCTGGCCCGGAGGGCCCAGCCAGTCCCTCACCACCCAGGACTCCACCAGCCCTAGGGCCGGAGGGCACAACCAGTCCCTCACCACCCAGGAGTCCACCAGCCCCAGGGCCGGAGGGCACAGCCAGTCCCTCCCACCAGTGCCACAAGCCTTGGCTGCAGGCAGCCCAGGCCCCCTGGAAGCAGAAAGCCCCATTCTGTGGCCACACACCCCCAGCCCAGGAGCCTCACCACCCCCCAGCATCTCCAGCTCCTGGCCAAGCCCTGGTGTGATGTGATCCCCACACCCTTACCTTCAGCCTGCAGGTTCTGCGTATGATTGTAAGTGTCGGCTAAGGACTACAAGCTTTACAATGTACTTACTGTTGTGTACTCCAGACATCAGTATGTGAGTTGTGTTTATGTTTTTTTGTTTAATTTTTGACAGAAGGAGAATGAGCACGTGCGGCCGGCTGGGCTGTCAGCCCATCCCCATCTCCTCCTGATGATACCTGGGATGGTGATGTGCAGCGTACGTATGATCAATTACAATTCCCTCAAATAACCACCTACACATACCCAGGTAACTCACTAATCTCCTTATTTCCCCTACAGGTGAATCAACTGTTGCGGAGCTGCTGCTGGCTCACCAGGAGGCACAGCAGCAGATGGAGAGGGCACACCAAGAAGGGCAGCATCACCTTGCCCGCTTGGGTGCCATGATCCACGCCCTCCAGACAGCCGAGTCACGCATGGGCCGTAACCCATCACCCCTCACCCAATAAAAGGACCACACTCCCCTAACCATTGTTGTCCATGTTGGACCATTGTTTTTTCCCCTGTTGCTATGTTGGCACCTTTTTTTTTAAGGCCACGTTGGCCTCTTTTCTTATAGTGTCCCACATTGGGAAAGTGGGTAGTCTGTCTTGGCTACTCCTAAGCTACATAAGGCTTTTGGTTTGTGATGGCAATGTTTTTGCAACATGTTGTTGGTGAATAAAAATATGGCCAGCTACATCCTGTGTCATCCCTTGTTGCAACACACGCAGGTTAAAGTTAGTGATGCTAATTTTCAGCAATCACACTGGGCCACGTTTGAACTACAGCTATATGGCGTGACACAGTAAACATGTCACCATACTGGACCATTACAACCGCCATGCCGCCGAATATGACATCAAAGTCTCCTATATGACACCCACATAGCCCAACACACACACACACACACTGGTGTACGTGACACAGATATGGACCTAGTGTTGTTGAAATTAATTTTTTTTTTTTTGTTGGATAAAAAATTTACATTGGAGAAAATACTCAATGGGCCACACCTGGCCAATATAATGTGACCAAAAAATGGTTGTGCCAAGGTTGTGCATTGGCTAGTAGTTCTCTTGTTCTTCCTCCTCCTCTGCTGGATCAGACAATGGGGCCTCCCGCTCCTCCTCTTCATAAACCCAGCGGCCCTGTGAGGCCGCAGCTCGCCTGTGCTATCTTCTTGGGGGAGGTGGAGTATCACGAGTTTGTGGCCTCCTCACAATGCGTCTGGCGGGCGCAGTGGGCCCTGGGGTGGTCTTGTGGGGGAACGTCCAGGACGCCCCCCATCACAGGGACCCATTCACACCCGCCTCCAGGACACGAAACGTGGCCCACTCTGCGATGTTCTACTGCTCTGGCTCCATGCGGGTCAGCATCTCGCTGGCAAAGTACCCGAACCCAGAGCCGGGGGTCCTCTCACGATCAAGGAGGATCCATTTTGCCCAGGTAAACAACTCCATGTTCGGTAGGGCTGGTAGTATGCTACGTCTAATCTCAGAGCTGGGACCTGGGCCCGGTCCCCCACCACTGGTCCCGGGCACTGGCTCTCCCTCTGATGTTGATGGGAGAGCCTCACAAGCTGTTGGCTCCTCATCACTAAATCCAGGCGCCCGAGGGGCCTGAAAAACAAAGAAACAGAAAAAAACATCAGCCACATGTTGCAATATAATTGATGATAATACCACAACCAAACACCCCAGACAACATAGAGCCAAGCTCACCACGGATGACACCAAAAGCCACAGAAGCAGAGTTTAGAGAAGAAAAAGCCTAACATGTACACAAGTGCAGTATACTCACCTGAGGGTACACATAGCTATGTAAAGTGGCCACAAATAACACAAAACAATCTGTAAATGCACAGACCACAAAACTGATAGAAAAGAACAGTGAACAGAATTGGTGGTAGAAAAGCACAATGGTGACTACCACATGTGCGGCAAACCCCACATCAGTGCTAAAAACATGCTGGGTAGATCAAACACACAAAGGCTGGGGTCACACATAAAAGTCCGTTTTTGGAAGTGATTTTCATCACCAATCCATTTTTTATAGGGTGCTTTTTGAGCCTCCTGTACCCCTGAACGTTTTTGGACTTAGTAATTTTTTCTTTAAAAACGCATATGCGTTAACGCATGCGTTAACGCAGGTGCCTATATGTGCCATGCGTTAACGCATGCGTTTCCCATAGGGCCCCATGTTAAAAAAACGCATGCGTTTTTTAACTGATGCCAAAAACGTTGCTAGCAACGTTTTTGGCTCAAAAACGGACAGAGCAATGTTTTGAGGTCCAGAAAAAAAAACAGACAGGGTGTTTATTACATCCAATGCGTTTTTCTGTCAGTTTTTGGACTTAGAAAAAAAAAATGACAAAAATGAAGCCAAAAACGGACTAAGGGCTTATGTGTGACCCCAGCTAAACACAATTACCCACCTCCTGCGACGGGGCAGGGTCCTGGGCGGTGCCTACAGCTGGTTGTGGGCGGCGCCTGCTGCACCGTGTTCCACGAGGCCCCTCTTGGCCCTGGGTGAAGCTGAGGAGGTCATATTACCAGAGATTTGGCCTAGGAACCTCCTCAGCTCCAGCCCCGGACCTCCACCGTTTGTGGATTCGGTTGAACATGGTGCGCAGGCTTTTGAACTTATCCGCACCCAGCACCGCTGTCTAGTTCTTCTGAGGTTGGAGCCAGTTACATAGCTCCACCAGCGGCATGTAGGCCGCAGCCCGCACTGCCTGGTCATGATGCGCAGGCAGCGACACCCGCCACAGGCATTCGTGTGCCTGCTATATGTTGATGAGTTGGGTCACAAACTCGTGATACTCAGCCATCTGACAAAAAGAAAAGGGAAAAAAAAAGGCCATGCAAACAAACACATGCCCATCAGAGGTCACAGCCTACTCTGCGTGTCCAGCCCATGTCCTGCAAGACGAATAACATGTGTTCTGGTAGTCAGGTTGGCTGGGGCAAAGCATTATTGGTGTTAACATGGGTCCATACATGGGCCATGTTTGACAGGTGATGTCATATATGTATTTTGTCCCACTGCATTTCAATATGTGAAGGTCTATCATTACAAATGCCACACATTGTGTAACTAAGGACATTTCAACACACACATCAGATACAGACATATTTTGCCCTAAACATAGTGCTAGAGTACACATATTGTCCTGCCAAGATTGTCACAGAACATTATGTGTGCTACAGGACACTGAGTGTATTTACGATGCGTACACGTCGCTAAATACACTTCTACATGATGCTACCTGAAGCCGGACCTAATGCGCACAAACATCAGCCAACATATGTGTGTACAGCACACAGAAAATAATGTCCCAATAGCATGTGCCCCCACTTACCGTCTGTCCAACAGAGAACTTGTAAAGAGACACTACTAGCTCTGTTGAGGGTCCAGTTATGTTTCTCAAGTCCGCCAACCACTTCTAATCATACAGGCAAGTGTGCACACAGAATCCATTCCAAATCTTGCTCCTGCCTAAGCCCAGGAGAATAAGCACTGTGCAACAATTTACTGCAACACATATTTTATACAGGAATGCAAGGGGTGTTAGTATTCTAAAATTATTAGTCCTTGATTGGTTAGTCCTGAAACATTCTCTGAACTTGTTAGCCCTTGATTGGTTAGTTCCTGCTGAGTTATTCTGATATCTGAATTCCTCCTCTTCTTGGAGTAGCCGGATCTTGACCGTAGCGCAGGGTCCAGGTGCCATCTTGGATGTTGTATAGTAGGCAGCATGGCACATCACATGGTCACATCACATGACATATCTAGTCATTATTTATGTAAGAAAAAGTTGTGATATTTTCACCTATAACGACACTTCATATCACTGTAATGGATGTCTTGTCTGTGTGTGTGCACATTACCAGGAAAAATTACCCTTGACCACCAGTCAATAGCAGCATTAAAGGGGCATTAGAGACGTTTCTAAGGGGCGCTTACATCATATTACACTAATCCAGCAGCTTATTCTGATTCAATCGGATTCTACATAGTTAGAAGGGATTAATCAGCATTTGAATTACAGCTATCAAGGTTAGTGTCTCGCACATTCTGTTAAAGCAAGCAATGCTCTATACAGATCAGAAAGAAGCAGTATATGACCTTGAGAAGGACACGGTATTCTTGATTAGAAAACGTGAAACAGAGAGTGAATTATAACCAAATGAGAACAAAAATCATATGAAATAAGATGCTGTAAGTATTGAAAAATACTTGAATGGCTCCATAGGCTATATACATTATTTAACAATTCATTGCCATAAAACCTCCATCCTCAACAATCCCCCCTAAAATACACAACTTTTCCCTAAAGACCTATGAATTACGCCTTTGCACATAGGTTCCTCTTCTTTGTTCCACCTCTTTGGCAACAGGTCATCCCTTTGGATGCACTCCTGCTTAAAGGACTTTTTTAGTGCATGAGGGGTCCATCTTCTCTCCCCCTACCTTTTATACAAGAGGGGTGGATTGATAATGGACACTTGAGGCCATCAACGGTATTTCTTCCCTTCCCAGTATATCACAACTTTCCAGGATAGCTGCTCCTATCTGAACCAGTAACTGTTTCCACTGTTTGGTCCATGAGAACCATTCCTCTCAAGGTTGGTTTACACCGAATTTTCCTTAAGTTCTGTTGCCAAATTATTGATCTTATTTATGGCTATGGCAGCTTTTCCGTCTACCCCAGTATGGTCTGGAATATACGTACAACAATCGTCCCCGAACATGGCACAGACCCCTCCTTTCTTGGCTAGTAACATGTCAACAGCTGTTCTAGTCTGGAGAGCCATTTTGTATGTGGCTGCTAACTGCTCCTGGAGACCCTCTAAAGAGTCTCGGGTATAATTTACAAACCTCTACTGGTTCTAATACAAATAGTTGATCCAGTCTGTATTCTTATTCACCGATATATAGAGCAGAAGGGATTCAAATCCTGCAGCTATCTGATCTCTTGCTTTAAATTCATTAGGGACCCCCCTAGGCACTCCTATGCTATCTATATAAACCCGTGGGTCTAAACTACCTCCTGGTGTCTCAACTGATCTCTTCTTCCTTGTTTTTTCAGGCCTGGTATTGTCTATCTGTGGGATTGGATCGTAGGGAATTATTCTGAAAGGCATTACTGCTTTGACTAGAGTACATTGCCCTTTCCACGTAGGGGGTAATCTTGCCCATAACTTCATATCTGCACACAACCAGTAAACGTCAAACAGTGACTTTGTATGATTCATCAAGAGTTTAGATGATATATTGGCTTCTTGATGACAAAATCCTACAGAAAACTTACTCATATCTTTCCTTCCTCTCCTCCTCCATAACATGTATTATTCCCCTTATAGATTATTATTTCTGTTGAGGGTCTAGATGGTTTGTTGTTAAGTAATGGTCTGTAGTCTAGACAGTCAGTGGTGTTGTCCCCTCTTAGTAATTGCATTAGACATTCTATCTGGTCCGGTCCCTGGGTATGTGGTAGGGGACTGTCCCCAAAAGCACTCTGGCTGCTGCACAAGCTGCACATCCTGAGACATTTTGACTCCTGGTGGTATATCTTACCCATTCCAGCCACAGGTTTTGAGTAACATAACTACCTGTTTCAACTGCTAAAGCATCTTCCCAAGTTAATCCTGGAACCGGGATAACCTCTTTTATGATTTCATTCAATTTTTCCTTTCCAGAGATAGGTGTGGTTTTATTTACCTTTGGTTTTTCAACTAAGTCTTTAAATTGTATCCATCCCAACCGTAGACCCACAGCTGCATTATTAGGGGTGTACATTCCCAGAACATATGTACCTAGATCACCTTTCTGGGCATTGTCAAGGTTTATAATAAGGGGTCTACATGTCTTTGAACTCCAATCACAACCCGGGGTTTCCGCTAGGGAATGGTGACCCACAGCAATAAGGGTTAGTCGAGTAAGCAGGTTCCTCCCCTTCTTGTCCTTTCTGTCGAGGGCCTCAGTAGGTCTGTACCCCCAATCTTCCCCTGTATTCCAGGCAACATCACTCCAAGAATAACAGTTGTAATTCCCCTTTCCAGTTACACTCATATAATATTGTGGTTGTCCCTTTTCCATAGGCCGTTTAGTAGGGCATTTCACTACATCACAATAATCTATCTTCAAGGTATTTGTCTCCTGTGTAAGATCTACCCACAATATAGTTGCAGTACCTGGGTATTTAACGGTATCTTCAGGAGCATCAGCATTTCGCACTATAGCAGCATTTGAAAAGTTTATAAAAAGGATATACAGCATCAGCAAGCTGTAGATGGTGGGCCCACGTTTTTGCAATGTGAAGCGTGGATCCATGTCGGCCTTCTGTCAAGTTTCACCGAGGTGGGTGTTGTCAGTAGCACTTGATAGGGTCCGTCAAATCTTGGCTCAAGACAGGTTCGTCTGATGTGTCGCTTCACCAACACCCAATCACCAGGCTCGATGGAGTGAGTCTCAATATCTCCATATGGATCTGGAATAGAAGACAGAACTACAGAAGATATGTTAGCTATTTCACGAGACAGCTCTATTACAAACTGCACTGTCCTGGATTTTGGTCAGTTCTTGTGTCTCTACCTGTATTGGTCTGGGCGTCCGTCCAAACAGTATCTCATGCGTGGTCAGTACATGTTTCCCCTGGGGTGTATGTCTCACCTGGTACAGGACTATTGGCAACAGATCTACCCAGATTAGGGGGCTTTCCTGACTTATTTTTGCTAGCTTATTCTTAAGGGTAGCATTCATTCTTTCTACTTTTCCCGAACTTTGGGGATGGTATAGGGTATGCCCCTAGCATGTGCCACAGTTCCTGGTAAACCTGTGCTGTGAAGGCAGGACCCTGGTCACTTTCACAACTTCTGGTATTCCGAATCTGCTGGCTGTCTCCACCATGAGTTTCTTTGCAGTTGTTTTGGCTGTCATATTGGCCACAGGGTATGCTTCTGGCCACCCGGAGAACATGTCCACCATCACCAGTACATATTCATATTTCCCACTCTTTGGCATCTGGATATGATCAACCTGTATCCTTTAAAATGGGTATTGAGGCTTGGCCAGATGTATTGCAGGTACTTTTTCTGTTCTTCCTGGGTTAAAAGTACTGCAGATTTGGCACACTCGATTGTAGGCTGTCAGAGTAGTGAGGATTCCTGGTGCATAGTAGAATTTCTTCACCAATGCCCATGCTTGATTTTTCCCTCAATGTGTTGCTCCATGTTCCCATGCTGCAATAGCTGGGTACATCCTTCTTGGCAGACAGGGGCGTCCATCCTTCTTCCATAGGTTTTGTTCACATTTCGCTTCTTGCTTCTTCCATTCATCTGTTTCCTGCCTTGAAGTATGTACCTGTTCAGATAGGAGTTTGTCCATTGGTGTTCTTCCTATACTTATGTTGTCTCTTGGATCCTCTGGGCTTGTTCATGCATTTTGACGAAAGCTTTCTTCTTTTATGCTCTTGTGACCACCATGATTTTTGCCAGCCATTCTCCTGACACCTCTCAGATTGCTGCTTGTTTGGCTTCTGCATCTGCCAGCCGATTTCCTCTGGCTTCTTTTGTCTGTGAATTGGTGTGGGCTCTGACTTTAATCACAGCCAGGGGCCGTAGTTTCTGCATGGCTTCCATAAGGTTGCTGATGTGCTGCGCATGCCGGACAGGTGTTCCTGATGCTGTGATGAAGCCTCTATGTTTCCATAGAAGGCCAAAGTCGTGGGCAATCCCAAAAGCATATTGAGAGTCTGTGAAGATATTAACTGTCTTATCTTTTGCCAAGTTACAGGCTGCCCAGAATGCCACAAGTTCTGCCTCTTGTGCAGACATGTGACATGGTAGGGCTCCTGACGTCACGACCGAAATTTCTGTGGTCACGGCAAATCCAGTTTGAAACCTGCCCTTTTGGTCAGCAAAACGGGATCCGTCAGTCCAAAGTTCCATATCAGGTGATTGTAAAAGGAACTTCCAGCACGGTAACATCCATAATGCCATCATTTTTCATGGTTTCAGCACAGCTGTGCTTGTTGTCTTCAGTTTCAACAGATACATGTTCTGCCTCCTCTATATTTCCCTCTCGAGAGAGGAAGAAGGGTGGCTGGATTCAGAGTGTTACACCTCTTGTGGGTGATGTTGTCTGGCAGCAGTAAAGAGCATTGTAAACGGAGATGTCGCTGTGCAGTGAGGTGTCTTGGCTGGACTTGGTCAAGGACGGTTTTAATATCATGGGGTGCATGGACCACAGTGGGGTGGCCTAGAATGACGTCTGCAGTCTTGTCCAAGAGTGCTCTGGCAGCATGCACTGCCTTAAGGCAGACAGGAGATGTACGGGCCACTGGATCCAGACGGCAAGAATAGTATCCTAAGGGTCTCTGGCGACCTCCGTGGTCCTGTGTCAAGACTCCTGCTGCATGTCCATCATTTTCTGAAATATACAGATTGAACGGGAGATCAAAGTTCAAAGGAGTCCTGATGTTGCTGGTATATGGCAGGAGTTTCAGCTTCATTGAATGAAGGTCCCATTTTCAGGGCATCATAGAGAGGCTGCATAGTCCTTGAGGCATCTGGGATCCATTGGCGACAGTAGGTAATGAGACCTAGAAAAGATTGTAGTTGACTGATATTCTTGGGATATCGCAGGGCCTCAACAGTGGCTTTGCGCTCCTCAGTTAGATGTTTGGTACCCTGAGAGATACAATGGCCCAAGAATAGGACCCGTGGTTGGCAATATTGGAGCTTGTCTTTGGAAACTTTGCAATTGATGGATGCCAGATATAACAGCAAGGAGTGTGAGAGGTCCCTGCTCTGTTCAAGAGTGTCTGCACAAAGCAGTAGGTCATCAACATACTGTAATAGAGTAATTCCAGGGTTGGCATCCCTCCACGGTTGTAGACATTGTTGCATAGTCTGGGTGAACTGGTTAGGGCTGTTCTGTGCCCCTTGTGGCATCACGGTCCATGTCAACTGCCAGCCTTGGAAAGTGAATGCAAAAAGATACTGACAGTCTGGATGTAGTGGAACACTGAAAAAGGCATTTGCAAGGTCAATAACCGTAAAATAAGCAGCTTCCTGCTAAATGATTCACAGCAAGGTGTGGGGGTTAGGGACCCTGGCGTGTCGAAAATGGTAGCAGCATTTAAAGCCCGGAGATCTTGAACCAGTCTGAACTTGGGTGGTTGACCTTTGGGCACCTTCTTCTGTACTGGGAACAGAGGAGTATTGCATTCAGAAATGCAGGGGACAAGTGCATCTTGTTTAAGCAGGGCATCAATCTGGGCCTTGAGTGAATCCTCTTGAATGGCCTTCAGTGGGTATTGTGGGATCTTGGGTAGTGGAACTCCTGGTTTACGGTGTACCCAGATCGGGGCCACTGGTAGTCGGCCTATATCATCAGGTCCCGTAAACCAAAGGGCGGGAGGCAGATCTGTAGGTAGTTGTGATTGATCAAATTGTATTCCAGTAAACAGAAGTGGAAATGCCCTTAGCACACAAACTTCTTCTTGGGTATAGGGGCTATTAAGTTGAAGGAACATCCCGCCATGTTCAAAGGTAATTGAAGCTCTCATTCTCTTCAGAAGGTCTGCCCCAAGAGATTAACCGGGCAGGTGTCAGATACTAACAATCTGGTAGTTAGCTCTGGAAGTGGGCCCAGTGGGACTGGGACCGTCAGGGGTGCCTTATGGAGTTGCCTTCTATCCCTATGCAAGACAGATAGTCTATGGAGAGGGGAAGATCAAGGGGGAAGTCCTTCCGTGTGATGATGGTCTTGGCCGCACCCGTGTCCACCAAGAAATCAACTGGAGTAGAGCCTACCGTTAGGGTAACGGTACCACAGGGAGACTTGGGTCCCAAGGACGGCAGGGTGGGCACGGGCTGGCCTGAACTTCATGCATTGGGGAATTGGTCCCGTTGATATTGTTGTTGTGGGATAGTCATGTCCTTGGAGTCGTGGCCCTGTGGTGGTCCCCGTTGGCGGGACCGGCACTCCCTTCTCATATGGCCTCGTCTACCACAGCTCCAGCAGACTTCTCTGAACTGGTGTCTGTACTGTTATTGAAACTGCTGAGATGGGCTGACCATATTGGGCACAGGGTCACGTTGAGCAGATATGATTGGATGGGTTCCTTCGTCATCTTCCAGATCCATTAGAAGGATTTTCTTCTTCTTTTTATCTTCAGACTTTTCTTTTTCTTTATAGGCCTTGTGGAAACTTTAGACAATAAGAAGGGCATCCTTCAGGGATGAGTTGGCAACTTCTGGGCGTGTAGATAGGACCATTTCCTTTAACCCGGGTAATAAGCCGTCCACAAAAGCTTGTGATAACAGTAGGGCTTGTGGCTTGTTCTGTGTGGAGAACCCTAGATCCTGAAAGGTCTGGGTTAACCGGGCCGCGTATTTGGCCACTGTTTCATCTTCTTCCTGGGTGCCATCTTTGAGTGAAGTGGATTGATCAGCCAGCATATCTGTTGCCCATGTTTTGAGTTGTGAGCAGAATTCTACCCCTGATTCCCAGGTAGTGTCAGACATTAGCCGTGCATCATTCAGTGCTTCTTCAATCACTGGCCAATATGAGTCTCCTGCTTTTGTACTCACAAGGGATGAAAGATCCTGCTAGGTTGCAGCATATGTTTTCTGTATCTGATTAATCTTCCTGTAAAATGGCATCGGGTACGTCTCTGAATCTGGTAGTTGCGTAGTTGCGTAATCAGGGTATTTGCCTGAACTGGTGTAAACTTGACATACAGAAGGGGTTCCGTATCTGCATCAATTGGTAGAATTTGCGGCAGTGGCGGTGGCGGTGGCAGTGGCAGATAATCATCATCCTCCAAGTGATCCTCCTGCTTGGGGCGCTCCTTCCCTCTGGTGGGAGACACATACTGTTGGAGAGCTTCTTTGGTCGCTTTGACTACAGCATCCATGGCGGAGACTATCCTGATTTCGGTTAAATTAAGGTCCTCCATAGCAATAAAGGAAAGTACAGCTGCTACCACTGTCTTGGCATTAAGGGACAGGGGGAACCCGAAGATCCCCGAGGAGATCAGTGGCATTGCTAGACTCCTATCTTGTACTGTAGAGACAGGAACATCAGAGGCACATCTCATGGCATTCTGGACAGTCTCAGTGAGAACGGCTGTACAGCCAGAAACATCCTGAGGGTTATAGACTGGTCCTACAGCATGAATGATAAGACGGGTGGGCAGATTCCAGGGCCAGTGATTGCTTTTTGGCCAGGTTTGACCTGTCGTATGTTTGCTACAATATAGTTTGAATCTGTTTGGATTGACACTCCAGCTGCACTATTCTGTGAGCTACCCCTTCCCTGCCACTCTTGATGTTGGCTGCATTCACAATCATTCCTGTATGTTGTGTGGCTATATCTCCTCTCCCGACAGCAACTGAAATCTGGTTTCCCCCCTTGGTAAGATACATTTTTGTACATATGGACTCATAAACTTCTCTAATATCTTCAGAAAAAGAGCTGGGGGTTTGTGCGTATTCATGCACAGAGGGGAAACAGGGATGCAAGGTCGAGTCAGGTTCCTCCAGTTCATTGAAAAATCAAGATGCAGGGGCTTTGGCTGCGGGGGTAGGATTAGAGGTGGACTGGGGTGGAGAATAATATGTTCCTTTGGCAGTAAGTACCGGATACAAGGGCGTTGTCCGGCTGCCATCGGGTATAGTAAGATGGCCGCACCCGGAAGTCGGTGGGGTGTTGTTCACAGAAGAAGGGAATGCGGACGTCATTGTCTAGGGGTATGGAGCCCCGCAATCGCAACATCTCTCCCTCCAGTCAGGGTTCTGACATCCACATGTGTGGCATGTCCAGACTTGTAGTTCTCTACGGTCACCATGGTAGCGTGGTGGCGCGTCGGGGGTTAAGGACAACACTGGGGGCTGGTCTGAGAGCAAACTGGCCGTTACAGGTGGGCTGGTCGCAGACGGTGTCATGTTTGGAGGTGGGGGTGGACTGACGTCCGTAGGTGGGCAGGCTGTGTCAGAGGAATGTAGGACACACACTTGTGGGCCGTCACATGTCGTACACATTTTTGGTTTCTCTGGTAACACATAACCATATAGCATTGGAGCACCCTCAGCCCCACCTCCCCCTTCACTTCCTCATACCCCTTGCCCTTGTGCTTGTTTGCTCACATGGAGTAATGCCATGGTAGTGTCTAAGACTCCATTATCTTCCAAGATACCCTTTGACACCTGTATTATATGCTTCCAAATACCAGGTTGGAGCCTCCCTTCTGGTGGCATTTCTGTCAGGTTAAACAATACACTTGCATTTTTAATATACTTTTTCCCTTCTCTTTTACGGTCCATAACGATAGCTGTGACTGCTCCCAAGAGGGAGACTGCGTTTTTTCTTAAAAAGACGCAGCATCTTTAATCACAGCTGGTGTATCTCTATCGGTGCAGCTGCTCCCCGATCCGTCTCTCAGCAAATACTTATGCCACGGTACACCAGCCTTCCCTCCTTCTTGGAGAGGATATCCAATGCCTGTCCTTACCCACCTATACTGACAGCCTGCGTTCGGTACACCTACCCTTAATACTCCCCTGTTCTGGCAGCCTGCGTACCCGTGTTAAAGCTAATGCGTCTCAACAGTAATTATAAAATAGCCCACACAGTCTTCCCTCCCCATCTTTCAGTTTACTTATTCGATCTCTCCCAATGCAATGCACCGTGGCTGACAGAGTTGGGCGGACGGTTTGTGCTTAATCACGTTCGACCCCCGCTATGGACAACCAGGTCTGTTACTGTCACCTTACACCCTCGTGCTCCGGCTGCACCATTCTAGGATAAAAAACCACCCCCCGAGTCACTGGCAAGTAATCACATATACATGATATACATGACACTTATCGTGATCTGGGCTTGATCAGGTCCCTTCGGTTGGTGGTGGTTCTCTGGCGCCTGGTTTCCTCACGGTGGTCCCTTTTCAGGCAGCCAATTGTTGAGAGTCCAGTTATGTTTCTCAAGTCCGCCAACCACTTCTAATCATACTGGCAAGTGTGCACGCCGCAAGTGATGAGACGGACACAGAATCCATTCCAAATCTTGCTCCTGCCTAAGCCCAGGAAAATAAGCACTGCACAACAATTTATTGGAACATATATTTTATACAGGAATGCAAGGGGTGTTAGTATTCTAAGATTATTAGTCCTTGATTGGTTAGTCCTGAAACATTCTCTGAACTTGTTAGGCCTTGATTGGTTAGTTCCTGCTGAGTTATTCTGATATCTGAATTTCTCCTCTTCTGGGAGTAGCCGGATCTTGGGCGTAGCGCAGGGTCCAGGTGCCATCTTGGATGTTGTATAGTAGGCAGCATGGCACATCACATGGTCACATCACATGACATATCTAGTCATTATTTATGTAAGGAAAAGTTGTGATATTTTCACCTATAACGTCACTTCATATCACTGTAATGGATGTCTTGTCTGTGTCTGTGTGCACATTACCAGGAAAAACTACCCTTGACCACCAGTCAATAGCAGCATTAAAGGGGCATTACTTAGAGACGTTTCTAAGGGGCGCTTACATCATATTACACTAATCCAGCAGCTTATTCTGATTCAATCGGATTCTACATAGTTAGAAAGGGTTAATCAGCATTTGAATTACAGCTATCAAGGTTAGTGTCTCGCACATTTTTTTAAAGCAAGCAATGCTCTATACAGATCAGAAAGAAGCAGTATGTGACCTTGAGAAGGACACGGTATTCTTGATTAGAAAACATGAAACAGAGAGTGAATTATAACCAAATGAGAACATGTTGGTTATGGTTGGTTGCTTCACATATAAAATGCTCTCAAAGCCGATGTCGGACACGCTTGCTGCCCAGAGTCATTAAGTAAGTACTGATGTGCAAACACGGTCTGTGATATGGGTGTTTTTCCTTTACAGCCCCTTACCATTTTGGTTCACTATTGTGTAGTCTATGTGACACCCAAGTGGTGGGATATGTAGTTACTCGTGTTTTTTGGGGCCATGTATACTATTGTGTGCTGACAAATGGATGCATGAGTGTTTTACCAAACCGTATTCTCTTTGAAAAGCCATTTTGCCTTTCCCATACAGGATCATGTGTGAAGGATGCGTGTGTCTTTAGTTGCGGGGAGCATCTGAATTGAGGACACGTAGTACTGTCGTGGACCACACACAATGGGAGGTTGAAGTCTCAAAAAAAATGTGGAGTGGGGTGTGTGGTATCTGAGAATGTCGGGCTCTAGACATCCTGCATTCACAACACATCAGGGAAGTGTATTGGACATGATGAGTATTCAAAAGTCTTCTTCGTCACGTGATATTTTGAGCATGACACACAAAGGATGGGGTATGTATAGAATTAAATTCTATAGATGCGTTATCAAAAAATATGTCAATAATGTGAAGTACATGTAAGCCCATGCCTTGTGGTCACGCATAAACATTATGGCCACGTATCTGGCCTTACGCTCATGATGTGTTGCATTTGACAAGGGAGATGTATTGTCCAGGAGGGCCAGGGCTGTCGAGTGACCAGGTTTGGGTATCATCCTGTGCAATGCTGGGTTGGGCCTTGGAATGGGGATATATCTGTGTGTGGGCTGCTGTCCACAGTTGGGTATGCTGTGGTCAAGTGGGCAGGAGATGTATAGGGAAGGAGGTGGTGTTTGTAGATGATGTGTGATGAAGTGTTCTTGTCCTGATGTTTTTTGTTTTAACTTTTGCAGGGGTTGGTACGTGAGATGATGTTCGACCCTGATGGAGATGTTATCGTGGCTCTTGCCTTGGTGGAAGAGCAATTGTGGCTGGAGGATAGATATGAGAGGTTGCGGGCTCGAAGACCACGGCGTGCCGTCGGGCCACCCGGAGCCACATGCAGCTGGTGCGTGAGCTGGAGGATCGTAGTCCGCATAATTTCAGGAACTACCTCCGTATTTCTGAGGACTCTTTCACATTCCTTTTGGAACGTATAAGGCCATTGATCGCTCGTCAGGACACTGATGCATCGAGCTGTGCCACCTGAGGAGCGTTTGGCAGTAACTTTGTGGTTCCTGGCTACAGGTCGGTCAAGGACCGACCTGCAAAACACTTCACGTGTATCACTGTCCCTGCTGAGCCGCCTGATCCCCGAGACATGTGAGGCCATCTGGAGTAGTCTGTTGTCATCCTATATGCACTTTCTACCAACACCCGCTGAATGGATGGATGTAGCTAGAGGGTTTGAGGACCGTTGGCAATTTCCAAACTGCGGCGGGGCATTGGATGGTAAGCACGTGAGGATCACTAAACCCCCAAACTCGGGGTCTTTGTATTACAATTACAAAGGATATTTTAGTACTGTCCTCATGGCCCTGGTGGTCGCGAACTATGAGTTCCTCTACGTGGACGTTGGATTGAACAGGTGTATCTCAGATGGGGGTGTGTTTGCACACTGCTCCTTGGCACAAGACCTAAGGACAGGTGGGCTGAACATGCCCTCCAATGAAGAGACAACCCAATCATCTCAACTTTGCCTTTGTGGGGGATGAAGCCTTCCCACTTCAGGCACACCTACTACGGCCATATCCCCAGAGGACCCTTACTTCTGAGCAGCGCTTTTTCAATTACCAGCTATCCAGGGCCCGCCATGTGGTTGAAAATGCGTTCGGGATCATGGCCAATACATTCCGGGTTTTTTATACACGTCTGCATATGAAACTGGAATCTATTGATGTGGTATTGCTGGCCTGCTGTGTGCTGCATAACTTCCTGCATCGTAGGGATCACTCATCATACACGCCGGCAAGTTATGTGGATTCAGTGGACCCCACAACAGGGGAGCTCCGTCCAGGGGATTGGCGTGCTACCGACCATGGTGTGGCGCCACTCCAGCCGCTGAGCCAGGGTTGGACTCAGCAGGATGCCAGGAACAATAGAGATGCATACTGCTCCTATTTTAATGGCCCTGGGGCAGTGGCCTGGCAGCACCAGAATGTGTAGGGTGGCTGGTGCTGTGAGGCAGCAACATGATGAGGACAGTGGAGTCACCAGGGTGGCTGCACCATGAGAATTTGTTTTGGGTTTTTGTGTGTGCACAATCTTTATCTAGTTACTTAGTTATTGATGTGTTCTTTTGGGTGCACACTTTACCATGTGTATTGTTTTACCATATTTCTCCTCATGTAGCATTTCTTTATGTGATGTTAGCACTTCTGTTTTCTGTTATTTTGTGTGTGTTGTTGACCTTATTTTTGTTGTGCACAAAATTAAGAACGTTAAAAAGTTGGATCCAAAAAACTACCTGTGTGTTTCGTTACTTTGGGACACAGGGCAGTTGCACATAGCTTTATGCTGTGCAATGAGGTATGTGACCCATCCAAAGCTATTGATGGGTCCGTGAAATATTGTGTTGTAATATGCAGGACCCAGGTTCAGTCCTTTGGGCTACAGTGTATGGCGCAACTGTGTGTACATATCCACAGGGGCACGTGTCCACACACATTCAAGAAGCAATGTTTTTTGTGGGGGATGTAGGTACAGTCCATTACACACAAACATGCGTACACACGCATAGTTCAGTGGTGCCATGGCAGCTGTGCCATGGCATGGACCAATGTAGCCACATATGTGCAAAGTATTGTGTGTATGTTCCCACCTTCAGCTACAGATGCACACATAGCAAACCATTGTGTAGTGTAAGCCACTTTTCCGCTCCAAACCACTCCTGTGTGACGCTTGAGCGGCTTGAAAGTGTCTTGCAGCAGCCACTTGTCACGACACGAGCGTGTATTCCTTGAAAACTCCAATGGCGTCACATGTTAGCCAGCCAATCAGGACGCTATTGCGTTGTCCAATGAGCGTACTTTGGGCGCGGTGAAAAACAATTTGGCACGCCTATGTTTTCGCCGCGCTGGACAGGTACGCCCACATTCCTTTGGGGATTGTGGCGTGTGAAGCGGAGACGGGAGTCTACTGGATGTTTCCCGTTGTTTGTGTGGCAACTTCCGGGGAGACACGTCGCCTTAGGTTGAGGGTAGGGATGGGCGAATCTACTCGCTAGGACTCGTTACTCGGCGAGTAGTAAGGGACTCGCAGGACTCGGTACTCTGCGAGTTTCCCAGCGATTACTCGCACGAGTCCAATGCAAATCAATGGCAAACGCTGACAAAACTAGGATTGCCATTGTTTGCATTAGACTCTGGCTACTGTGCCAGTGATAGCAGGGAAACTCAAAGTAATGCTGTTACTTGCGAGCAGTCAGCTGTCTTCTCTGTGCAGGCTGCAGCTCCAGGGTCCTAGAGCCCACCTGCTCACAGATGATGTAGCAGAGCTGAGATTGTTCTCAGTCTGCTCATTCCCTGTACATAGACATCTATATCTATGCACAGGGGATGTAGCAGAGAGGACATCGCGTTTTGGACTACGTCGGACGGAAGAGGATTTTTTTAATTAAAGATGGAGTCCCCTAATGGCTTTTTTTTTATTTCAAATAAAATTTTTCTCTGTGTTGTGTTTTTTTAACCCTTTATTGGAGATTCTTAGTGGCCGGGTCAAACGTGGCCTGACATTAAGAATCTCGGGCTTAATACCAGCTTGTATAACAAAGCTGGTATTAACCCCTTTATTACCCAGCGTGCCACCGCCACCAGGGCCGCTGTAAGAGCGGGGTTTAGCGCCAGAGGATGGCGCTTCAATGAACCGCCATCTTCTGGGGCGGCTGCGGGCTGCAATTTGCAGCGGGGGGTGCCCAGAAAGCTTGGGCATCCCTGCGCTGCAGATTCCAGCCCCCAACTGCTTAGCTGTACTTGGCTAGACATAGAAATTGCGCGGAGCCCCACGCATTTTTTTTTTATTATTTCATGAATTTCAGAGTCAGAGTCTCAGAGTCAGAGTCTCAGAGTCTCAGAGTCAGAGTCTCAGAGTCAGAGTCAGAGTCTCAGAGTCAGAGTCTCAGAGTCAGAGTCTCAGAGTCAGAATCTCAGAATTTCATGAAATAATTTAAAAAAAATGTGTGGGGCTCCGCGCAATTTCTATATCTAGCCAGGTACAGCTAAGCAGCTAGGGGCTGGAATCCGCAGCGCAGGGATGCCCAAGCTTTCTGGGCACCCCCCGCTGCAAATTGCAGCCCGCAGCCGTCCCAGAAGATGGCGCGTTCATTGAAGCGCCATCCTCTGGCGCTGAACCCCGCTCTTCCAGCGGCCCTGGTGGCGGTGGCACGCTGGGTAATAAAGAGGTTAGGGCCAGCTTTGTATTATCAGCTGGCCCTAAGTCCGAAATTTATGGCGGTCACGCCAATATTAGACATGACCGCCATCAATGAATTTCTAATAAATTGTTTTAAAAAAAACATAACACAGAGAAATTTTTTTATTAGAAATAAAAAAAAAGCCATTAGGGACTCATCTTTAATTAAAAAAATCCTCTTCCGTCCGACGCAATCCAAAACGCGATGTCCTCTCTGCTCATCCCTGTGCATAGATATAGATGTCTATGCACAGGGAATGAGCAGACTGAGAACAATCTCAGCTCTGCTACATCAGGCAGCAGGCGGGCTCCAGGACCCTGGAGCTGCGGCAGCCAGCACACAGAGCAGACAGGACTCTTATCTGTGCGAGTTTCCCAGCGATTACTTGCAAAGTAAACGAGTCCAATGCAAATAAATGGCAAAACTAGGATTGCTTCAGGCTGAAGCTTCCGAGACACATCTGCGATTTGTAAATCTCACACTACTCGCTATTACTCGCTTCCACATTCATTAACATTGGACTCGCTAGACTCGCAACGAGTAGCGAGTCCTGTGCTCGGACTCGCTAGAGTCAAGCGATTCCGAGTAATTTAGGATTCGCCCATCACTAGTTGAGGGCGAAATTGCGGCGTGAATAAAGTGCCTTTGGCGTTCGGAGGCAACCATGAAAAATGTGCATGCGCATGTTAGATTGCCTCCGATCGCCGCCAAAAGTTGCGGCGTGTAAAGGTACCCTTACACGTCGCAACATTGCATGCAATTTCACTTGCAACTTACTGTTGCAGTGAAATCATGGACACATTGTTACATTTGTACACAGCATCAAAATGGAACAATGTGTCCATGATTTCACTGCAACCAGTAAGTTGCAAGTGAAATTGCTTGCAATGTTGCGACGTGTAAAGGTACCTTAAGTCTATTAGTAGAGTTGTATTCAACCAAATAATATCAGACCTTAGGTAATATTTGTAGGCCTCTGTCTCTTGGAACTGGAGCCAGCTAAACCATGTATCCTGGAATCTCGTGTAGGAGTCGTGAATTGCTGATGTCAGGTCCTCCATGTGCATGAGATCATTTACCTTCTGGATCCATGTCGCGATCAAAGGGACAAGATGTTATCTTACACAAGAGTGGAATACATGCTGCCATTACCAGAAATCTCAATAGGGAACTCTTGTATCGTTTAATTGGGATCTCACAATGGTGATCCCATAATAATTGATCCCGTAATAGTGATCCCGTAAATCATTCAGGACCCAGCTCACCATCGTAGTTCTAACTACACGGATGATCTCACCTACTCTGGACCAAAAAGGTCTGAGGGTACTGCAATCCCAGAAAATGTATAGAAGAGAGCCCTCTGCCACTCCACACCTCCAACACAGTGGATTAGTAGAGGGGAACATTTTATGCAAATGCAGGGGGACCCTGTACCAGCGGGTAAGCAGTTTATAGTTTGCCTCTTGAAACCTTGAACTAATCGATGTGGTGTGTGCCAATGTATAGATTATAGTCCTCTGTTCCGAGGTTAGTTCAATATTTAAGTCCGCCTCCCAATGTAACATGTACTTCGGCATAGGTAGATCTGGGGGAGAGTTCAAGAGGGCGTATGTCCTAGATAGGGCATGTCTACAAGGTCCTGAGCCCTGACACAGCAATTCAAAGGTAGTTTTAATTTTTCAAAATTCTACTCTCAGGGGGAGACTGCAAAAGTAATGGTTGAGTTGCAAACATCTCCAGAATCCCAGGGAACTAGGAGCTGAAATAGAGCTCAGGGTCTCTAGTGACAGCCACCCATCAGTCCCTCTGCAGCTCTTCACTCTGTCCATCCCACTCCTAATCCACAAGCCAAACTCTGGATCCTTAACACTTGGCTTAAAATTGGGATGACTAAGTATCGGCACTAAGGTGGAATTGGCAGGAATCATTGTTGTGCTGACCGGTCCCCGATTACAGACAAATAACATAGATCCCATGTCCGGGTGATGATGTAGGGACTCCTCTGTTCCTGTTGTTACCCAGGGCAATGTGTGTAATTGAAACTGAGTAAAACTCTGTTCAATCTGTACCCAGGTTTTGTCCACCTTGTTTCTACACTAATCTATAACACGTGCCAGATGACTCACCATGTGGTATAGTCTGACATCTGGTAGTCCCATTCAGGGCCGCCATTAGGGGTTACAGCTCTTACTAAGGGGCCCCGGGGTTCACTGCAGGCGGCGTGGCCATTGGATCAGGGGCAGGGGGGCCATGACTCTCGGGGGCATGGCCATTTGGAGAAGGGAGCAGGCCCCTCCTCTGAGCCCCGCCCCCCATGTCTTGCACGGGCCCTGAGTCTCCTATCAATCACCGCTAGCCGCTGGGAGCTACAAGGGAATAGCTGCAGCAGAGAGTGGTGGGCGCCGCCATGTTCTTTGTGGCCGGCTGCATTCACTAACTGTGAGGTTGAGACTTCTACACAGTAGCCGCGGATCTCCATTTTGTTGAAGTCTGAATTTCTACTGACCGGCTGCAGTTAGTGAATGCAGCTGAGCTGGCCACAAAGAACATGGCGGCACCCACGCTCATTGCCGCAGGCCTGCAGCTACTCCCCCACAGCTCCAGACCAGTCCTGCAGATGTGCCCTAAGACTCTGGCACCCCTACCAGCTGGGGAGGGGGCAGACCACTTGTTCTGTGTGCAGGGAGAATCCCTGGAGTGTGGCCGAGGACTCCTCCTGGCAGTCACCACCAGGAGCCGAGCAGAAGCAGACACCGGGCGGACAAGTCCGAGACAACAGCAAGGAGGTGAGTGTGCCCTCCCGCTCCCTCCTCACCTGGAGAGCACACTCAGGTAACAGCTGCTGTCAGGACCCAGGGATGTATCAGTCCGATCCTGCTCTCTCTGTCTCTGCACCTCCTCTGTACCCTGCTTTATGTCTGCTCCTTTTTTTACTCTATTGTAAGGAATCATCTGGATTGGTGATTGGGAAAGCTTTACACATAAATTGAGGTAATTTTTCGTGCTGTTCCAATTTTTCACTATAAATATATGTTTCTGTGCAGGCGGAGCATGGGTGGAGGCGGAGCATGGATGGAGGTGGAGTCAGTTGGGCACTGGGCGGAGTCTCAGGAGGTCCCCAAAATTTTGGCAGTAAGGGGCCCCTAAATTCCTAGTGGCACCGCTGGTCCCATTCCACCCTCCCTTTAGATCTAAACAGTATAGATTTCGCCATCCTGACACTCTTATTATTCCATATAAAAGTTGTTTGAATTTGGTGATCAATTTAAAAAAGAGGATGGAATTCTAATGGTAAGCGCTTGCAGGTAGTAAAGAATCTTAGGCACAATAGTCATTTTAAAAAGGTCTTTCATTAGCATGTGATTGATGGATCAAGTGATTGTGCTGCCCAACAAGCAAACTTACAATTTTAAAAAGGTGGCATCTGCCCAGCCATGTAAAGGTCAGCTTCGACTATCTATCGCAATCTGATCTGATAACACTTGGAAGCTTAGGAAAATTAGACCTATATAAATCATGGACATCTGCCGTAATCTGCAAGCCTAAATAATGTATAGCTTTCTGCAACCAACGGAATCCAAACTCACTTTTCAATCTGTCCACAAGCCGGGGAGAGAGAGTGACACTGAGAGCCTCAGATTTGGATTGGTTAATTTTGAAGTTGGAAAGATACGAATAGGCCTCCAACTCCTTCAAAAGGTTAAAGAGCGCTATCTCAGGGTTCGACAGGAAAAATAGTAAATCATCTGCATACGCCGTGATTCTGTGTATAGATTAACTCACCTTCACCCCTGATATATCGGGATTTGCCTTGATGTGTCTCAATAAAGGTTCATGAATCAATATAAAGATTAGAGATGATAACGGGGAACCCTGATGGGTGCCATTTGCGATATCAAATGACGCGGACATGACCCCGTTCACCCAGACCCTAGCTGATGGTCTTGAGTACAGGGACAACACCCACCGTAGCATCCTGGATCCCAGAACAATATGGGCCAATGTTTCTCTCAGAAGTATCCAATTAACTCTATCAAATGCCATCTCTGCATCCGTCGATAAAAGCATCAACGGAGTGCCCAACATTTTAGCCTTATAGAGTAAATCGATTGCTTTGGCAGTGGTGTCCCCAGCCTCTCGCCCCACAATGAAACCCCCCTGATCTGGGTGGACGACACTCCTCATCAAAGGGGAGTGGTAACATGGTATTATTTGCCTCCAGTAATCATCCCCGCCATGTCATTGATAGCATCCCTGTCGGGGAGTATATGAGCCAAAAGATGTTGCACACTGCTGCAATACTTATGAAAAGGAATGTGAAGCTCTAAATAAACTTTTTTTGAACAGGGGTTATGATAACCGCTGTCTAGATAGAGCTAAAAAAAAATCGCTGATATTAAGACCAGGGAACAATACCTCTCACAACCTAAAAAACAAATACTTAAACAAAATTAGGTGTCTTTTTTAACTGATTTTAGTAAACAGTACACAACACTTGCGAGTATCATGAAGAAATATCTCCCGGTCTTATTGTCAGATGAAAAAATTAAAAAGATCTTGGATCAGGGTGTCAGGTTTGTGTCGAGATGGGGTCTCACTATTGGAAACGTCATTTCTCCAAGTGATGTGAAGGAAAAATTAAAAAGAGACAGCGCTATCAACAATTGGCTGCATACCTCGAGTTCTTATAGGTGCAACCAAAAATCTTGCAATTTATGCAGTTATATGCAAAATGTCAAGACATTTACATCTCCTGTCACACAAAGGATGTATGATATACAAATCTTTAATAATAGTAGCAGTGATAATGTGGTGTATAAAATAGAATGCACTGAGTGCAATTTAAATGATATAGGTTGCACCACAAAAACTCTGAGACGTAGGATATCAGAACACATATATGATGCCCAGAATAAGACAACACACAGTTTATTAGGAGCTTCTAAACACTTTTTAAACTGTATAATGGCAATGTTTCATCTCTAAAAGTGACTGCACTAGAAAAAGTAGTTTGGAAACAGAGGAGTGGTAACAATAACCCCTTCCCAACCTGTGACGCTACATAGGTGTCATAAAAGTCGGTGCGTTCTCGACCTGTGATGCCACATAGGTATCATGGCGGGAACGTGTTCCTGCAGCACCGGTGACTGGGATCGGTGAAATGTCATCGGTGCTGCACGAACATGGGGACCTGTAGTTTACCCCAAGGGGATGGCTTTGTCCCCTGTGGCTACAATTCCTCTGATTGTCGGTTGAAAGTGAAACCGCCAATCACCGCGATTGTAACATTTCACCAATGAAACTTGGTGAAATATTACAATCCAGCCACGGCCAATGCTGCAGTAGCACTGGCCATTGGCTGGAGCAGGGTGACCCCCGTGTCACCCCCCCAGATCTGATTGGAGCTAGCATCCATGTGACGCTATCCCTCCAATCAGATCTGGAGGGACAATGTGAACTGTGGTGCCCTGAGCCCTCCCTGCTCAGCCTCATCCCATCTGTACAAAAAAGCGGCACTCTGCTATGACAATCAGGACATAGGAATATTTCATAAGTAAAAATTGCAGCACTTAGCTTTATGAATATAGCCATATCTATAAATCACCAAGTCGCTGTGTTGAGGCGTGTTTGCTTGATTGGGTTCCTATTGTCAATTTTCAGACTCTATATGAGTTAAAAAACTCCTCTTTTTATGGGCAAATTGTAAAAAAAAGAAAAACTGATAACTGTGAACACTAGCTCAAACGGCCCTAGACGGGGAAGGTGCACAACACAGGGTATAAACCCATACTAACATACAAAAATGACTGTGGTACTCAATCCTGTAAGTGAATGCAGGTGCACACCAAATACAAGACTTGCAATAGTAGAAAAAAGTGTCACTCTGCTATAACAATTAGGACGCAGGAATATTTCATAAGCAAACATTGCAGCACTTAGCTTTATAAATATGCCCATATTGATAAACCACCCAGTCGCCGTGTGGGGCTGTGACACGTGTCTGGAGAGGAGGAATTTTTCACCTTTATGGGTAGGTCTCTATTTAGCTGCAAGTAGGCATTGCACCTTTCCAGGGTAGTTGGGGCACAGTTACTAAGAGGACTTTTTCCCTACTGTTTACAGCCCATCTTTTGTTTGTCTTTTGCACTTTAACTGCAGCTGGAATTATTGACTTCTCATCTGTTCTAACTATTCTCCTTCTCTAACACGTGTCTTCTTTTTTCCTCTGCTACTTACTGTATGTCCTTTTACCTTATAATTTTTATTATTCAGCACAACAGTTTGCTGTAGATATTGGTCCTCGTGCAAAATAAAAACTTGTTTTTTTGCATTATACACTGTGTGGACCTCAGTGGTGTAAATAACTAGTACAGGCATGTATATACTCAATTTTTCTGGTTTAATTGCGGCTCTAGAGTAGCTACCCATATAGTATGATGTCCAAAAACTGTCCTTTATGTTGTCTCATGTATGACAATCAGCGGCCAATCAGACGCCGGCGGCTGCTGACGTCTAATTGGCTGCTGCCTGTCGTACATCTACTGTGGCTGAGACCCCTCAGTACAGCGCCAGCATAAATGCCTGCTGATCACTCCCCGCTCCCACCCTCGGTATGGTGTCCAAGGTGCGGTAGTGTGATGGGGGCTGCATATGGGGGGACTGGGGGCTGCATATGGGGGGCTGAAGGCTGCATATGGGGGGCTGCATATGTGGGGGGGTGATGAAGGCTGCATATGGGGAGGGCTGGGGGTGGCATGTGGGGGGACTGGGGGCTGCATAAGGGGGGCTGAGGGCTGCATATAGGATGGGCGGGGGCTGCTTGATTGGGGGTGGGATGGATGATGGGGCTGCATATGAGGGTCTGGATGATAGGGGCTGCATGTGGTGATGATGACAGCTAATTTTCCATTCAAAAAGTCAAATGGCGCTCCTTCCTGTCCAAGCCCTGCTGTGCACCCAAACAGTGGTTTATGACTACATATGAGGTATCCATGTACTCAGAAGACATTGCCTAGCAAATTTTAGGATCCATTTTATCCTGTTGCCCATGTTAAAAAATTGAAGCTGAAAGAACAAAATTGAGGCTGAAAGAACATTTTTGTGAAAAAAAAGTACCGTAGTTTTTCATATTTACGGATCAAAGCCTGAAGCACCTGGGGGTTCGAAGTGCTCACTGTGCATCCAGATAAGTTCCTTGGGGCTCTAAATGGAGTCACTTGTGGTGGTTCTCCAATGTTTAAGCACACAGGGGCTCTCCATATGCAACATGGTGTTCGCTAACGATTGCAGCTTATTTTCCATTTAAAAAGTCAAATGGCGCTCCTTCTCTTCTGAGCCCTGCTGTGAGCCCAAACAGTGGTTTATGACCACATATGAGGTATCGTTGTACTCAGGAGAAATTTCCCAACAAATTTTACGATGCATTTTATCCTGTTGCCCATGTGAAAATGGAAAAATTGAGGCTAAGAGAACATTTTTGTTAGAAAAATTAAAATGTCCATTGTTTCCTTCCATGTTGCTTTAGTTCCTGTGAAGCACCTAAAGCGTTAATAATCTTCTTAAATGTAGTTTTTACTAGCTTGAGGGGTGCAGTTTTGGAATGGTGTCACTTTTGGGTGTTTTCTGTCATGTATGGCCCTCAAAAGGACTTCAAATGTGATGTGGTCACTAAAAAAATGGTTTTGTAAATTTTGCTGGAAAAATGACAAATTGCTGATGAACTTTGAACCCTTATAACTTCCTAACGAAATGTTTTTTTCAAAATTGTGCTGATATGAAGTAGACATGTGGGAAATGTTATTCATTAACTATTTTGTGTCACATAAATCTTTGGTTTACCAGAATAAAAATTCAAAATTTGAAAATTGCACAATTTTCATACTTTTTGCCAAATTTCCGATTTTTTCAACTAAATTTACCACTAACATGAAGCCCAATATGTAAACTAGTGAAATAGGTTATTGAACACTGAAGCTAATCAAAGGGGATTTTGTGCTAATGTTATTGCTGCTAGAAGGCCGTAGAGGGTTACCATGTATTAATCCTCCTGTTGGACATATCGTAGGTAAAATAATTCAGAGTAGGCCCTGCGCTAACTGATACCCCTTATCAATGGCATAAAAATAAAAAGCGATATACCAGTGTATAGTTAACCCTCTGTTGGGATTTTTATAAATAATGGTATCTACTAAATAAAATGAGATAAAAATGTTACTAAAAAATCATCTAAAAACATTCAAATTTAATAAAGAAACACGTTCGTTCCCTTGAACGGTGGGGTCCTGGTGTTGGTTGGACCTAATCAAAATACTGTTGATATGTCCTTTGCGACCTAAAGAATGCAATGTTAAACGTTAGTGTGACTATTAAACCATAACTGGTTCTACATTGTGTGCAGAATTATTATACAAATGAGTATTTTAATCACATGATACTTTTTATACATGTTGTCCTACTCCAAGCTGATAGGCTAAGCCAATTAAGTAAATCAGGTGATGTGCAAACTGTAATGAGGAGGGGTGTGGTGTATTGACATCAACACCCTATATAAGGTGTGCTTAATTATTAGGCAACTTCCTTTCCTTTGGCAAAATGGGTCAAAAGAGAGATTTGACAGGCTCTGAAAAGTCCAAAATTGTGAGATGTCTTGCAGAGGGATGCAGCAGTCTTGAAATTGCCAAACATTTGAAGCATGATTACCAAACAATCAAGCGTTTCATGGCAAATACCAACAGGGTCGAGAGAAGTGTGGTGGGGAAAAAAGGCGCAAAATAACTGCCCATGAATTGAGGAAAATCAAACGTGAAGCTGCCAAGATGCCATTTGCCACCAGTTTTGCAATATTTCAGAGCTGCAACGTTACTGGAGTATCAAAAAGCACAAGATGGGCAATACTCAGGGACATGGCCAAGGTAAAGGCTGAAAAACGACCAGCTTTAAACAAGAAACATAAGATAAAATGTCAAGACTGGGCCAAGAAATATCTTAATACTGATTTTTCAAAGGTTTTATGGACTGATGAAATGAGAGTGACTCTTGATGGGCCAGATGGATGGGCCAGAAGCTGGATTAGTAAAGGGCAGAGAGCTCCACTCCGACTCAGACGCCAAGGTGGAGGTGGGGTACTTGTATGGGCTGGTATCATCAAAGATGAACTTGTGGGACCTTTTTGGGTTGAGGATGGAGTGAAGCTCAACACCCGGACCTACTGCCAGTTTCTGGAAGACATAGAGTAGATATGACAGGCTCAAACCCCAATTTAGGTGCTCTGGGGAAAAAACAAAGCTAAAGTATAGGAGTAGCCCTGGCACACCAATATCATGAAAATAGAGTCTTTGCAATGACAGTCTTTTTTGTTGTGATTTTATTTTTGTGAAAAAGGTGGTGTTACAATCCAACGTTTCAGCTCTACATCTCTAGCTTTCATCAGGGATATGACTACAGAATATACAATAAAGAACAAAATATCAGTGTATAAACTTTATTAAAACAATAAACCTGGTGATGAGTGATTTATTTTGTGAAAACAGTGTCATGCATCCTTTGTGAAGTTATATATGGACCTATAGTGATATGAGGCCAGTGAATGTGTATTGTGGTATGATAATATGTACGGGTGAGGGAGGTGGAGTTGAGGAATTGGATGAATGTGTGTGTGACTGTGTGGGAGATGAATGGCATGGGTGTGTGGGTTGTATTGAGAAGGGGCACTAGGGGACAGTGAAGTAGAGTGGGAGTGAGGGTAGGGTCATCTAAAGAGGCTGTGTGCAAGGGGGGGGCTCTTGGAGGTGTTAGGCGTAAGGTGTGAATACCTTGGTCCTTGGTTTCGGGGTGTATGTATAGGTGGGATAGGTTTATAACACCACTGCACGGGCCACATGCACTCCCGGCCTCCTCTACACCTGACCAGACTTAGGACACAAGGTAATGGTGCCCCACGGTCTCTACAGACTGGGTTTCCTCTCTCCTTTACAGCTAATTGACCTGCTTATTTTGTCCTCAGGACGGGAGTCACTTGCCGACCCTACAAATCGGTATGTGACCGCTAAACTCTCTCTTTTACTCTTTCCTTTAACACACCTTGCTATTCTTTAACCTACACCTTTTCTCAGTGGTCACTATAGGCACCGCTTCAGCGATACACACCTGAGGTCTCCTTCTCATTTATCCTTCTAGCCTAAGGTAAAATGCATCACGCTCATGCCAGTGACTAAGTGAATAAGCACTTTTTATTAGTACTCTGACATAGGTGCGGTACCACTATACAGTACCCCACCTAAGCACACCGTCCTTCCAGGTCTCCAAGTGCTAAGTCTACCTTTTCTTTACACCTACAGATACTCCACCTGTGCTAATACAATAACCCCTCATTCTCTCCTGTGACGTCTATGACTTCAAATGAGTCCGGACCAGCAGGACAACCCTTGACAGGGATGACCTCAGCCTAGCTGGACCACAAAAGTAAACCTATCCCACCTATACATACACCCCGAAACCAAGGACCAAGGTAATCACACCTTCCGCCTCAACATCTCCAAGAGCCCCCTCCCCCTTGCACACAGTCTCTTTAGATGACCCTACCCTCACTCCCACTCCACTTCACTGTCCCCTAGTGCCCCTTCTCAATACAACCCACACACCCATGCCATTCATCTCCCACACAGTTACACACACATTCATCCAATTCCTCAACTCCACCTCCCTCACATGTACACCGTATCACACCACAAAAAACATTCACTGGCCTCATATCACTATAGGTCCATATATATAACTTCACAAAGGATGCATGACACTGTTTTCACAAAATAAATCACTCATCACCAGGTTTATTGTTTTAGTAAATTTAATACACTGATATTTTGTTCTTTATTGTATATTCTGTAGTCATATCCCTGATGAAAGCTTGCGGTGTTCACCAGTCCGCGCTGCCAGGATCCACTTATTCCAGGGAAGAAACTCACGATCAGATGTGATATGATCAAAACCTTTTATTGCATCCAACGCGTTTCAACGCCTTTCCTGGCGTCTTCCTCAGGGATACCTGAGGAAGACGCCAGGAAAGGCGTTGAAACGCGTTGGATGCAATAAAAGTTTTGATCATATCACATCTGATCGTGAGTTTCTTCCTGGAATAAGTGGATCCTGGCAGCGCGGACTGTGAACACCGTTTCCTTTCCCATTTTTTACTGTGTGATTCACGTGCAAGTGGTGGGTGGGAGTCCAGCAGCAGCCATCCGGATTAAACACTACATGTCTGTATACAGTTGTGGGTCGCACAACTGAAATAGGTGAGTGGTTCCTTTATACCACCGTACTGTGAGTGTCTAAGTGATAAGGCACTATTGCGCCTCTTGTTCCCCTTCCCCCCTTTTTCTTTCATTTGATGAAAGCTTGAGATGTAGAGCTGAAACATTGGATTGTAACACCACCTTTTTCACAAAAATAAAATCACAACAAAAAAGACTGTCGTTGCAAAGACTCTATTTTCATGATATTGGTGTGCCGGGGCTACTCCTATACTTTAGTTTCTGGAAGACAACTTCTTCAAGCAGTGGTAAAGGAAGAAGTCGGTATTGTTCAAGAAAAACATGATTTTCATGCAGGACAATGCTCCATCACATGCATAAAAGTCTGAAAGAAGAAAAAATAATGACATGGCCCCCTTGTTCACCTGATCTGAACCCCATAGAGAACCTGTGGTCCCTCCTAAGATGCGAGATCTACAGGGAGGGAAAACAGTACACCTCTTGGAACAGTGTCTGGGAGGCTGTGGTGGCTGCTGCACGCAATGTTGATTGTAAACAGATCAAGCAACTGACAGAATCTATGGATGGAAGGCTGTTGAGTGTCATCATAAAGAAAGGTGGCTATATTGGTCACTCATTCTTTTGTGTTTTGTTTTTGCATGTCAGAAATGTTTATTTCTAAATTTTGTGCTTTTATATTGGTTTACTTGGTGAAAATAAACAAGTGAGAATGGAATATATTAGGTTTTTATTAAGTTGCCTAATAATTCTGCACAGTAATAGTTACCTGCACAAACAGATATGCTCCTAAGATAGCCAAATCTAAAAAAAATCCACTCCAACTTCCAAAAATATTAAGCTTGCATATTTGAGTCTTTTGGGTTGATTGAGAACATAGTTGTTGATCAATAATACAATCCTCTACAATACAACTTGCCTAATAATTCTGCACAGAGTGTATTATAAAGGTTTAGACCTCTATGGTGCCTTACCCATTGAGGCAGTCTTGACTTATCAGTAGTGGCTCTGTTTCGGTGCCAGTGTGGTCCGTAGTATAGGATGTCTAGAAGATGAGATTTTGACTTTTAGCATCAAGGATTTAGTGGTTTGTTAACTATAATGGTACCTTTACACGCTGCTACAGAGGGTTAGAAACAACCGGGTGTCTCACGTGCACGAGCACGTTCCAATGGTTCCTAACTGTACCTGATACCGCCATTACAGGCCGCTACAAGGTGCTCTAGAGAAGGTTTTTTCTATCCCTGGAGGCACCGTCGGGTGCCCCAGATTACCTTCTGTAGAGCACCTTCCCTCATTTACAAGCTGCTACCACAAGGTAATATGGGAGGACCTGGGGCAGCAGGGACAACACATAGGCGTGCCAGAGTTATGGATTACGAGACGCTCGTACGGTCATTGGACAAAGCAATAGCATCATGATTGGCCAACCAGCGCAGGAAGGCTGGCTAATACATGATGCTATTGCAATTGTGTAGTGTGACTGGTCAGCTCCTTAAATATGCCGCCCTATGCAGGGACAACCAATCGTAACGCAGGAGCTTCCACCAATGATCGCTGAAGGGGGGCGGTATCCCGGAGGCTGTGTCACGCCCCAGGGAGTTAACTGGTGTCGCAAAAACCTTCCTGTTCCTCATTTAGACACCGCTACCACCGGGTTGAAATGAACCTGTTTTTAAACACTGCTCAAAAACAGGTGTCGACAGTGACCGGTGGCAACAACCTGATTTACACGCCGCTACCTCGCGGTGTTTTGACGGTGCAAGATACATTTGTCTCCGACTCCCGGTTGTTTCTAACCTTCTGTAGCGGCGTGTAAAGGTACCATAACAAGTTCAGCTAATCTAATTACCTCCAGTGATGGATCAATATTGTTACCAGGGAGTGGTAAATCGTTGGAAGGTGACTAAGTTCAACGGTGATCTTCCGTGTAGGAGGGGTCTTAGTTGTGTGAGATATTCTTGTGTGGTATCAAATTTTCAGCTTTCATAAGTATTCTAATATTAGAGCAAAGTAAAACTCTTTTATTCTAATTATCTCTTCCAGATCTTGAAATATAGATTAGGATTATGATAAATGCAGATATAGTATGTTCTACCTTGTATTATTCTACAGTCTCTACTTAAACATCGGAGAGCGTCTTTGGTAGGCTGGTTACAGTATCTATTGGAAACCTGAATTCAGTATATTAGTATTATATTACAGCCATGTATCACTAACGGTAAAACTATTGTGTCTTTCATACCTGTTCACAGGAAGAATAAGGGGGGAGGCAATATGCAGGTGTTCTGTTGGTGTCCTTCTTAACATGTATGTTGTCTACCACTGAGTAAAGAATAAGGAGGTATGGATCACTGTGGTTATATACTAGCAATCTTCTGCTATTAATGTGATGGTATGGTGTGCACTGGGAATATATAGTCAATCAACCAATAGGTGTTTAATTCTCAGTGCACTAATGTCAGGTGTACCACCAACTATTGTCTATCAAAATAAGGAGGTTGTCTCTGGTGCCCTTTCT